>CM069445.1:62633561-62672541 GCA_035610835.1 Ophiura sarsii
CAGTGTCCCTATGTAAACTTTTAGCCTAAACGTCCACTGCTCTTTTTAAAATATCCATAATTAGTAGGCCTTAAGGCAAATACAGCTATCCCTGATGTCTACTGTTCCCTTATAATACTATCACTCATAGTATCTTATTTGTGAAATTGTCATCTATGAAGCAGTGACATCAATGATAAATATACAATATTGAATCATCTTCTCTTTGTACAGTTACAAGAAGCAGCAATGGTGTGACGGTATGGCTGATTACACCCCATGGTTGCCTGGTGTCCCTCCTACAAACTTTCCCATAGAACCTACTACAGCTGCTGCTACAACTACTACAAAAAGCGCTAGTCTCACCATACTCTTATCTGTTGTATTTACTTTGGTCTCGTGGCTGTAAGACTGCATATATTCTAAATAGGGATATTGCGATGCTATCTGAAAAGACTGCTCTTTGTTTGGTGATATTTGTTATCAAGAGCTTATAACTTTAACTTTGGTTAAACTACCAACCAAATCAAATATTTCTTTGGTAGGCATATACTTTTATCATGGCTTTTTCGATTGAAGTGCAAATTTCAACTTATATAGCAGCCTTCCTTATTCAATAATTCTACTAAATTTGTTCTATTATGGTCTTTTATTTCACTTATCAGTATTCTTTTTCAAATTGTATATTTGTTGTTGGAGGTTTTTGAGGGGCAGATCCCAAATAAGCATTGTTTTTGAGTATTTTTACAACAATGATACTTGGTGAAAATTAAGATATATCATATTTAATTCCTGTCAAACATGTATCTGTTTTTCTCATGTATGGTATAACCCTCTGCAGGGAGGACGGCAATTTATCTCATATGCGTTTGCCCAAACTACTATATGGGCAGCTGAATTGAGGAGACGGGTTTGATTCCAGGTCGGGGAACTTTTACTCATACTAAAATATGGTAACCAATTGAAATCTGATCATTTATTTACCTTTCCCCAGAGATAAATAATTGATCATTCTAGTAACCCTGAGAACGAAGTATACATTTCTCATCTGAAATCTTATTAAATAAACACACTCAAGTTCAGAAATTTCTGTAAACTATATTTTATTATCATACTAACTCATCTTTAATATAAATGTGCTTTATCCTTAGACATAATACAAGGTGAGTAGGTGACATGAGATGAATTATTCTCAGATTTAACCAAACTCACTCTGATTTGGACGGTTCCCAAAAAAATGTGAATTATTTCCAAAAGGATACAAGAGCAACTCAGCTATAATAGTTTGTACGTCCAAAGGGTTAAAAAATGGCAACTATAGTTTGATATCAAGGACTTACAGCCAAGATGCAATACATGTATGTAATTGTTTAATAAGGTATTCTGTGTAGAGGGTACACTAAAGAAGTCATAACTTTTAATTCTAACCATCATGGGATGATGTAATTTGCAATGGCCATAGGGAAATATTGTAAGCATGATTATTTATCAAATGCAACCAATCTTGAATGATTTACGGTTAAGGACAGGGCTAGGGAAAATTCGCAAAGCACAAAAAAAGCACTTTTTTCATCCCACAGCACATTTTTTTCAAAAGTTGTCTAAATTAAGCAAATAATGTCCATTTACCACAAAAAAATCAACATTGTATAACTGTGGAAGTGTTTTATTCTACACTTAGTTTAGTTTGAATGTAGTTTTGAATGAAAAATAATGGTTCTGACAACAACAAAAAGAAACATGTAAAAATGGACCCGCGCAACATAGCTGCGCTTTTGTGTTTACTTTTAAAGCATATGGCATTTTGTGTGTGAAAAAAACACCTTTTAACTAAAAGCACCTTTTGCTCCAAATAGCACCTTTTTTCAACCTGTCCCTACTTTTCGGTTTCTGGTATGGTAATGAATTTTATAAGCTAACATGCAGCATCGTGGGATGGTTAGAAATTATGTTATTTGACTTTCTTTTTGTGTTGTTTATTATATAACAAATGCAGGAAGTAATGTTGATAAAATGTAAATTGCTTGTATTACGTTTACGTAAGAAATTAATCAAATACAAAACACAAGTTAGTATTTTAGCTTCACAGTGTCGTATTAAAGTCACAATGTGTCATATTATTATAGTATGTCTCATACTGATGTTCTGATAATTCAAATCAACAAATCACACACTGCGAAAACAAAATCGGTACACCTATAGTTAAGTTAGTTCCAATTAGTGAAAAGGTGCAATTTGTATGTCTTCGTGCGCATAAGTAATCCAAGCGTATGCACAAGATTTGGTCTAAGCAGTTCACATTACGCACATGATGCAAAGTGCATTCCAATTTGGAACAGATCGAGCTATAGCATATATGGAGTTATTTTTGCTTACAATCATTATCACACAGTTTAGACGAGAACATAAAAAATAGTAAAAATAGTATTTCTATATATTGTCTACAAATGAAAAAAATGTACAGGCAATGTCAATCATGTAATTTACATCAACGGTGTCACAATGTTTACCACGTTTATCAAAAGAAGTATTGATAGCTTGAAATTGTTTTCCCTTGTTGCCAATTTGGAGAATTTTACATTGGTGTAATGCTTCCTTTGTAACCAGTGAACTGAGTTGAGCGGGTTGTGGGGGTGCCGCCCATTTCCAAAACCGCTACAAAAGAAAATGTCAAAAACAAAAAAATTGGCAAAGGATGCGAATAAGGTATGGAGGCAACAAGCAAACTTTTCATCAAATGCCTGTTACATGCATTTCCGGGATGCATTTGACCAATACCGTGTGTATGTGGCCATAATCGTACGCACTTGATTGGATTACTTTTGTAGGCGGAGAGAGAGAGAGATAAAAACTTAATATTTCTTGCCAATTAAACTATAGGCCTAGAGATATATTTACTTTTTGATGAATGCAAACACAATGACAGTGTACAATGATGATACATAAAATGTGGACGGATTTGGATTGATATTAATTTGTTTGTACATGATGCTCTTTCAGTTTTACAATAATTTAATTCAGCACACAAAAGAAGGCACTAATAATATAACTATACATTAATGTGGACGGATTTTATATACATTTATTTAGGACATCTTTATTAGGTTGTCCACTTCTTGATTAAATGTTCCATGATTAAAAAATAGTAAGTTACAGTAGTACATACAGTACTGATGTATCCAATCAATGGCTATCTATCCCACATTGTGAGAATCAATAAGATTCCAAGGATTATCTTCATTATTCTTCATTTATCTAACTCTGTGAAGTGACATCTGAGCGTATTCCAATAATCGCACCTTCTTGTCACGCTTGTGATTGTAATGCATTATGGCTCAAGAAATCACAATCGTGACAAATTCTGACAATCGCACATATATACTGCTGATCACTAGGGTATGCTCTGACGACACTGCATTGAGTTAGATGAAAGTATTGTGCAATAAATGACTAGCCCTTTATGAGAATACATCTATCAATTTGTGCATTGCAATTGTTAAAGACAATCATTACAATTAAGATACGGGTTCTGAAATTGTTGTAAGCCTGGTGATTATCATCAGGACTTACAATTCACAATTAGCTGAATGCAGATGGAATTCGAACAGATGTCTGAGCTATGTGAATAGTTTAGACACATGGACATGGTTACTAATCCTTTAGATGATATAACTTCTCCAGTATATTGCTGGCAGATGTGAACAAAAGCCCAGGGAATCAAAAATTACATAATACTATAATTCAATTGCTATAAAAATATCTCATTATGTTTGCTTAATATTTACAGCTCCATTTCATATCAAAAAATGTTCTCAGTAAACTGGACTGAACAAACATTAAATATAACCATTACATTAGTAGACGGATTTAAAATAATCATTGGTGAAAAGTTACAGACCAGATGATATATGACATTTTGGATAAAGTGTACTTTAGGCTCCACACACTTATTAATTAAATAATAGAAAAGAGTCCACATGATGTCCTGGAGACTTGATATGGATGTGTTGGGAAATCTAGGAAAGGTGATAATATATTGTTGGTGCAACATTTGTTACCCAGGGGCAGTTAAACATCATGCTGAAAGCATGCATGACTAAAGATTTTCCATACACGCCCTAAACGTGTATTGCCGCTGAAGCGAAAATCTAACGCATACAAATTGACAGGATTTTGAAGAAAAAAACCCACCTGCTCTTGTAAATGGTCGATTGTATAGGTTGTAAGGATGCACAGGTTCCATGTCCTTGCCCTAATTGATTACTCGGTATTTGGCTATAATATTTATACATTCTTAAAGATAATTTAGTTGGCTTTTGAATGGCGTGTTGGTTGGATAGTAATTGCTCTTCCCAATCAAACGATATCCTTGATCAATCACAGGCATGTAAAAATGGGTTGTGCCACTTTTTATGAAAAAAGATGCTTGTGGAAAGAGTCATTTTACTTATTTAATAATCAGTAATTACTAATTCACCTTGATATGAGCTTCAATATTACCAAATCGCCTTTTCGAATGCCGTTTGTTTTGTCTCATTTGCTTTATTTATCCTAACTAAAAATATGCTTGATTAAAGTTGATCACTAAAAGGCAATGATGTGTTATTTTTATGAAGAAATTGCTTCAACAGCAATTTTACACATGGATGGCACAATTTTGATATATTTTGCTCATGGTCAAACAAATAATCTTTGGGCAGACTCAAGCAAATTCGACAAAACAAACTGCATACAAAAGTCGATTTAGTTATCTTGAAGCTCATAATATAACCCCAAATACAAATACAAATTGTTAAAAGATATAAATGACACATTCCCCAAAACACTTATTTTTCTAAAAGTGGCACAAGTCTGATTTTTGAGTGCTCATTGTAGATCAAACATATATATTAAAGGCACTGTCCTATGGCTGTGAAAAGGTCACCCCATCCCCTGTTTATTGTAAGACATGCAGGGAGCACAAAAGAACATACCAGCCGTAAGCGGCGCCCTTCAATGCCCTGCAGTAGGCGGTCCCACAAGCACCAGGGTACTACAGTATGTATGCCTAGCTGCTGTACAAGTATAGCAACTGAGTATGTGGGTGGAGCCAATTATTTACCTTTTGCTATGACCACTACAGTAACTGTATAGCCATAGGCATTAGTGTTCATGTGCAACCACAGGAAATACTTTTGAATTTGAAGCTTACATAATGAATATAAAGATTGGGATTTCCTCTCTATCACCACCTTTCATGTTTAAAATACACATCTCAGATCAGATTTGTGTGTACGATTTACATAATAATTGAGCTAGCTAAAAATACTGCTATTATGGGCTATTAAAATCATGATTAAATTAATTTGGGTTTGGATTGAAGATAAATTTAGTTTAATTTTAAACTACAAGTTTATGCATATCGATCATGAGTTTACACTTCTAGCTATCCAGCAACATAAAGATTCAATTATGATCCGTCATGTGTTCATATCGTCCCCAATTATAGTCCATAATATAAATTCATAATACATACATGCTATGTATTATATAGGGCTTAAAAATTCACATTTGTTTGTATCACAGAAACCAGTAACAATGATACCATCACAGAACTGTAAAGTCCATACACCATTACAAGGCTAAATATTATTAAATAGTGATATGATAACATTCCCTGCCCCCAAGGCTGATTACCAATACTGTAAAACAACTTAATTTCGCTAGAAATTACATTTTTGCAAATTTCGCCAGGAGATCCAATTCGCCAAATTAAATTGCTGCCAATTACATTATTTATAATGGTTATTGAGGAAGATGATACAAATTAGTGAAATTAAATTGCCTCAACAAGTTGACTAAATGCTAATTCGCAAAATTAAGTTGCCGTGAAATTAAACTATTTTACAGTACCATGTGGTTTCACCCCAGCAGTTTTTATCTGGCTATACCACTGCTATGTTTTAAAAGTGACTACATCGACGACATGTATCACTATTCAGAACAAAGTTAGTTTTAGACTTGTTTGAAAGAAACCAAGGCATTTTTCTTTGAAAGAAACACACAATTCTCTTACTTACGCTTTTGTTTCATTTTTGGTTATGGTTAATACTATTTTTCATTTTCATTTAATTTTTTAAAAAGGTTAGTAAAGCTGGGTTGACGTTGGGGTTGAGTATTTTTACAAGATTGGAAAACATTGTCCCTTTTTGAAGCAAATATTTGAGTCCACTATTGATTGTACTTGAGATTAAAATGATTTCAAGCTTTTGGCAATGAGAAAAATGTCTATCAGAAAAGTATGATATAAAATTATATAGATCGAGCCCATAGATAGGGATGCACCATTTGATTTTTAAGGGGGCGGGGGGGCATGGAAGTTGGGGTCGGGCGGAATTTGTTTGTCGCCACCAACAGTTGGGCGACGTTTTGGCAAGGATTCTTTGGGGGAGGGGTTCAGTGGCGTAACCAGCGGGGGGGGGGGGGGGTGGGGGGGGCAGGGGGCGGGAGCCCTCCTCCCATTTGGAACCCTTGCCCCCCCCCCCCCCCCCCGCTTGCCCCCAAATGAAATCAAGTACGGCTGTAAATGAAATTTACAAACAAAGTACACACCAAATCCCCCCCCCCCATAATGACATCGTGTCGGTTGAAATTGGCACTGTCGGTTCATTTGACGAAAGGAATCATGGAATTATGATGGTCAAAAGTACAAAGGTCAAATCGTCTTCCCAAAATGAAATATTCTTTGGTACAAGCTTGTTTAGAGCCCAAATGTAGCTCAATTGTCCAAAAAATAGCTGTAAAGTCGAACAACTCGCGCATCACTTGACTCAAAAAATCTTAAAAGCCCCCCATTTCAAGTCACTGCCCCTTCTTGCCCCCCCCCCCAAATGAATAAGTGTAGTTATGCCACTGGGAAGGGTAAAAGACGGCAAAGGGTGTTTTTTAAGTTTTAATGTTTTTCTTTACATTGAGTTGGGTGAGACAGTGTTTTTGGTTTTTTTACTCAGCAGTGGGTCAAACTTTTTTCTTCTTCCTGGTTGGTGGGCAAAGTTGTTGTTTTTCCTGGATAGTGCAGTGGGCAAAGTAGTTTTTAGAAAAATTTTACCCGCCCCCCTGAGTATATAATGGTGCGTCCCTAATTATGTATTGGTCGAGCTATGAGTGTTTTTAAATATTGTTCGGCCAATATTTTAAAACTCATAGCGAGATCCATACAATTTGGGCGTAAATCATTCAATGTTATCACTATTATGTTTTGGATCCAATATTATATCACCCTTCACATTTATTCTGTGATTAAAAGGTAAAAGACTATCCCATTTCAGAAGAAACAAAATCACCAATTCCATCCCAAATGTGAAAATGAAATAAGCAAACTGCTATTCAACCAATAACTTCATTCACTAGTCCCTAAACACATGTCAAATACAAACAAAGCATGGTGTTGGGGTCACTCAAGGGTGACAAACTTCTTTTACCTTTGAAATAAAATGAAAATGAAAAATCATTAATCATTTGAACAGCCATAAATACAATATTAACATTACATTTTGTCAAAAAGGTGAAATTGTCATACCTCACACAATGCCCCCCCCCCCCCCCCCCATCAAGGTGCGACATTGGCTTTAGAAGGATCTATGCTTAGCAAAACAGCGCAATGTTGCTTATATCGTTAATTGCATCCAAATAGTGGGTAAGATTAATGTAAATTAGCGCTAAAATTGTTCAAAGATGAACAGCAGTCTGGCACAAAACATGCTAATTTTCGTTGATTAGTATAGCACAATTAGCGCGATTCTCTATTCCTAGCGCTGTAAAAGTGCAATTTGTCAACATGAACCAAGTCTGGGAGTCGCACGATGAATGCTTATATCGCTAGTTGAGCTTAATTAGCAAGTCTAGCACTATAAATATTATAACACTTTGATCTTGTGCTAGCGCTGTAAATAGTAAAGTGTAGAAAATTGGGTTAGGTCGAAATTCTGCTCAATTTGATGTCTATGCTTATGTTTCGAATGTTTGGTCGAAAATGTTTCAATCTCCAAAAACGACCTCAGGTGACCCTAGAGTGTGTTACAGTTTGATGTAGAGACTTGGGCGGGTCGAAATTCAACTAGGTAGGTGTGGATCCCGAGTCATATCTATGAACTAGAACTGATATCAGTCGCTGATGTCGGCAGACGACCGTGAACATGGTGAAGAAGACGGGCCGAAAGTAGCTAACTCCACACGCTAATGTGCTAAAAAGCTAAACCCATCTGATTAAATCTTACTTCATATCGTTATTAGTGATATAAACGCAAATGATGCAAATTAGCGCTAAATATCAAGGATTATGAACTCTACGCTTTACAATCCCGCACCTTCTAACCCTATCATAGTCTCTAACTTTGACAAGTTTGTCATGAAAATCCATGACTCTGGAATAGTTACTGCATAATATGAATGGGTTATTTCATCACTTTCAAAACAGTTTAAAAGACCAAAAGAAACCATGAAGAGAACAAATGTTTAGCATATTTCCAGGAAGCAAAATTCTTGAAGGCAACAAAAAAATCTGGAATTTCCAAAAAAGGGTCGGTATTCATTTGTACTAAAAGGAAGAGAAAAAAGTGTTTCTAAGTTTTCAAAATATTAAATAGGGTATCTCCAGTATTTATAGCCTTATGCTACTGTTACTTCATTGTTCATGTAGGGCATAGTAAAAAAAACATATGTTTCCCGTCCGGACTTTTTAAAAAAAAGGAGGAGGGAGGGTCTTGCTATTTACTATTTTCCAATTTTTTGCTATTTTTTTCCAAGATGGCCGACAAGTCGAAAGTGACCAAATGTGTCGGGGACACTTCTAAACAGTGATTCTCCATTATACTGTCCAGAAAAACAAATAGCCACATCTAAATTCAGTACATTTTGTTAATTATTTGTGGCAATAGACGTGTTGCCTGTAAAATAATATACGGTAACACTGTAAAGATTTGTAAGGGACCGTTCATAAATACTTTGGTGGGGGTGGGGGCTGGATAATTTCATTTTTTGTATATCAAAACTTTTTTTAACCCCCCCCCTCTCGCCATGCCACAACCTTTTTTGACCCCCCCCCTATCGCCATGCCACACAATTTTTGACCCCCCCCCCCACCCCTGTATTACTGCCTGCACCTGAAACTTTCTTGTCTGCCGTTCATTGTTATCAAGTTCAGAGAACATAAATGATATCTTTTATGGGATTTATTTTTGACCATGTATCATTTTCTATTTTTGATGGACGCATCACAGGAGGGCAGGTTGTAGAATCTAGAGTGAATCAGAACTCCCACTTCAATTGCAGGTATCTTGGGTTTAGTGCCATGGTCTTTAATCCCCTGAATAACTTCACATATTTATGCACGGATCTCTGTTTTTGAAACCAATTAGTCCAATTATGATGCTCCCTCCAATTATATATCCTGTCTTTAAATATGTTTTTGCTTTTGACATGAATTTGCCCTTCATTCTTTTTTAGCTGGGCTACATTGTAGTACATAAAAAAGGGCCCATAGACATCTACGCGCGTAGTGCGCCAAAACAATTAGCTATTTTTACATTGATTTATGAACTTTCCGTAAATAATGTGCATTACAGGTAAAGCAGGGGTTGGGGGCGAAGCCCCAGAAAATTTTGGAAACTAATAAGTGTTTTAAACTTTTTTGATCCCCCCTCTATTGGGGTTTTAAAAACTTTTTTGACCCCCCCCCCCCTTTGCAGAGTATCAAAACTTTTTGGGCCCCCCTATAATTATCCAGGCCCCCCCCCCCCACCCCCCCCACCAAAGTATTTATGAACGCTCCCTACTAACTGTTTGCATTTTTTTTTTCTCTTCAATTTGGGTCATCAAAATTATAATTGTTGTTTGTATGCCTGTCTGTGATCTGGTAAAGAAAGATGTTTCATTTATGAATGAATGGATAAAATGACAAATAGGTTTTGAATGCTATTTAACATAACATACATATTAACAACAGTTATATATTTTTAAACTCAATATAGAAAATAAAACAAAAATGAAATAAATATGAAATAAATATATACAAACATTGACAAATCTTTCTAGTGTTTAAGTATGTTACAGTAAACACTTCTCTCCCCTCCATTTAATGATTATTTATTGAATTAAAGTATTTTTGAAATGTTGAAAATAATTCAAAACCGTGTGTCTTGATCGTTGTTTAAAATGAAAATGTTTTTCGAATTGATGAAAGTATTTCTAAATTATTTCAACACACCAAGATAATTGGGCATGATATGGCTCACTCAAGGGGTCAGGTACATCCATGGTCAGATATAGGCCTACTGTAAAACACTTAAAATTTTGAGGGGAACTTTAAAGCTATTTAGGTGACCAAGTTCTGAAAATTTAAAAATTTAAAATAGTAAAAAAAAGGAGGCGGCGGCTAAAATGGAGGCGGGCGGGGAGTTCCTTTAATATTACCCGCAGGCGGGGACGGGAAACATGTTTATTTTTTTACTGGGCCTAGAATAAACCGGGCAATAAAGTTAATACCAGAAATGAAATGAAAGTTAAATAGAAAGTTAGGCCTAACACATGAATATTGAACATGACAAGGTACTACATATACGGTATTCATTCATTTAAGGAAGCGAAAATGAGGAATTTAATTAAGAATACATGAAATGATGAAACAGACAGAAATCAAATATGACTTGAACGTGACAATGTATGAACAAATCACGCCCATCAAAATAACCACTATCAAATTATTTATTTCTGGATGTTGCAAACATGTGGTTTCAGCATAGCCGATTTACTGTTTATGGTTTCAAGTCTGTTGTGGTTTGATAGTCTGATAGTGCATGTAGTGACAGTTTACTGTGTTAGACCTTGAAATAATGCTGTTGATATAAAGGCAAATTTCTTAGACACCCAATACATGCAATAATAATTTGAAAGAATTTATGTTGCAACAAATTTTCGAATTGAATAAATAAGTAAATGCAATTTAAATGTTATGTTATACAATTAGGCAGATGATTGTTTTTGCAATGTTATTATATATTTAAAATTCAATGGAACTTTTACCAAATGATATAGGCCTACAATGGAAATGTATGTAATTATATATAAATAGGTCAGATAGGCTGCAATCACAGATGGTGGAAACCACCACTAACAAAACCGCTATACTCCCAACGAATACCACCAAGCAATTGTAGTTCAGATATAAAACTGTATGAATTTTCGCGTACCTATCCCAGTACATCCAGTACCTATATATTTATTTCATGTAAAAATTACCCAACCCATGAACATAGTTTGGACTCTATAGGGTCAATGTTTGAAATCATGAATTTATGGGAGTATAATTAGGTCTTATCTGGAAATTACCCTTATGAAATTACAGACAGGGAAGTTAGCACTAGTTCCACCTGCTGTGTGTGTGTCTGGCCCTGGTATTACAAACACCAACCAAAGACAGTGCACCAATATACAAATCATGATGTGTCTATCACAAGTTTTAAATCATGGTTGAGTTTGTCATTGGCTAAAGGTTTTGATTGACATGTAGCTATAGTAACTGGGAAACTATTGCTGGTGGTTCACACAATCTCGTTTCTTATTACACAGTTTGTCCTTGTAATGTGTAGGTTTACATTACATGTGGCGTACCAAACATAAACCTTATATTAGGCTATATAATGGCCTATAGAGGGCCCTAGACAGAATTGGGAGTCCTTCCAGAAATCCTGTGAGCGTTGGAATGCATCTTTAATATTAAGAAAAGCACAATCAAATAAGCCAACTAAATTATCTTTCAGATTATTTAAAGATTACAGCCCAATATTGAGTAATCAATGAGAGCAATGACATGGAACATGTGCACCCTTTTTTAGGGACACCCTGTAGACCCCTTCTCGGCCAAATCTAAAAAACCCACCTCTTATTATGCTTTTTTAGTCACATATGCTTACAATGATATATAAGCCGCGGTCATCAAATCATAATTTTGATGAGATTATTTTTACATGTATCATTTTTTAGGTTTATCTCTGATGAAAATAGAGAAAACTTATAACCTCTTACTTCTATCCAATAGTTTGCCTTTCTCCCCCTTACATGTGTAATTGTATGTCACATTTATCCCCTGGTATGGTTGTAGAGTACTTTATAATAGTACTAGCATTTCTGAATACAAAGACAGATAAAATTCATCAACAGTTCATGCTATTCCTTGACCATACCGACTCTACCTTATTACACTCCATCCCTTTTTGGTTGGGGCATCAGACTGAAAGCATTCTTCTATGTGGGAATCCCATTGGTGATCCGAAGTTTTGCAGAAGATCCCGCCTTTCTACTATGCACCGTCAAGATCTGCAAAAAAGATAACATATCATTCTTTACTCCTCTACATAGATATAATCTTGTGTTTAGGTTTTACGATTGACAAAAAACATGTATGGAGTTGTACACACACTATATTTATATTTCCCTCTGCAACAACAAAAGGATATAATATGTCTTTTTTTAAAAATCAAAGTTGTGCGCAAAAATGATGTTACAAATCAAATTGTCTGGACTGTGCACATAAATTGCTGAAACAAATTGGGATTTAAACCAACGCTTCCATGATGAGTCAGGGCAATTGTTATCCTGTTGTAGCAATTTTGCTCCAATTAAAGGGCACTAAGAGATGTGTTGGAGACTGCGCCCTCAATTATGATAAAAACTGGGATTAGTATATTTTTATAATTGTATTACATGTATACTTACACCTATAAGGATTAAGAAGAATCAGCCCTTTTTGTACAATAAAACGTCGATTCAAAAATGCTCGTACAGCCGCGACGAGCATTTTACGTCCGACAGTATTCCCCTGCAGTACGCGTGATACATAACGCGAACCATATTTGCATAGAGGGCGTTTTTCAATAAATAGCGATGATATTGTTTTAATCAAGTTTTGCTGTGTTTTTGTTAGTAGAAACAACAATAATGGCAATTTTTAATGTTCATCTTGAATTCTGAAGTAAATTTTTAAACATTTAAAATTTTCAACACCACTTAATGTCCCTTTAAGTAGTGAGCAAACTGTAAGTTAATATATGTATGCACTATATTGCAGCAGCTATAATCAGTTCACACCTTTAAATTATCTTTTTATGCCAGGACCATTCCAATTTGGAATATTAAACAATTCCCACATGTTGTATGAGATTGATGTGTAACCACAATTGCCGAGTAGTGCAAGGGCGTCCAACTCCAATGATATGGAATGTAGTGCATCATTACACTGAGCATTGTGCGTTCATCATTTCTCTTCACATGATGTTTCTACTCTTCATGAAGGTGCATCATGAAAATACTTAAAATCCATTATTTGAGTTGAATCACTTCCAAATAAAGGTAACCAAAAAGGTAACTAGATGGATGGTACACAATCTTTTGGTGTGGTAAACTACATTTGGGTATAAAAGACTTTTTATAAATAGGATTTAAAGGAAGAATATTTTCACTCTGCCTTTTTCAGAATTAATGATAAAAACATGGGCTTTTGTCTTTTATCAAAACCTCCATTTTGATGTAAACATAGTGGGCCGATGAGGCTGTGGATCTGTCATACACCTACATCTTTTTGAGTTTTGTAAAAAAATCCAAACAGTATGGATTTGGTCAGACATGTTACAAAATTGTGCGCATTTTTCATGGATAACTGACATCAGTGGCTTAGCCAGAGGGCAAGGGGCGAGATTGCACCCCCACCCCCACCCAATATTTGAGTTGTGTTGCTTGAGGCACCATTGGTTCATTTGACAAGGGGAACCATGGAATTACGACGGTTAAAAGTATAAAGATAGGACATTTTGCATGTTACGGCTGTTACGCATGCATGTGCCCCCCACCTTATTTTTTAGAAGCTCATTTAATGCTAAGAAATTTACTTAAATCATAGCAAAATTAGTATAAAATATCAAATGTTCACGCTCTCTGCGCATGCGGTTGTTAAGTCTGTAATTTCTTGCAGGTTCACTTTAATTTCTTGGCCCCACAATATAAAAAACCTAGCTGTGTCACTGACTTACATTGATCCATGGTAAACACAATATTGTCCACAACACCTTTTCCATTGATAGCTACATTTGATAGAGCTCACCTTGTTTCCCTGATGTTTCTGGAATATTAGCTTTGGGTACTTGTAGACTGCATGCGCATACATGGCCTCTCTGAACTCTTGCACGGTGGAAGTTTGAGACCACTTGGTTCTCACTCTATCAGAATTTTTCTATATGAAGGGAAGGGAATGAAGACATTTTTACAAAATACTGTAAAACCAGAAATATTTGTTAGTTTAAAATGTCACGAATCAGCAATACTGGCCTAATTTATGGCCTGAAAATTTCCCGAATGTAAACTTTGGAGTTACATTGTAACTTTGAAAAAAATTTGCGGCATGACATTTCCGCGAGTAAGTGCTCCTTGCGGAATTAGCGAAATTTAAATGCATGCGATATTTCTAGTTATACAGACTATGACTATGAGTCTATGACTATAACACTACACAATGATAAACTTTTGTGTAAAGCTCGTACCCCAACAGAAGGGCTTGGAATAAAGCATTATAATCAGAAAGTGTTGAGAAAGGTCTGTAAACAAAAAACTATCTAAAAAGGTTATACAGCATAAAAACAAAACATTTGTGACCCATCAATCACATCGAAACAGACCAGTTGTCTCTAGATATTAAAAATTGAGATCCGGGATTCATGTGATAGAACTATTTGTGGGCTTTGAAATGACACCTAATTTGACCAAATCGAACATGGGACACAGGTTTCATGAGACTCAGAAGGTTGACATTTCTTTTTAGGGAGCACATACCTAAATAGGTATCGCGACACGCTATCGTCGCGATCAATCAAAGTTGAGTACGACAATAGTTCCTATTTGGCGGGAAAGAGAGTTATTATTTGACGGTTTATGATATAATTTTTCACTAATATGTTGTGTTTGAAATGTGTAGTTGATGTTCTGACATTTTAACTAGGTGATTTGAGGTCAATTTTAATTTCACGGACCGATTTACACATGCGGTGATATCCAGACCGGAGACCGAATTTAGGTAGGCATATCACTACGTTGTTATGCGGCGGCTTATATCAAAAAAAGTGCACGAGAAAATTGCCTTCATATTCAGATATGTTGTAGATTACCCTTGTGAGTAAAACATATCAAATTTCATTGAAATTTTAGCGCTAATTTAGAAACTAGAGCCATTTAAGTAAGCCTTTCCTAACAGTAAAGTCTATGGAGAGCGTCTTGGTGCTGTGCTCCCTTATAGCGCCAGGTTCCCGACCTCCCGCGTGCTCCGATCCAGTGTACGTAGGTGTATTACACAATGCAATAAATAAAAGTCGGGTTTCACCCAAATCTATGCGTTTTGATATCTACTGGGCAGTGTATTTATGGCATAGGCCAACTTTGTCCGGTTTAAAAAACAGGGGGGGGGGGGTGTGGTTGCTCTTTTTTAAACAAAACACGGCGTTATTTCAGTTGATGTGTTATAGGTGGGTTAGGTCGACATAATCAGAGACTGATCGAAATCAAAATCAGTTGGATTTGAGTCAAAAAGTTTGAATTTCGTGAGTGTAGGCCTAACAAGTCAAAGCGTGCCGCGTCTAGAGTCAAAAAACGGAAAATAATAGTGATTTTACGGAAGATGCGGCCTCCGTGATCAGATCATATTTCAAAAACGGATTGTTCAATTGTAATTTTATTTGGCTAGTTTGTTCAAAATTTCACGCTGAAAAAGTTGATATCAATTTTGAATGATTTTGAGCAAATTTGTGCTCTATAAGGGAGCACATACCTAAATAGGTATCGCGACACGCTATCGTCGCGATCAATCAAAGTTGAGTACGACAATAGTTCCTATTTGGCGGGAAAGAGAGTTATTATTTGACGGTTTATGATATAATTTTTCACTAATATGTTGTGTTTGAAATGTGTAGTTGATGTTCTGACATTTTAACTAGGTGATTTGTGGTCAATTTTAATTTCACGGACCGATTTACACATGCGGTGATATCCAGACCGGAGACCGAATTTAGGTAGGCATATCACTACGTTGTTATGCGGCGGCTTATATCAAAAAAAGTGCACGAGAAAATTGCCTTCATATTCAGATATGTTGTAGATTACCCTTGTGAGTAAAACATATCAAAATTTCATTGAAATTTTAGCGCTAATTTAGAAACTAGAGCCATTTAAGTAAGCCTTTCCTAACAGTAAAGTCTATGGAGAGCGTCTTGGTGCTGTGCTCCCTTTATTTGATTTGATTTTTTCTCAACTTCTTATAAGAAGTTGAGAAGAAATAAAAGTTGTTATCTGACGATGAGCCTTGCCGACAACTGGTTGGTTTCGATATCATGGGTCACATTATTTTAATAAATTCAGAAGTATTTCTTCAATTCAAACAAAATTTATCATTGAAAACTAGTCTGATATCAAAATTGTCGTAACTATAGAATACCCCCCTCTGATCAATCATCATTGTGTGTGCAACATGCCTCATTTTAAATAAGTCCAAATTGAAAATGTGGGAGGGTTTACGATAGCCTCTACTCAATAAGTCTAAACACAGTGTACCCTTTGAATTGACCATTACACAGTAAAGTGGTGTACATACCAGATCTGACAATGGGAAGCTACCACTGTAGCCACGATCAATGTCCAGGTTACTGAGATCAATGTACACCTGTCCCATGGCCTCTGTGTCTCCCACAAGAGCTTTGTCCAGTACATGCAACACAAGATATCTGTGAAAAAAATCAGACGAAAAAATGGTGAGTAGAATACATTGCATACATAAGTACACATTTCAATTGGTTTTCCTCTTTTAACTATAGCAATGTAGGTTACAATGTATTCATGGTACATGTAGCCTTTATGACGATAACAAATGTTTAACAAAAACAATGCAAAGAATTGGAAGATTAGAGAAACCCTATGGCTTTCTATGAACATGTTTCCAATAAATCTTAGAGTTGACTTTGATCTTTTAGAATAAGAATCCTTATATTTTGTAAGTTTTTAAACCCTTTCAATTGGTGGCAGGTGTGGGATGATATTGGTTATGATGAGATTTGACACCCTACAAAGTAAATAGATAACAAGCAAACACTTTCACATTTACTGACAACGGTCTACTCTTTGAAACACAATGAAGAAAACAGGGTCAAAAGCAACAAAATCATACTTTCAAATAAGCAATACAGGGCCAGGACAAATCGAAATTTCTCCAGGTTTTGAGGCATCGTCGGTGAGTTTGTGCAACGAACACAAATAAAAGAGAAACAATAGAAAATGACTGCATCCTTATCCCCATATCAATCAAGAAGGCAGAATAAGGAATCAAATGCCCTCTTTTTTAAGATGCAAAATTCTTGAAAAAACCCCTCTTTTTCTGGAATTTCCAAAATTAGGTTCGGTATATAAGAGGTTTTGCCTAACTCGCAGTACTCACCTGTCATCAAGTTCCTCTTGCGATATTTGATACTCGTATGTCTCTTCCCACACTGGTTCCAGAGTGCTCTTGACTATTTTGGTCTGCTCCACCTTTGGGATGCCAGGAATGACAACCTTGACATAGGGATGAGGCAATTTGTCAATATCTCTGCACACTAGATGACTGGCACTGTGAATGGTAATGCCCAATGTGTCTGGAAGTCTGTAGGAGAGACTGACATCCAGATTGCCTGTGATATCAAGATCAGTCTGTATGGGGAAAGAAAAATGTGATATCATGGTTTGTCTAGTAGTTTGTCGTACTACCTACATGTATGAGTAAGATATTCATGAACGGATTAAGCTCATCACCATTTAACTGATAACACCTAGTGAATTATGTGCTCGTTTTTCAATAGGTTTAATATTGGTTATTTCATGAACATCTTACTCATAGGTAGAACCTAATTTGTCGACAACAACAACAATTCTATGATTATTCACATGAAAAACAGTAACAAATTGTACATAGGCAAAATATAGCCATTTGGTACACCTTCTCAATGTTGCAAGTAGAGTGCCGGTCTGCTGGTCATGCTCCCCAACCCTCCCCGTTACACTCACTGAACTGAACTAGTATAAGGGGTGTGACTAAAGATGCATAGTATGAAAGCAGAATCACAGGAATTTCAACTTTGCTTTAGACAGGAGAGGTCTTAAGTAATCACCACTCAGTCCTTAGTTGCAAGGAGCTGGTATCATTTTCTTTCTGGGGTCAATCAATGGTTGAACTGATCATATCACGTTGAAAGAAAATAACAAGACATGGAAATCTCCAGTCAGGCGTGGAGTTATCACTTATCTTATTTTACATGACCACTTACCTCTGCCTGAAGTTCATACCACGATGTGATCACCTCATTGAAATCAAGTCTCCCAAGCTCAATGATCCTCTCTCCCATGAAATCATCTTTGCCAAAATGATCTTGACTCCACACCTGTACCCTCAGCAACGTGTCTGCGATTTCCTCGGCTTGCAAGGGGAAGGTGAAGATCTCATTGAAGGTTGGATTCAAAGTTTTTCTCACACAACTGGATGTTTTAGATCCTTCTGCATGGTGATCAGGCACCAGATCAAGCTGAAAGATTATTGATGTGCAAATCAGAAATATTGTTGAAATGTTAATAATTAAAGCTTACTAAGATATTACCAAGTTACTTCAACAACTTGATAAAATATAGGCTCAATTAGAAAACAATCGCTTTGCAGGCCTTCACGTTTGAGGCGTGCGAGTGCGATCGCACGCCATCGCACGCCTGAAATGGTTTCGAGAAGAGCGATTAATTGCACGCCTAAAAAAAAAAAAAAAAAAAAAAAAAAGTTTTTTTTTTTTTTTTTTTTTTAAAAGTCAAAAATAGGACCTTATTAGATGACTCGTATTTGACCCTTAATAACCCACATAATACCCCTTGACCCACACCATTAGGGATAATAACTCCTTAACCTAAGATCTTATACTAAATTATTATATCAAAAGTATGATTTTTTTAACACTGAAAATGAAAGTGTATACATACATTAACATACAGGTTAACTTGTCTTAACAGTTAGCCCCAGGAATGGCAAATCTTCCTTATTTTGTTGTTGATTAATGTAGATTAATTACCCGGGACTCGCTCCCAACCTTACGCCATGTGCAGTTTGTTTTGATTCCACGATCCCGATTTGGTCATAAAACAGCACACCTAATTTTTTTGAGGAGTGCAATTTATGGCACACCTACAGCACACCTCAATGTTTTGAGGAGTGCGATTTAAAGCACACCTTCAATTTTCAAACGTGAAGGCCTGCTTTGATGCCTCTACCGCAATTTTATTACATTACATCATATAGGCTATTTGGTTTGGATAGCATTCATCACAAGTGCTCATGGAGGATTACTGACTGCACTGCTCAAATATGGCCCAGCAAATACATTATGTCACATCCTTCAAGCTGTGTAGTAGTTTGGTTAGGTCATGGAAAATGTTGAATGTAACATTGGGACAACGTTTTACGAACACATTAATTTAGCGCCTGCTACCGTATTTCACAATGTTAAAGGTACGTTGTGAATTGTGATACATATAAAAAAATGTTGGTTTATACATACATCCACAAACTGTTATATATATAATGTTGTGTCATAATGTTTTTGAAACTAAACTTGCAGGGCCTGCGAATGAATAAAGACTTCATCATACCTTTACATATGGATCCGATGCCTTCCCTCTCAGATCTTTAGCACTCAAATCTCTGGCATTGACAACTTTCACCAGTAGCATCTGACGTCTCCTGTCATACTTAAGTGATAGTTTGGTCTCACCCTTTGCTTCACCCAAACTTTTCATCACGGCTGGATCCATTCGTTTATACAGTTGTTTCAGGATGTACATACTTTCCTGCAATATTCATGAATGAATGTATTTAAATTATTAAAATATAAAGACAGACTCCTCCACCATCCAATGCTCACTTATAATATCGGGTCTATTCTATGATGAAGTGTCATTTACAGTACAGTCATAAATGTGTATCCTTTTATTGTGCTAACCATCTTCTAATAGCACCCAGTCTTTTAATTTGGAAAAAGCTGGAAATAAAAGAATGGATTTAATCAGGATCTGTGTCAACATTCTAATCCAAAGAAAATGTTTTAAAATTTGATATATTATATAATCTATGGATCACCAGACATCGCTTTTGTTTTTGTATCACTATTCACTGATAGCTTTGACATTGAGTTCAAAATTTATAAAATAGAAAATATTTTTATATATAGAAGAAAAAAAGTTTTTAAATTAATAAAAGAGCTTAATAGTAGGGCATAATTATTTTAGGCTAGGATAGGGAGAGGCCTGGGTAGCTTTAGAATACCCTACCATTTGTATTCCTCACTGTAGTGTATGGGTAGAGGCCCTAGTATTTGTTATAAATAGATATTAATATAATTTAAAAGCTGAATGTATAAATAATAGGTAAATAAATAAATATAAAATTAGTGCCCTTCCTTCATATTATCATTCATTAACCCTAACTCTACTACACCACACGGCAACTGTGCGGAGAAAATGTTTTTATAACCCGGTGTGCAGGTTTTTGGGCTACAAAACGGACCCAGGCTATACAACGAGGCGAATATATGTCGACTGGCAGCCGTGGTGTAGTGGCTAGGATCTAGGCCCTGGTGCTTGAGGTCCGTGGTTCAAATCCCGGGGGGGGGGGGGGCGGGGTGACCTTTCTGGTGAATTTTGGGGGTCGGAAAAGAAATCTATTGCCGTGTGGTGATCTAGAGTTAGGGTTAATCCTAAAATAACTTCCTAGGCTTAGAAAAAAATACAACAAACAATCCCTATAATTTGTATCTTCAGTAGATAGGCCTACCACAATACTACATATTACTAAATAATTCTAAGTTCAGTAGATAATGCAATACTATACTACAATACATAGGTAGAGGTTAGCCATAGACTAGAGGTTGGCCGAGCGGTCTAGCGCGCTGATCGTCGGTTGGGAGTTATCTATCAATCGTCGGTTCAAGTCGCCTTGAAACCAGGATTCTTTGTTCACCCCCAAAAAGTTCCTATCTAGGTCGGAAATTCTACAATCAAAATCTTAATTCAGTGAGGGTTAGTTATCGGAGCCTCTTTCCGTGGTTTAAGCTGATAATCAAATTTAATTGTAGAATTTCTCCTCTACCCCATTCACTGTGTACAACGTGCAGGTTTATACAGTGAGTGTCAGTTCGCCATGATTCGGATCGTTTTGATCGTTAAGAGTAGGGAATCATCCCGGGTCTGTAACCTGTACAAAAATCACAACCTAGTCTAGGTTTCAGAGGGCTTCCAGTTTATAAATTATAGGTTGCTATAGGAATAGGGTGCTATAGGGAGTTAACCCCCTGAGACCGGTCGATTGGTTAAAAAGATGGATACATCATTTATTGCACCAATGACAATGAGAGACATTGTTAGAATAAATGAATCCCTGATAAAGATGGGAGTGAAACATTTTACACTGCATTTGAATTGGCTATTCATATGAGTACATCTTGTTTGTAATAAACCAATCATAACCACTGTAAGATAGACAGGTTAGTCTTAGACCACACAGGGGGTTAACCAGCAATAATCAGCAATAATCAATAAGGGTATCTTCAGTATTATAAGACAAAACTATATAATGGGTATCTTTCAGTGCATGCCATGAGTGGATAACGGCAATGTCTTGCTAGACGTCCCGTAACTCAAGTGTGCATGCTCAAACCAATTAAAATACGTTGTAGCTATACACGGTTTATTCCGTACGGGACGTGAGGCAAGATATAGCCTGGATAACACCTAGTTAGTTGTACCAGGGAGGTGTAATAGGTAATTAGTAATAACATCTCTCTGGTTGTACTATTCTAGTAGATAACACCGTCACACGTCTAACTCTACTCTAAAAAGTCTAAGGGAGCGTGTGTGGTCTAGTGGATAAGACGCCGGTCTCATGATGCAAAGGTTGTGAGTTCGAGCCCCACTTCGGCCAACATGTTTGTATCCTTGGGCAAGGTACTTAGTCTCTATTGTCTCGTGGTTCAGAAGTCACGTATAAATGGTGGTCTCGTGTATCGGAAGAGCAAAATCCGAGCACGTTAAAAGGTCACAGACTCTTCCGTAAAGAGTAGGGGATCATCCCGGTCTGTGGCTGTACACACATCAGTCCTAGGTCACAGGGCAGGGGTTGCACAGTTAACACGTCCTGTGTGTTCAAGCCCCCTTCGCGTGTTATTCCACTAGGAATGTTGCGAAGTATTCATGAAGAAGAAGAAGAAGAAGAAGTCTAAAACTTAAAAGAGCAAACAATACCAATCAATATTCATTTTAATTTTAAACAACAAACCGTGTAGCCATCATGTTCCTCTTCGTTTCTCTCGTCAAATGCATGAGTGCCGGGGCGGTGTCTCTTTTTCTTGTGCGTGGTCATCAACCGAGCTAACTTGTCAACCCGTGCATCCGACCCTTCCACATCGCCTGGGCGAGATCCAACCACGCCGGTCATGCCGGTTGTAGCGCTAGATTTTGATGCGGCAGCTCCGCTTGCTTTGCCGGACACATCGTAACTGGATGAAACCGACCCCATTGGATATAATTCTATGGAGTTTAAATCAGGAAAACAGACATCAATTCTGTTATCTGGTAGACTTTTGTTTCACTGTGAAAATCAATGTTTAATATCAGATCCTATGCAAAAAAGTAAATCAACATCACGAAATATGACCTGACACTACAGCGGCCATGTTGTTTACACCAACGTCACGAATTTCGTCATGGTAAAAGTCATAACCTCGTTGCTGCGTCAATTGTCTATACATTTCGACTTTTGATATACTGTACCCAATTGAAACTCACGTATACAATAGAGAGACTAAATTGACACATAGGACTAATCTCATAGTAGACTACACAGTCCTTTTACACTATAATTTTATGGATAAAAGTGTACAGCGCAATAAAATTGAGGATGCTATCAATTATGCAAATGAGCAATTTCCAGCTTTTGTGTAATCTCTTCCTCAATATGCACTCACGCTACTGCCTGAGTTTCCTATACTAAAAACTAACGGTTAGGCAAATCTGAACTTGCGATTTCACACGGAAGAGCTTCATTGACCTCTTCAACCATTTTATGCCGACGTGGGCTTCTGCTGCTCGAACCCACAAATAATATCCCTCTTTTTACTGGCCAAGGAACTTGTTTTATTAACTGAACATTACTGATAGCGGTTCAAGATGGGTAAGTTATTTCTTTTTGAAAATTTGGAGTTGTTTTACTCCACGGTTTTCTCTCAAAATGGTTGTGAATTTGATTGTGAATATGTTTCCGATTTTAAAACTGGCATGAATTGAATGACACTACGCACCACTCTGATTCTGAACGGAGATTGAAATATAAAGATCAAACTTTCAACAGCTGTGATCAAATACGATCATTATTTATTTCATTTATTTAATATTTGTTCTTACAGTGAAATTCCTCGAAGTTTTAAAGCCGTTCTGTGCGGTGATACCAGAAATTTCGAAGCCCGAACGAAAGGTAAGTTGTGAAAATCGACTGAAATGTTATGATGAATACCATGATGATACGTGAGGGCGTGTGCCACGTATACGTAAGCTTAAAACATATTGTTGTGTCGGCAAAGATTAAAAGACGCTGTGATTGTCAAGGTTCTCACATGCTCTTTAAGAATAATATATAGACTAGGCCTATAGTTAATAAACTCACAATGCTTTTAATTTAACTAGCTCTTGCATCCAACCAATACAAAATAATTTCAGATGTTAAAGCAAAAGTTGTACATGTGTAAAGCAGGAAAATGAAAATTCATGGATGGTCATGATCGGTCATGGTGTAGGCCTAATTTAAATAAATGTGTGGACTGTTATTGTTAGGCCAAATAAAACAAAACAACAGTTGATCGTCCCCGCCCGCATCCTTTTTTCGTGCCGCATTGATTTTTTTACTATTTAGGCTACTATTTTTATTTTTTATATTTTTTTTATAGTAAAACTTTTCGAAAAATTGCATGTAAAACTATTAAATGTTTAAGTTGCTCCAGTAAAACTTTATTAAAACTGTATCTGTACATTAAATAAATGCATATACAATGTAAAGAGGCTCAGACTGTAAAATCTTTACTTAAAAAAGCCGGCGGCCATCTTGGAAAAAAATAGTAAATAGTAAATAACAAGCCCCTCCCGCATCCTTTTTTTGAAAAGTCCGGACGATCAACTGTTGTTTTGTTTTACTTGGCCTTAGTGTGACTCACTTACTGTTGCTCAGCCTCATCACGGATCACTGATTACTTTTGTTGCATGAGACTGAGAGTAGAGATAAAAACCGAACATTTCTCGTCATTTTTGAACTCATCAAACTATTGCTCTCTGTGTGAGAGCTATGGACTGAAAGCATATGACTGAGTTGGTGTTGAATATTTCCACGAAATACTGACTCGAATTTGGAACGCCATATTCCTACTACTAGGCCTACTGTGGAAATACAATGCAGACTGTCTATGCTTGCTATCAATCATCCATAGCTATTTGACTGCCCTTCCAACTTGACAAAACCACAACAAATATGTCTTGATTCAACCAAGTCCAATGGATGAATACATTCTCACAATCAGCATAACTTTACAAATCATGTTTGCTTGCTGTTTGCACCTGATTGGTCAGCCGGCTGTAGTCCAATCCAGTGAACTTCGCTCCCGACTCAGAAAAAAGAAATAGGTAAAGGCTAAGTAGCCTCAAGCAGGGCTCAAATTAACCTAGTTGCCTCCTTGATGCCCTTATTTCTGGCTGTTTTCACACAATTCAAAAGTACAAAACTGCCTTTCAGAAAGCTGGTGCCCCTTGCCCCCTTTCAAATTGCCTTAACTTAAAGGTATATTATGTGATCTTTCTATGGAACGCCCTCAACATCGAAAAAAAAATTGAAAGCAGATTTTCTTGCAGATTTACATTTCTGATCATAAATCGTACATACATTCCAAATTACAGGGCGATACGATTCTTAATTACTTCAAAATCATGGTTTTAGAGTGAAAATAAACTGTCGGATATCCGACAACTTATTTTATTCTAGTCTTAATTCACTCTAAAACTATGATTTTGAGGTAATTAGGAATCGTATCGCTCAGTAATTTGGAATGTATACATGTACGATTTATGATCAGAAATGTAAATCTGCAAGAAAATCTACTTTCTAAAAAAAATCATGAATAGAGGGCACTCTCTGGAAAAGATCACATAATATGCCTTTAAATGCCCTCTTCATTTCTTATTTATTTTGAGGTCTGGCCTAAGGCTAAACAAGTACTGCCGACTTCATTGTGGGGAAAGTCAAAGAATTTTCAGTATTTTACATTGTAAATGTAGTGAATGATTGTCTCTCACATTAGGCCATTTCAAATTGATTCTGAGTTTACTGTTTCAAGTTTGAAAAGGGGATGAGCCAGGTGACTTTAATGTTAATTAGCGTATCTTTTGTTTCCTTTATTTTGCAACAAGTGGTCACAGCAAATATCAACATATAATATAGAGGACCAGAATAGGACTCTGCATTTAATTATTTACCAAAATGATTAAAGGTAGATGACCCGATCACATTTTCGTAACACAGAATTATTTCAAACATACGGAGATTTTCATATCATATGAAAGCTCGTATTTTTCTCATCATCATACTGAAATTTGACGGCCTAAATCGGTATAATTACGGAGAAATCGATGAAATAACGTCGAATTACCGCGAATGGTGGTAACCACCGATCTAGTTTGTGCACTACTCAATGGGTACAGTTCACAGCATCTTGTGCGTCTAAAATAAGAACCATTAGAGCTATGCAACTCAAACTTTGGAACACGACTTTTTTAAGGATGACCTTTCATGTAGAATAGAAAACTTCAAGTTGAAAATCGGAAATGTGATCGGGTCATCTACCTTTAATGTTATACCCAAGAAGTGATACAATCATTTTCTTTGATTATATCATCTAATATCATCAAAGTCAGAAGGTAGCAAATGAGAATTATTGAAAAAAAATCATTCTAAAGGAGGAAACAGTAAATTCAGAATCAATTTTAATTAGCCTTAAAAAAAGTGAAAATTGTCATGCGAATATATTTCTATTGTATGTAATGAAGCTACACATCATGAATTTAAAAACGTGCAGAACAGTTCAAAATCTGCAGAGCGTAAACAATTCATCACACAAAAATTATCACTTTTACAGTATCATTAAAATGTTGTCCTTTTTTTCACTGCCAAAGAAAAATGAAACAAAAAATTAACCCCCTGTACTTTGTCAATGGAAGAGGGATGATGCTCCTTTGACAGAGCCTGGGAATGTGTAATGTAAGTCCAAATCCAATTGATGTTCACTGTAACAACCCTGATCAAGAGAAAATGTGGAAAAAATTCATTTCAAGAGTTTTTTTGCAGTGAAATTTAGGAGTTTTTTTAAAATGCTTTTTACACAAAATTTTTAATAGCACAAACCAATTTCTGAAATTGACAAGGTGGTCTAAAGATGGACCTAGCACATACCTCATGTCTTTTATTTGGTTTGACCCATAAGTTGGCAACATGATTGATTTGTTATAAAAATATTGCGTATATTCAATTTATTTACAGATTCAATTCAGGGAGAAGGTATTATGGACGGCCATTACACTCTTCATCTTCTTGGTGTGCTGCCAGGTGAGTTGGTAATGAAATTACAATGAGATTTGTCACTCATGCGCCAATGTAAACTAATGAAATAAACAACTAGCCCTATAAACATTCAATAATTTCTCGATCATTTCACACAATTCCCATGTAAATGACGCCTGAGCGGACTGATGTGATGAAATGCAGTGCGTCATTACACTGCTCATTGTATGTTAACCATTTGGATGAATCCTTGGATCGAGAAAGTATTGAACTGATGATTAATATAGTTGACAACCTTGTCTCAACTCACATTTTTTACTGATGGAATTTGATATTTTGGATTTGTTATCATGTAAGATATTGAACATAGCTTCTTTAGAGTTTGTTGAGTTGAGTACATGGTAAACACTCATGTTTGAATGGTATCCCAATGTCTGGGTACCAAATAATAAATTTGCCCCAAAGCTTCTCTCAACCCTTGAATATAAAAATAAATGTCTGTTGTTACATTCAAATTGCTTATTCACAAAACAATAGCCCTTGTTTTAAAAGCAGATTTAATAATCATAAGGTCCTGGTGATCTGAATTTCAATCTTAGCAGAGTCTGGAAGGAGTTGTAAAGACTGCTAGAATCGAAACATTAGACCCGCTTAAGGCGCTTATTATACATTTGCAAATTGCAATACTATTTGGCTAAATCATAAATGATCTTGAAATTGTGTATGACCAAACAAAATAGCCCACAGTTTGATGATGAATTCCTAATTATTCCAAACTGAAAGTGAATCCAATTATTTATTTTAAATAAAATCATAATCGGTATTATTCATGAATTCATCAAATGTAAAACAAGATTATTTTTTTAGTACACTTTGATAAATAATGTTAAGTTATGATTCTGAAAATGTTAACCCTAACCCCGGTTTAGGGTTTTTAACTGGGATCACAATTGCGGAAGAGAAAACACCAACTAAATAGCCCTCAGCTACTCTGTCACTATATAGGCTTGGTTGATTATGTCATCAAAAACCATCCGCACAGGCGCTTGGAGAGAGGCTTAGAAGTAGCATTTTTTAGGACTCCAGGGAAGAGGGTTAATAACGGGTGAAGCTAAAAGTCAATTTGTGTATTGATTTGTCCTTTATGTGTCAACTTTTTGAGTTGCATTTCAATTCAATTGACATGTTCAAAACCTCTGTGTTTATCTTATCTCTTGAACAGATCCCATTGTTTGGAATCATGTCGTCAGATTCAGCAGATCCTTTCTACTGGATGCGTGTCATCCTTGCATCAAACAGAGGTAAGTTGACAGTACAAAAAAGTCACAGGGTATGACCCTAAATTTGTGAGAACCCTAAATTTGTGAGAAGCCGAGATGTATTCTCGCCAGTTAATTTGCAAGAATCCAAATTGATTCTCGAAATTGTGCAAAACACACTATTCAAATATTGAACAGTATGAGCACAAAGTTCTTTGCAAGAATTTTAACAGATTCTCACAACCTTTGATGAACTTCTGACTAGGGCTGTTTTTTTCAGAAAATTGTGTTCCTGGGACTATTACATTTTTCGGGCAGGACTCAGGATTTAGCTGCCAAATTTGTTTTTGTTTCATGTTTTTTGTTTTTTCACTAAGCGTATTGTTATTTTGTTGATGGGTCATTGTTGGGATTTGGGAAGGTGATTTCGTTCCCCGGACTCTACCATCCCTACTCTTGACCCTGGTTCATACCAGCCTTTATTTACTGTAATACAAACCAGTGGCCCTGCTTTTCATTGCAGATCAAGCTTTTTGCACTCGGTATCGGTCATGTTACAAAATAGAAAATGTCATAAAAGGCAGCAACACATCGCAGCTTAATGTAATGGCAGTTAAAATTGTTATTGCCATTGCAATGATGCACAAAACACAAAGTGAACAACACCTAGTCAGAAAGTTAAATTTTAAGCGCGAGAAGTGGTTATTATTGGTGATGATAAGTGATGGTTCATGGTGATTGATGGCCTGAACAAAAATATGCCATCACTAACCTTATTCACCACCTCAGGTTCAACAAAATAACCCCTTTGTTTAGCAAATCAATAGCAATAATTAACTCTTCAGCCAAGATGACCCATTAATCGGACAACCAATCAATGTGACTAAGCCAAAGTCTCAAATTTACATCCTACCACTTCCACCATATCCAAGAAATTAAATCTTAAGATATTCACTCAGGTATTGTTTTTTTTATTTCCAGGTACATTGATGGAACTGGGTATCTCGCCAATTGTCACCTCCAGTCTTATCATGCAGCTATTGGCTGGTGCTAAAATCATTGAAGTCGGAGATACACCAAAGGATAGGGCACTCTTCAATGGAGCTCAGAAACGTAAGGAATCTTTGTGTCAAGCCTGCTTCTTGTTAGGGTGAACGTCAACATTTTATTTTTTGACTAAACAGAACTCTTTTTTAGGGGTGGGGAATTAAAGGAGGTGGCTGAGGGCAATTTTCATCTTAGGGGTGAATTTGTTCAAACAGAAGAGCTTGTGTAAGAATAGGATTGAATTTCAAGTAGGCATGAGTTATCCCGTGTAATTTCTCTTACGTGACACAAGTCATTCTATACGGGCATTTAACGTGTACCCGTATCCTCTGGCAACTGCATCTGCATCCATCTGTGAGTTTTGATCCTTTCGGTGCACCACGCAAAACGAATCACATATCAATGGCGGGCCGTATCGATGAAAATCATGAAATCCATCGTGAGCGAAATAAAGGGTAAACTCCGCATTATTTAGCATAAGGCATGGAATTATTGTTTTTTTATGAATTTTCATGCACATATTTAAAACAAATGGCTAATAATCCATTAATTTCCTTGTACATACTACCGTTTTATTACTACAATTGAATTGGTTAGTTTAAACTTCAGGCTTATTGTAAAAACTAGATCGTGTAATGTATACCGTGTTTTGCTTATCCCCGGCCGCACCCAGGCAGGCTATCATATGCACAGCAAAAGGTTTTTGCAAGCTTGCCCCTTAGCTCAGTTGGATAAGAAGCGGACTGGCACCCGGCCAACCCAGGGTCGGGCGCTGGCAGTGCCCATCTTTCCCCAAGAATGTCCCGTTTTTCTCCCCCTTCCCCAAAACACGCCACTGAGATTTGGGTAATGAAACAAAATTGACTTTTCATCCACTTGTAACACAACTCAATTACTACAGAGACGGAAAGACCTGGTTAAAGTTATAAATATAATAGGGTTGGAATATCTGTAGAGAATTAGTTCGAGTGTGAAATTTGATCAATCCAATGCTTTCATTGGCTACCTAGAGGATGTAACAACTAATTTGTTGTTTGTTTACCTTGCAGTGTTTGGTATGATCATCACAGTTGGACAGTCCATCGTCTACGTCATGACAGGCATGTATGGAGACCCAGCAGACATTGGAGCTGGTATCTGCTTGCTTATCATCATACAGGTAAGTTTTGTCAACATTCTTTTTTAATTTTGTTTTGTTTTGTCCATGACACGCATTGTGTTCTGGTGTTTTTATTTTAAGGTATCATGTTAGGCAAGGATTTGGTCAGTGTCAGCCCTAAAATTAACCGAAGGCACCGAAGGCAACTGCCGTGGGTGCTCCACCTAGTTGCCTCGATGCCCTTAACTTCTGGCTGTTTTTACTCCATTGAAAATTACATAATTGCCTTGTGCCCCTTTCAAATTGCCTGAAATTGCCATGCCCTTTTCATTTCTTAATTTGAGGGCTGGTCAGTGTGCAAAGGTTTTAAAGGGTTGTTATCAGGGTTGGGGTTAACTGAGCATTAATGGTATTTTTCCCCATTTTGTTCACATATATATATTGTTTTGGACCTGGCCGGGAAATTGGAGCCCGGCACTAAAATTGCTCTAGCTTTTTTTGGAAATCGTGCTTCTCGGACTCAATTAATTTTTAGGGCGGGACTCTGGATTCCCAAATATCCCAAAACATACTCTGGGTTAATTGTAACGGCAAAATCACAGATTTAACAAAATAAACCCATTTCAAGCAAATCTCTAGTAAGAGTGATTTAGTTGACAAGTGAAAGTGAAGCATTTTTCAGTATGCTTATTGTTATTTTGTTGATGTCTTGATGGATTATATTCAGGATTCTGGGAAGGTAATTTTTGTCCCAGGACTTGATTTCCTGTGACTCGCTCCAACATGAATACATTGAGGCTGATTTTAATTATTGTCACATATTGACTGTTTCATTATTTCCATTTTACCCTAGTTATTCGTCGCTGGTCTCATTGTGCTGTTGCTGGATGAACTTCTACAGAAAGGTTACGGTCTTGGCTCTGGTATCTCGCTGTTTATTGCCACCAATATCTGTGAAACAATTGTATGGAGAGCCTTTTCACCAGCCACTGTCAACACCGGAAGAGGTAAATACATTACAAAATGTGGCGTTATTATCAACAATGTCTGCTGCTAATATTCATAGTTAATAGATTTCAACAAGCCGTCAGCTTGTTACACTCTATTTGATCTGTTTCAGTAGTACAATAATGCATCAGTGCAAATGTCTTAGTGATGTGGCATTTTGTAAACATGGCCATTCACTGGAATACCATTTTTGTTAAGTCATATGCAAGCGCATTGCATTCCATCCAATTATATACTGCATTCTCTGGAACACGCTCAGATATCACTTTTGTAATTCAGTGGAGTAGGTAATGGATGAAAGGCGCACATGTTTGACATGGCAGCTAATATTTATTTCATAAAAGTTAAGCAAATGTTCTCAAAATATTTCATTTGCTAGATAATAACATTTACTCATCAAAAGAACTTTAAAACCGAAAAAGATCGTAAGTGAAACCATTGTGGCAACATTGAAAATATACAAATCAGGTAGTGGATGTTGTTGTACTTTGCTCTGCCTTGAATGAGGCAATCTATTGTTTAGCAACGTGTGCTGAATAAAGATTACAGATTGATATCTGTTGTCGAATATTTTCAATTGTGGTTTAAATAGCTTAAAAAGTACACCCAATAGCACACTCTGTTCAAAACGTTCATAAGTTGTAGTGTCTGTCATCAGGTTTGATGGACAGAAGAGTAGTTATAATTAAACAAAAGGGCATAATCATAGTGAATTGAATATTTTAACTAATTGTATGTTTGCATTGAATTGTAGGAACTGAATTTGAGGGTGCCATCATCGCTCTCTTCCATCTACTGGCCACAAGAACCGACAAAGTACGTGCTCTGAGAGAGGCCTTCTACCGTCAAAACCTGCCAAATCTCATGAATCTCATGGCAACCATACTGGTGTTTGGTGTCGTCATATATTTCCAGGTGAGATTTTCTTATCACTTCCTTCATTTTAGCTATTGGTGTTTCAACAAGAAGAAAAAATAAATAAATAATGAAACTGATGTGATTTTTTTAGGATTTTAATACAGAATATTTAATGTGTTGCAATGTGTCTTTAATGAACTTGTTCTCAGTGTTAATCAACTGAACAAATTTTGGATAGGTAGATACTGAACATTATTTTGAATGAATAACTCTTTATGAGTTTTAAAAATAAGCCTTTAGTATCTAGTAACTCCTGATATGTAAATCTTTCCAATGATACCATGTCACTTGTTTCAGTGCTCAGCCACTTGCTTGAGAATATGTGCCAAAATCATCACTATTTAGTGCTCAGATACTACATTTAACCTTGGGATATGAACACGGGTGCTCGGATCAACAATTATTTGTTTTGATAATAATACCCATGCTTTTAAAAACTTCTGCCAAAAAAGATAATCAGATGCATCTAGCAGTGCAGTGGCCAATTGCTGTTTCCTCGAGCGTAGTCAAAGACCAGTCCCCGTCTATGTTGGTAATGGATAGAAACAATGAATGTGTACGTTCAATTGATTAACAAAATCTACCTTTTCATTTTCACAGGGTTTCAGAGTGGATCTACCAATCAAATCTGCACGCTATCGTGGTCAGTACAGTTCCTACCCCATCAAGCTTTTCTACACCTCCAACATCCCCATCATCCTACAGAGCGCCTTGGTATCAAATCTTTACGTCATATCACAGGTACGGTTCAAGATGAAGTCATAATTAGGCTTTAAAAGTTGTTTGGTTGTTCTCCATCGCCTACTTCTTATTTTTTCAAAATTGTAATTTTACAGACAAAAGAATTCCTTATCAAGTTTGGAAAATTTGACTTTTATGATTGTGAAAAAAACCTCTTTTTTTTGCTCTGAATTTTTCCTTACTTTTTTGATTTTTTTTAATCATCTATTAAGGGAAGTGTCAACCCTATTATTTTAATGATCAACTTTTGCTTCTAAGTTTGAGAATATTGAATAAAAGTACATAAAAGTGTACATTTTTAGAAAGGAAATTTGATAAGGAAGCCGATGGTGATATCAATGTGATACCAAATAAACTAAATTTGGAGAAATGAACCAAAAAGCCATTTTTTTACCCCAAAATTTTCAGACAGCATAACTATAAAATAAAAAATGATAATTTGTTCTAATATACGTTTTTGTAAACAAAACAATTTTGTCTAGGAGGCAATTTTTTCTTTTTCCAAAATAAAGCTTGGTTTTGGAAATATTGCTAAAAACATCGGAAAAGTGTAAAAGTCGTGTTTTTTTGCGTACATTTCGCTAGAAATGGATGCATATCTCGAGTTTAAAATCCATAATCGAAAAAATAAAAAATAGCCTCCTAGCGCTGAAAGTCCTCTACACAATGGTAGTAAAAGCTTACCTGATAGTTTGATATATTTTTAGTTATGTTGTCTGAAAATTCGTAAAATTCCTTCAATTTGAACTTCTAGAAAACATCGATTTAGTAAAAATATTGACATTTTCCACCATTTAAAGCTAAATGTTCACGGAACACACGGGCGTGTGACCTAAAAAGCGAGTATACTATTATGAACAATCATAATAAACTATCAGATTCAATTTATATTGTCACAATGTGAAGAAATTGGAAGAAAACTGAAATTTAAATGATCATAAGATTGGCCTTTGTTTACATTTTAGACATTGTTTTGCGCTCTTTTGTTTTTCTTGTCTACATCGCGGATATTAAGCGGCGCGGGAAGTTTCAGCGCGCGACGCAATGATCAAATAGCTGTCGCAGCATTTGAAAAGCGCGGAACTCCGCTTAAATTCCCGCCAAATAACTATGCGCCTTTTCCTGACTCAAACTTACCAAAACAACAATTTAAAATCACCCAAAAGAACGAGAAATAATCGCTTCCGATTAGTAACTTATGATGGTAATGATAGAATACATATAAAAGTATTAAATAATAGAGAAATATGAAATTCAATTTTTGAAACAAGTGCCGGGTTGACACTGCCCTTAAGTGATAAAGTAGTAAAATATGCTTAAGGCCTAATTTATTGGTCTTTTGGGTTATTTATTACCCATCATTTGGCAATCCATGAACAAAATTGTACACCTGCTCCTCGAAATAAAGGGATGAAGAACAACCAAACAATTTATTTTGTATGCCTTATTTTAAATTGGAAGACAAGACAAGACTTCGTTACACAAGATCAGATTGTCTTCACTGTCAAAGTGCGAGAGGACTGCTCCATTTTGATCAATAAATAAAGCAAGTGGTTCCCGTTGATTCATCTAAAGCTGGTCAAGATGGGAGAGGAGAGCTCCCAGAATGTAGCCAGCTTACAGAGATGTCATATTACATAATGTTCATAAGGCTTGACAGTTTTGTTGTGTGTTTGGATACTGTCCAATAATATCCATTGATTTAAACTCGATGGATATACTGTTTCCTGTGATTTTAATTTTATGTTGAATTTTCCTTTATTTTCAGATGCTTGCTGTAAAATTTAGTGGGAACTTCTTTGTAAATCTTCTTGGTGTATGGACTGTAAGTACCCTAAGAAAATGCCTAACATCCATATAATAGACCTAGTGCTGGGCGCGAGTCCCATGAAATCGAGACTCGCCCGAAAATGTTGGGTCCGGGAACAAGAATCGCCTTCCCGAATCCCCCCCCCCCCCCCCCCCAAAAAAAAAAATAATAATAAAAAAAAATAAAAAAAATAAAAATAAAAAATAAATAAAAATAAGCTTACTTAAAAAACATGTGGTCGGCCAATTCATGATTATTTAATGCAAATGTATAGCGGAGATGTATTTGAAATGGATTTATTTAGTCAAATCTGTGGATTTTATGTACTCTATGCTCGCTATGTGATCTTTGGCGCATTATTTTAACTTCATTATCGGCCGCGCGTCACCATCTTTAAACTTTGACAGATTGAGTTTGTTATTGTTATGGCGCCATCTATTGTTGAAATTGTGAAAATTATTTAAATGGAGACTTGCCGCGAGCTTACGAAAGTGTCATTCGCAGCGAAATATCACATTTTAGCGAGCATAAGAGTACCAAAAATGAACTGATTTGACGAAATAAATCCATTTCAAATGAATCCCGCTATATATTTGCATTTAATAAATAATCTTGATTTAGCCGACAAGGTGTTTTTTTAAGTAAGCTTTTTTTTGATGAACAAATTTGGGGATCCCGGGTCCAGCCCGAAAAATAAAACGTATCCCGGGATTACGAATTCACGAAAATCCCAAGCCCTAAATAGACCATATTATAATTCTGTAACCATTAAAAGTTTGTGGGTCTTCAAAGCCCTAGATTACAATTTTCACAGATGCAGGCAAAGGAAGTTATCTATTCTACACATAAGAATTAAGAAGTAGTCAAAGTTAACAAGAATTTATACAAAACTGCATGGATCATAACATGGTATTGCCGTTTAAATCTTCTATCCAATTGGAATTCTTTCTTCACTGAATTTGCACACCAAATCAGGCAGAGGAGGTATTATAGTCTGATTTATAATTGAACGAACACATTGAAGCAGCGTACATTGCGTGAAGCACGCACAACCATGCGTGCGTGGTGTTTCTTCAATTTTTAATCATACTATAATCAATATAAGAATACTAGCAAATGCTATAAAATTAACATATTGTATGTTGCATATGTTTGAACTTTAACAGGAAGCAGGGGATGGAGGTCCGGCAAGGTCTTATCCTGTAGGGGGGTTATGTTACTACATGTCACCGCCCGAACACTTTGGTCACATGTTGACTGACCCTATCCATGCTGTCCTGTACATCATCTTCATGCTCGGGTCATGCGCTTTCTTCTCCAAAACTTGGATTGAAGTATCTGGATTATCAGCTAAAGATGTAAGTAGGATCACAATTGCCTAGCATCAAAATGGATACATATTCTCTCATTATGCCATCCAACTGTATAAGTGTTGTATGGTTTTTAAGAGTATTTGGCATAATTCTGTTATACCCTTTATCCATTTTACACAATTGCACTTTATTCTGTAAAAAAGCAACACCATTTACTAACATTATCTGAGAAGGGTATAGCAGAACTATTACGAGTATGCTATTCTATTCCGTTTCGTTTGATTTTATTCTACTTAAATAATAATGCTTTGGTACCCTTGGATTTGGTAGTGTGCCCCATAACTGATTTACTCATTTATATTTACCATTTACTGGCCTTGACGCCCTTTCAGTTTTAGCCTTGATGCCCTCTCAGTTTTATTACCTTGAAACGTATGCCCTTAGAAAATTAAAATTTGAGGCCTGGGAGTATCCTTTGTTTCACACAAATGACAAAGAATCAATCACAGATCAATACATGGAATAATTTAATGTTATATTACAGAAAATCTTTACAAGAATTTCTTCATGATCCCTGGTAGTCATGACAACAATATGAGGTTGTACCGTACGTACTGCCATCAATCATTGAAATATTGAAGTAATTCTAAATTATAATGGTGTATTTTTTTTAATATTTGTCTTTTCTCTTTGTGTAATACATACAGGTTGCTAAACAATTGAAAGAACAACAGATGGTCATGAGAGGTCACAGAGAAAAATCCATGATCCATGAATTAAATAGGTATGTACTTTTATTTAGTTCCTTCAAAATAGTTGGTTTTGTTGAATAAGGTACTACTCAGTAAGAGTAGGATTCACTCTACAGGGTAAGAATTTCAGCAAGAATCCATTCTCACCAAGATTCTCTCAAGCGATTTCGGGAGAATCTAAATAGATTCTTGTAAATCTTCTTGGGTTTATACACAAAGTAAATGGAGGAGAATCTATTATAAGGATTCTCGTAAAATTATATGATGTGAAACTAAATGGATTCTTACAAGATGTGTTGGAATTCTAACCCTTCTCTACCTTGATTCAATAATTGTGATTATTGATTTTTAAACTTCCATGATTGTCCCCAAAGTACATGCCTTCAAACATTTGTCAAAGTAAAGATGTCATTATTAGCTTCAATGAACTGTGCTGCATGTTCTTCCGTGTTGCCCTGTTTAAAATAGCTCTCACAAATTGTCCTATATCAATTCTAGATGATAACAAACCTCAAAGTTGTTTGTTTCATTAATTAAGAAGAATTGCTAGGATTATGTCTCATATTGCAAAAATGTAGATGAATTTTCGCATTATGAATATGATACAAGTCTTTGAATTCTCCCCATTTAGATAAATGAGAATATGGATGTGAGATGTGAATCAGTTACATATTTTTGCAACTTTGTTGAGATCACAGAATTTATTCTTCGATTCATGCCGGAACTCTCATCTTGATAAATGACTTGATGATTTGTCAATTGTGAATCCAGCAAAAAATGATGCATGTCCAAAGCAAATTGTCGCACAAAATTAGGGAAGGGAAATATAAACAATTTCAAAATCCCATCACGAATGTCCAATTGCAAAAAAGAAATTTCGCTTCAGGAATTTGAAACTTGGTAACAAACCATTTCATTGGTCTCTCATTTTTATTTTATTTTTATCTACAGGTACATTCCCACAGCTGCTGCTTTCGGCGGTCTATGCATCGGAGCCCTCTCAGTCTTAGCTGATCTCCTAGGCGCCATCGGCTCCGGCACAGGAATTCTGCTCTCAGTTACCATCATATACCAATATTTTGAAATCTTTGTGCGAGAACAAAGTGAAATGGGTGGAATGGGTGGTTTACTCTTTTAATAATAAGTACCTGCCAAACTAGCGAGTAGTGTACAAACAAACAGTGCCGGCAAAGTCGCTGCAGCATGTCTCAGACACAATTGTTAGCAAGATCTTACACAATATATTTCTGCCTGCCAATGAAGTATTTTTTCCGACTGTTCCAAATAGCCCCTAACAAGTGACTGTTTTGGTATGATGAATAATGCTTATCTTGTAATAGGGCTCGACTGCTCTGGTCAAGATTTTAATGCATCAAAGGCAGCATCCAAATCTGAAGATATCAATTGCTGATGTCCTATTATGGCAAATAAGCTGGTTTGATTATTTTATTAGACATTTTGTGTCAACTGTTCATGTCTTGCCTATACCATAAAGATATCTTCTCTCTTGGTGTCTGAGAATGGTGCAGTGCAGTTATTATGTTAACTGATTAGTGACTAGACTACACTTAACTTGCCTGTCACCATAGTTGTTCTTTGTTTTATCTTGTTTAGCAACTAGTTCAGAAGCCAAATTGGAATGGGGGTATAGTATGTTGTATCAAATACATACAATTCAATGTAGGTGTACAAACTATTTTCATCGTGGGGGTTATAAGGGTTGTGTTGTCAAATGTTCTCTTCCAAGTAATTTCTCATATTTTCACAGTCAGTTTAGAAGGAAAATAATGTATTGGATTTAATTTCACTTCATTATGATAATGAAAGTTTATTTCATCCTCTATCTTATAAACAGAGAAGTGTACAGTAGTGGATTACACAAACAAAATCAGTATTTTCAAGTTTATTATTGTCTGTGTGTAAGCCAACATCGGACACATGTTCTGTAAATATGCAATCACTATTTAAGTCACACATGGTACACAATCAATTCTTTTGCACATCAAACTGGCTGTAAACCCTTTATTCATCGGGTCTCTTCTTAAAATTCTATTTTATGCAACGGCATGATGTAGAATAAACTTTATGGTGTAAGGGTGCTAACACAAGTTATTTCAGTTGTCAAATTGTTTAAGATTTGTTATTTTTAAATGTAACAGTGAATAGTGAATACCACTGTGAAATGTATATTGTAATTATTCGTCAAGTCCACTTTTTTTTGTTGGGTGTGAGAACGCACACAATTCAATTCTTGATTTTATCCTTTCTCTTGTCTACTTTTTTGGTTCTACCCCCCTTCCATTTCACATCATTCAGAGTGAACTGGACTGTT
>CM069445.1:62672641-63048660 GCA_035610835.1 Ophiura sarsii
CTGAGATAATGTTAACAAAATAATCACGATATAATACTACAAGGCCTATATTTAACGAGATATTATCACGCTTATCCGAAACATTAATTAATATGGTGCAAACTTGCCTAGAAAATTGTCCCGGGTTTTACATTAACTATTTGTAATACCTAAATAATCTGAATAACTTCAACTCAGGTACATGACCTGCTTGCAAAAAGAATGCTCATTGAGCATCCTTTAAGATAATCTCGACACGTATGTGCTGCACTCTTGCAATTCTGGTTCATTCGCTAAGAAGTTGCTTCAGCGTGAAACACTTCATTTTGGTTCCTTTTGTTATATGGTGAAATAACTATTTGCTTCTATTTTCACGAGAATGCTTGCCTTGTTGAAAACGTCCCTGAAGGGTTCACCTACTTTACGTAATCTGCCAAACAGAATACTTGTATATTCACCTTTCGTAACACTTGAATAACTTACATAAATCAACTAGTGAACATGACCTGCTTGCAATGAAGAAGACCATGTGCGAGGAGTTTATTCAACGGAGGATATAGCAGACACATACGGTAGAAATAGTTATAGGACAAATAAAAGTTACCTTTCAAATTAAAGATAGTTCACTGGTTTTGGGTGTGTATAAGTTTTTCAGCTAATGACTTTCCCGAGATATGTATATTAAAGTTCAGCATGTGTGAATCATCGGTAAATGAGTATCGATGAATAATTATAAACAAATCGATATTATCAAATCATTAACAGCGAACTCGCTTCAATGTAATCCCAACTTGCAGTAGATAAGCACTGTACAACAGTCAGTAAGATCGAATTAAAATATGCGAATTTTTAAATTCGTGTCCGACTATGGGGGCCGCCATTTTGTTTTAAAAGTATATTAGTGTCCCGGATGTACACAGTTAAGAATATAGTTATTAAAGTTTTTTGGTTGCGGGGTAATTTTACTAATTCGGGGGTATGTTAAAACTTGTGAATCCGATAGTTAAATGTATTTACTAACTTTTCACCGACGCGGGACAATGGAGCCAATTCAAGCCCTCGGTACGGTCATTCCAGTTCCATTCGCTAACAAACCTTGCATCGCCGTAAAACCATTCATTTCGCTTCATTCGTTGCAAGTATAACTATTGCTTGTAATGTTTATTTCAAGTGCATGCTTTAACATGATAAGTACATATTTTTTATTTCTTATAAAAAAGTCCCAGAGGGCTATCAGTCTGGTGCTTTGTTGTTGATCGAACCAAAATTAGAGGAACAGGGGGAACAAACTTTTCACAAGGTGCACCGCCAGTGATGCAACCTAATAATTCAATTTCTCCTCAAGTCATACACATACATATGACCAAATTCTGGTTGCACAATCATGCAATTGACCTCAAATCATTGAGATAATATCGGAATCAGATTCCCAGACCCCCAAGACCCCTACAAATTGGTACCACCTGTTATTCTAGCCCTTATAACTTTCAAATTACACTATACCTCTACCTCGGATCTCGGATGACGGCCATATTTTATTTGCCCAATATGACCGTCCCAAAGTGCGCTGATTTTGACGCTTGTCAAAAATCAAAATAGTATGGTATATACAACATCTGGATAACGCAATCATGAATGACTTCCTTGTAGTACAGTACATAGTTTCTTCCAACAATGCATTTGGATTTCCCCTTATTGATACTCGTATCGATACGATCGATATGTCAGTGAACATTGTACCCCAAGATATCGATATCGTTGCTTATGCCACGCAAGACATGGTAACGGAAAGTCAATGGTTCACCTGTCTTTTTGGTTTTCCAACAAACTGTGAGTAAGTTGTTTACTAGTCGTGCTTACTAGGTTTTAGAAATAAGAAAAAGAAACATTGAGAACTAATTGAGTTATTGATGTAAACATGAATATAAGAGCTCGTGCGATGATGGCACTATGATTCCATGGTTTTGTACATATGTGTATGGGAACCGAGATGAATCGGGGACCAGATTTACGGTGTTCTGCAAAAATGCAATGCATTGTGGTGCTGTCTTTAAAATTTTCTTTGTGTATGTATAGTCTTAGTATTGATATAAATGCATTAGTATGACTGATCTATATTTGAACCTTTAAAATGAAAGTAATGATTTATCGACTTGATTGCAGTATCACGTTTCCATTTGATACTTTGTTTATTGAGACACACTTGTGTAGCAGTATAGATCCACGCACGTCAGTAGTATTTCATTGCTCTAAGATGACCAATGAACTTCAATTATATCAATGATATCTGGGACGTAACTACTTGAAAAGGACCTCGTGGGAGTTAATCTGTCTGTCAATTCAGGGGCCAATGATAGGTGATAATTCGTGTATTTGTAATTGTAAGTGTATATTTAAAAAAATCTTCATTGAGTATAAAAACATTTGTGTCTTGTAGTGTTATTCAGATAAATTGGTCGATAGGTTTCAGAAGTTGACCTATTCCATTCTACATGAAATGAAGAGTTTCTTATTCACCATGTAATACAGGCCTGTAGATTGCGACCTTCCATATGAATTAATCTAAATGCCTCACTTAGAGAACAATTTTGGGTCAGTAAAAGTAAATTCGGATGACGGAATACCGGACAAGCTTATAAAATCAACATTCCAGAATGGACTTAGAGCACTACATCAGCAATGTACATGCATCTGGATCAAATGTGAAAAGCCAAGTGACTGGAAAGTACAAGAATTTGTCATGCTGTTCAAATCAGATGACCTCAAACAGTGCTCCAACTGCAGGACAATTGCCCAACTCATAGGAGTAAGGTACTATACTGATGATCATCATCTTACGCCTCTTACACCAAAACTAGAACAAGAACTTCCAGAAGAGCAAGCCGCCTACAAGAAAGGTAGAAGTAATATCATCGCAATAGGTCAGGAAGCTTTCATCATCTTCATCGACTATTCCAACATGTCCAAAACATTTGACTCTATGAGTCACATCAAGCTTTTCCCAGCAATGAGAGAGATGGGTTTCCCTGCACATCTTGTAGCACTGCTTCAATCCCTCTATGTGAATCTGAAGGCACGTATCAGATGGAATGGTGAAAACACAGATGAATTCAACCTATTCATAAGGTAAAGGTGTGAGGCAGAGGTGTACTATTAGTTCATCATACATGCTCGTCTCCTACACTGAAAAAGTCATGAGAGATGCCAGTGTAATCCAGTATGGGATTAAAGTAAGAGATACACCAATCTCAATCTCAGATATGCCGATGACACTGCACTCTTTAAACATCTGAAGAAGACATCGATCGACTAACATCAGCTGTAAACGCTGCAGGGAAAAAGCTCAACCTCAAGCTCAATGTCAAAAAGACAAATCATTTAACAACTGGAGCAGAACAGCCTGATCACAATATCTCAATTGATGGTGAAGATGTTAAACAAGTATACCTGAGCTCTGTGAAAACAACATAGCTGTACATCTGATATCAGAGCTAGAATCGGAATAGCCAAGGGAAAGATGATAGAACGCCAGGACCTATGTAACGACCGCAATCTTACAACAAGTCTTAAAATAAACATTGTTAAGACACTGGTTTGGAGCGTATTCCCTTATGGTCTTAAGGGATGGACTCTAACTAAAGCAGATGGAAATCGAATACTGGCTGCTGAAATTTGGATCTGGAGAAGAATGCTGAAAGTCAACTGGAAGGAAAAAAGAACCAACATATAAACGCCTATATTCTCTAATGATGCGTTGTGTATGACCTTTGACCTCTTTTTCTGACCACCCCTTCTGAAACATGGGTAAGCTGTTCTCTTTACCAAGTTTGGTGGTTGTAGCACTTTATTTGTAAAAGAAGAAGCATTTTAAGTGACAAGCGTGGAAATTGACGTTTTGACCCCAAGTTACCATTTCTCGACCTTCGACCCGGATGTAATGATACTTTTTTCTTCTTCTCTTATCTAACTGCACCAATAAGATGAACAGAGGGAAACCCGGGGGGGGGGGGGGGAGGACAGACAAAACGGTGTGTGCCGCCCCGGGAATCGAACCCGGGCCGCCTCTGCCGGAGTTCAGGTGATTGTACATCACGCTACGGGGTCGCGCTCCCAAATTAAATTTTCGGAGCTACCAGCGGGGTGCTTCTGTTGGATTTTGTTGGATTTAGCAGGGTTAAGGGTTAAAATGGAAATCTTTGAATCTGTGATAATTGAAGAATAATCAATCATGATCATGATTGGTCCATTATTTGGAAAACACTTGTTCAAGACATCAAAGAGCCACGGCTAAAAACATTGAACTGGAAAATCATTAGCAACATTTATCCAACAAAAGTATTTCTTAAGAAAATAAAGAAGGAAGAAAATGATATCTGTGAAACTTGTAACGAAATAGATTACATTGAACATTTCTTTTATAGTTGTAAGAAAATCAAAATAATATGGAAAGAGACTGAAAGAATACTTTTGCAACAGTATAATCTAGACATAAAGATATTGCAAAAAGATGTATTGTTTGGCTACCATGATGATAATAACAAGAACACTAATATCGTCAATACGTGTATTAGTGTTGCCAAATCAACTATTAGTAAGTACAGATATGGAAAACATCCTGATTTACTAAGTGTCTTATATTTAGAACTTAAAATTAGAAAACTCTGGAAGAATTGATCTAAAAAATGAAAGAAGATTTACAACAATCTAAACATGAACATCATGCTATGTATTGTAAACATGAGATACCGTGTAATGTTGAAATGAACATGCTGAAAAGCCAAAAATGTGTTATACATGTAACTAATATGAAATGTAAACATGAAATGTAAACATGAAAGGTAAACATGAAATGTAAACATGAAATGTAAACATGAAATGTAAACATGAAATGTAAACATGAAATGTAAACATGAAATGTAAAAATTATGTGAACATGAATGTAAATATGCCGTAATTAATATGAAATGTAAACATGAAATGTAAACATGAAATGTAAACATGAAATGTAAACATGAAATGTAAACATGAAATGTAAACATGAAATGTAAAAATTATGATGAAACCATGTAAAATGATAGTAACAAACAATAAAAGATAAAAAAAATTAAAAAAAATCATGATCAATGCGACACTGCTTAATCTCGGCAGTCTGCATGTACACTCGGTTCAATCCCTCACAAGGTGCGTCCCTGTGAAACCCTTCGTCGCGGTTCATTTGATATACGTTGTAAACTGTTTTCTCCTTGTGTATTTATTTCAAGTGCATACATCTTCTCCGTGCTAAGTACAGCTCTTTATGTTTCTTGAGATTGCTAGCCTTGTTGAAAACGTCCCTGTAGGGTTCTCCTACTTAACGTAATCTGCCAACCAGATTACTTGTACATTCGCCGATTGTATTACCTGAATAACCTGAATAACTTCAACTCATGCCACGTGTTACCTCACATATTAGATATTGTTCTCTGGTATTGGGTTAGTACACCTCCCACTTAAGATGACTTTCCCCGAGATAATTCCGGTTGTTACGTTGACAGCATATAGATAACAATGTAAATGAGTATCGATAATTTATGATAAAGAAATCGACATCATTTAATCATGACACGTGTATTTATACTAAAGCCTTGTCATTCCGGTTCGCTAACAAACCGTGCGTCGCCGTGAAACCCTTCATTTAGAATAATTTGCCATAAGGTGGAAACTATTTGCTTTTTTATTTCAAGTGCATGTTATAAGAACTTCTCTTTATTTTGTTTGAGATCGCTTGCCTCGTTGGAGACGACCTGTATGGTTCACCTACTTTATGTGATTTGCCAAACAGAATACTTGTTAACTTGTCTTGTATTGTATATAACATCAACTTGTGAACATGACTTACTTGTACTACGGCTCTATGTGCATGGAGAGAATGCCGATAACGCTTGTTTCAACGTAAGTCATGTAATAAGGGGATGACTACTATAACGTATAACATTTGTGTTTAAGACAAGTGATTTATCGAATTTCTTTATATCCTTAGCAGGAACTGAGCAGTCTGTTTTGATACACGCAGAACTTTAAAATCAGTAGTATTTCATTGCTGAGTGCCCCATAATCGTTAATAGATGAATGACTTTTGGGTTGAGATTTGCAAAGAATACTTGAATGTTTTAATCTCCCGGGTAACTTTATGCAAGCTTAAATTGCAAGGAATCAATGATTACTCTGTGTGGAGATATGGTTTTAAATGTTTAATGATGTTGCTTGGATTGTTAATGGCCCGGGACATCATATTATATGCGGACAAAAATCTTCAGATTGTCAAAGCTCACTCCTTGGCTCGCTTACATAGGAATGGGACTACCACGTAGGCGACCCGATTTCGACCCCCCTAATTTGATCCGTTTTCCTCCCCTGATATTCCCAAAACCACGCCTACGGGGTTAGGTAGACACAACAGGTAAACCGTATTAAGCAAGGTATTGCTGGTAAATGATGAAAACAAAAGAGACGAATGAGAATGAGAATGAGTGAATTATGTATAGCAGATTTGTTGTACAAATTAATGATTGATAACTTAATGTGTCAGTCACTTTAAGGATATGTGCTCAACGCTTGCGCTGGCATTTGCGACATTATTTCAGATGTTGAGTTCGCCGCTACAAATATCTTTGAATCTGTGGCATCGTGGAATGAAAATACATGTATATACAACGTATTTTTGCTCTTTGGACATCTTTATAATGTGAAATAATATCATTACCGATCCTTTTTGGAGAGGAAATACCTAGAATTGTTTACCCGTTTATTATAAAAGGCATGAATCCCCTCCAAGTGGGGTTTCCACACCCCTTTACCTGTATAGTTACACATATCAAACAATCGATCGCCGGGAAAAGGGTCAAACGTCCATGCGGGCCTTGTGCATCCGGGTCAGTTTGAACGTTCTGTGGGCAAGTGGGCGAGGTGAGCAGATTTCTCTCTCATACAATGCAATAGAAGACACGTCTTGCAATGCCTTTCGATCTCAACACTTACGAATTGTGCCCTCGATAATCCATTTCATTCGCTTACAAGTTGCACCCCATGAAACCCTTCATTTCGGTTTATGAGGTGGAAACTATTTAAAGCAAGTGCTTATATTATTTCTCAATATTCTAAACACATTCCCTTATTTGGTAAAATTACCTAAATATTCGGAATGACATCAAATAGGTCTTGATTGTAATACTGAATCTTAAAAGAGTAACAATCGATCAAACCTTTGCAACGTAATATTCAAATTTGAATAATTAATTATAATAATAATGTGTTATCGACTCATGAAGTGTGTTTCAATAAGGACATTGTCTCATGAAAACGTAATACTGCTCTAGATTACACGAAGTAGGTGAACCCTACGGGGACGTTTTCAACAGAAAAAAAATAAAAAGCTCACACCCACACGAAAGAGATGTACTTCGCATGTTGAAGAATTTTACGCTTGAAATAAATGAAGGGATAACGGGGGTTGCTGGGGTGCTGGGGGGGGGGGGGGGGGGGGCTTGATAGCGAATCAACTGGAATAATGAAGGTGCTGCAGTACACGCGTGTCTAGATGATGTTTTATAATAATGTATCGATAATTTGTCACTGATTTCCAGATTTATTAGTTAAATCAACATATTTGTTTTCAAGTAGAACTCAACAAATGAATAAGTATCTATATGTTTATCTTGACATTGAGTACGGGATCCAAACAGTATTTGGACAGTCGTTATGCTGTACCGCAAATTTAATCCTTGGCAGGTTAGCCATTCTTATCCTCAAGTGTACGCATTAGCTGTCAGAATGTATCAGTAATACAATGAACTTTGTTCCCACTTAAATTACTTTCATATATCTGTTGTCATCTATAAGCTTTGGAAATGTTATGCGGTCGTGAACCTCGTACAACACGAATGAGACAGAGCTGAACTCACTACTTACTTATTTTCAAGGCAAATATTGTTGTCGTATATTTAGCACAGATACAAATTATCTTAACAATCATTCAGAATCGCCTTTCACGGGCAGCGCATCAGATTGACGTTTTCAATCACCTACCCCAAATCTCCTCAAGGAGTGATTGCAAGTCTCATTCCAGATGTCATTGATATATTCAAGTTCATAGGTCACTCAGCAGTAGAAGAATAGTTCTGATATGGGTGGATCGATAATCAAGTGTCCCTCACACCTCGTAATGAGGGTGTAGCTATTACATGGATGCATGATAGGTTATCTACAGGTCGATAAAGCATTACCTTTTACTTTCTTAGAATGAGCGCCGCTCTAAATTGAGCATGCCATTACAAATCATGTTTCAAAATCGTCTATAATAGACAATTTTGTTAGGATATACACCACTGATGAATGCTGAAGTATTCCCGGGAAGTATTCTGCTTGTAGAAGTGAATGAAGCAGGTGAATCCTCACAGGGACGTTTTCAATGATGCTAGCAATCTCACAAAAAGGAACAGATGTGCTTAACACGCTTAGGGTGACATTTGCTTGAAATGACTACAGTGAACAAACAATTTCCACCTTGTAACAAATGAACCAGAATGAAGGGCTTAACACGGGCGCAGCTTGTCAACGAGTGAATCTGAATAACGAGAAGGAGCATTACATACGTGTCGAGATTACATTTTGTCATACTATTGATCATTATTTTATCGATGCTTAATCACAGAATCAAACATTTGTTAGATGAATTAAAAGACAACAACATATTTTTGTAAGCACTAAAAGTAAACAACTGATATAGTATCGAATTGTTAAAAAACAAATTTGAGTATGCGTTCCAAAGAATCGTTGACTTGGACGACAATCTTTATGGATACTATTTTACTAATTCTTATTCTCATGTACTTTATTTGGCTATCATAAGTTTTACCTTTGGTGTCCACCTTTATTAATAAACAATCGATATGGTACTCACTTAATATTTGGAAATGCGGGTCGAAGGTTATGGATAGCTAATGAGACAGATGGAGCTAAGCTTGTTACTTTCAAGTATTTTCAAGCCAAATGAAAAGTTCGTGAATATTAAACAGACACACGGCATCTTGACATTCCTTCCATGATTCTCTTCAAGGAGTTGAGGTAGTTATGTTTCCTTTGAGTGTCTTATAATAGTGTCAACCCAGAAGTCACGCTCAAGTGTATGGGTCACGCAGCAGTGGAATAGTGTTAACACATTACTCAAATGTGTCGCATACTTCAACATGAGGGCGTAGCTATGTTATTCCACTTTTGTAACAAAAAAGGTTTCACGAGAACGTAGCTTGTTAGCGAACGAACCGGGATGGCAAGGGTGTAGTACAAGCGTGTCGAGAGTGCATAATCAATGTTGCCGGATAAATTAACGACTGTTCACACAATGTAATATTTTGGTTGTGTTGCTGAATAAATATACCAGCAATATTTAAATCGATGAATAATGATTGAAGATGTATCGGGTACAATGTATGCATCATGGCTTTACCGTGCATGGTTTGTTTACTTATATGCAACCAAATACACCTAGTACAAAAAGTTCCTGACCAGGTGCTTTGATGTTGGCTAATCCAAAATGAATAATCGATACGAAAAATCTGAGATATACATTTCATGAGCACATTTCTTCTCCGTAGTTTGATACCTCATTCATAAAAATCGATTGGATATTGTTGATGTTATGATGGTTTTGATCGACCACAACTACCAAAACAATTCTTGCACTAAATTTGGATTTCAATGGGATATCCTTGCTTAGTGTGTGATTATTGAAAATGTGTGTGTACCGACTCCCTGTCGATGCCTGTTACCCATTTATCCTCATACCTGACTCGTTGGGATAGCACACAGTGGATAATACAAATCAATAATAGGAAACCAAGTCTAGTGCAGCTTTGTTGTCGTTAATTGTGGTTATTGAAATCATCATGACTTCAAAAGTATCCCATCGATCTTTATCAAGGAGGTATCAAACTACGGAGAAGAAAATTTGCCCATTTCATGAATGTCTCAGATTTTTGTTACCGATTATTGATTTTGGATTAGCCAACATCAAAGCGCCTGGTCAGGGACTTTTTGTGCTAGGTGTATTTCATATCACAATGCAAGGCCGATCTATATAGACCGGCCTTGCACTATGATATCAACTATATACTATGGCAGTAACGTTGCCTGCTACAAACAGTATGCGTTGTACCCTGAAGACTTGTTCAACCTACATATTATTCATTATAGCCTACATGTGTGGTTCATCTAATATACTTGTTGTTTGTCCAACTGCGGCCATCTATTCTATACGTTAAGAAGCTTGACGCTTATTGCTCAAGAATAAACACATTTTGTTGCCATTGCCTTCGATCCAAATGATTTGATCAAAACTCGGTCAAGTCTTTAAGTCCTATTTCTTCTTTTGACACTTTAGTACTCGTTGCCAAATTTTAGGATTTAATTTTAATTGCCGCACTATATTATGAACGTTATACATATTTCTAGAGGGTTCCTTAGGCTGTTGTATTCTTTGGAGAAATAAATTAATCAATCCGTGTGTACTAAATATAGTAAATATTATTATATTATTCGAACCAATCTAAAGGCCCTGACACATATTAATATTAGAGAATAGACGTTTTGGAAATTTGGGTATACGTTCGTGCATGTAAGTTGTGACATACCGTATTCGCTATACATGTACGTTGTATTCGCTGGGGTTCGCAGTGGTGCGCTGGGGTCTAGGAATATTTTTGAGCATGTTCAAAATGTTGAGAGGGTGACAACGTAGTGATCAATATATGTATACGTTGAGCATTCGCTGTGTGAACGTTGAACACGTTGTGTGTAGGTTTCTTCTTAAAGGCCCTGTCACACCATAGCGTATGGTCTGAACGTGGCCTGAACGTATGCCGACGTATTCAAAAAATAGCTCGAAAATTGTCAGAGTCCGAGAACGTCCAAGAACGTCCAACTTCCCAACGAATTGCTTCAACATCGGTGATGGAATGGACGTATCCATAGCGTATTAAACGCATACATAGCGTATGACTAACGTATTGATAGCGTATCACTAACTTATAACAAACTTATGACAGGGTATCACAGCGTATGCGATCGGCGAGCGTATGACCAACGTATTCGTAGCGTATGTCTGCCGTGCTCGACGTATCCTCAGCGTATCCTCGGCGTACAACGAACACGTGACTTATGCCGTTGCAGAAATTGAGTTTCGTACACGGCGGGACAAGTGTTGCCAGTTCAAGTAAACGCAGCCTAGATGATAACTATTAAAATATCTAGAAGGGTAAATCTATATGTCCAACCTACAACTTAAGACGATTAACGTACCTCTAACGTATGTCAGCGTATGTCTAACGTATGTCAGCGTTTGTAAACGTATGTCTAACGTACCACGAACCTATCGGGAACTTATGCAGAACGTAAGTTAAGCACACGTTGAGTACGTCGAGAAATTTTGAACATGCTCAATAATTTTTCGCGGGCTCGACGTGTTCCAAATTTTCACAACGTATCACAGCGTGCTCTTAACGTATACGACGTATCCCAAACTTATCCCTAACTTGTATCAGCGTACACCAACGTACGCCAACGTACGCCAACGTACGCCAACGTATTTTTCGATATTTCGCATACGTTGTTATACGTTCAGGCGATACGCCATGGTGTGACAGGGCTACCCTACAGCTAGCGCGCATTCGGCGTTTTGGGAACTTATGGAGGGTTTGAGTATATAAATGGGTCCCTTGAGTATCTCATCCTCACTTCTTCATGGTCTGTCTTGGCCTTCTTGCTTTTTCCTCCTCCTCGGCCTCGGCTCCTGGTTGCTTGCTTTTTCTTGGGAGGCATGTTAACTGCTTGATGACATCGGCGGGAATGATGTAATGTGAGATCGGCGCGGTATTTATACGTGCTACAGCGGCATAATAAGCCACGTGTTCGTTGTACGTCGAGGATACGCTGACGATACGTCGAACACGGCAGACATACGCTACGAATACGTTAAGTATACGTTAAACATACGTTAGTCATACGCTCGCATACGCTCGCATACGCTGTGATACGCTGTCATAAGTATGTTATAAGTTAGCGATACGCTATCAATACGTTAGTCATACGCTATGTATACGTTCAATACGCTATGGATACGCTATGGATACGTGACAGGGCCTTACACGATCGCCCGGCATGAGGTGAATACGTGAGAATACGTCGAAACTCGTTGGAAATACGTCAGGCATACGTTAGACATACGGCACATATATATACGTTATCAACTCGTTATCACTACGTTGGCTGTACGTTTCCCCCAGCCTACGTTCATCAACGTATAACGTACCACTAACGTATGTCAGCGTATGTCAACGTATATTTAACGTATCACAAACTTACCGGGAACTTATGCAGAACGTATTAAGCACACGTTGAGTACGTCGAGAAATTTTGAGCATGCTCAATATTTTTTCGTGGTCCAAATTGTTACAGCGTATCACAACGTGCTCTTAACGTAAACTACGTATCCCCAACGTACCCCTAACTTATATCAGCGCACGCCAACGTACACCAACGTATTTTTCGATATTTCGCATACGTTGGCATACGTTGAGGCGATACGTTATGGTGTGACAGGGCCTTAAGCAACGTATATGGCAGAACAGCTGACGAATAAGCAACGTACACCCAACATGCGAAATGCTCACGCAGCGAATGCTCAACGTATACATATTGTATTGATCACTACGTTGTCACCCGCTCAAAATTTCGAATATTATGCTAAAAGAGGAACACCCCTGCACCTCTTCGAACCCTTTTGGGCCAGTCACACCATGGCGTATCGCCTGAACATACATGCTAACATATGCGAAATATCGAAAATACGTTGATGTACGTTGGTGTACGCTGATATAAGTTAGGGGTAAGTTGGGGATACGTCGTTTACGTTAAGAGCACGCTGTGATACGCTGTGAAAATTTGGAACACGTCGAGCCCGCGAAAAATGATTGAGCATGTTCAAAATTTGTCGGCGTACTCAACGTGTTCTTAATACGTTCTGCATAAGTTCCCTGTACGTTCGTGGTACGTTAGACATACGTTGACATGCGCTGACATACGTTAGAGGTACGTTGCTCGTAAGTTGGTATACGTTGATGTACGTCGGCTGAAAATATATAGCTATCTAGCATTGATATAAAACCAAAATATTGCGATTCGTTGGGAAGTTGGACGTTCTTGGACTCTGACAATTTTCGAGCTATGATTTGTATGCGTCGGCATGCGTTCAGGCGATACGCTATGGTGTGACAGGGCCTTTAAGGCCCTGTCACACCATGGCGTATCGCCTGAACGTATGACAACGTATGCGAAATATCGAAACATACGTTGGTGTACGCTGATACAAGTTAGGGGTAAGTTGGGGATACGTCGTAATACGTTAATAGCACGCTGTAATACGTTGTGAAAATTGTGAAAATTTGGAACACGTCGAGCCCGCGAAAAATTATTGAGCATGTTCAAAATTTCTCGACGTACTCAACGTGTGCTTAACTTACGTTCTGCATAAGTTCCCGATTCGTGGTACGTGGTTCGTTGTACGTAGACATACGTTTACAAACGCTGACATACGTTAGACATACGTTGACATACGCTGACATACGTTAGAGGTACGTTACTCGTCGTAAGTTATAGGTTGGACCTATCGATTTACCCTTCTAGATATTTCAACAGTTATCATCTAGGCTGCGTTTACTTGAACTGGCAACACTTGTCCCGCCGTGTACGAAACTCAATTTCTGCAGCGGCATAAGTCACGTGTTCGTTGTACGCCGAGGATACGCTGAGGATACGTCGAACACGGCAGACATACGCTACGAATACGTTAAGCATACGTTGGTCATACGCTCGCCGATCGCATACGCTGTGATACGCTGTCATAAGTTTGTTATAAGCTAGTGATACGCTATCAATACGTTAGTCATACGCTATGTATACGTTTAATACGCTATGAATACGCTTATGGATACGCCCATTCCATCACCGATGCCGACTTTTCCTACGCAATTCGTTGGGAAGTTGGACGTTCTTGGACGTTCTTGGACTCTGCCAGTTTTCGAGGTATTTTTTTAATACGTCGGCTTACGTTCAGGCCACGTTCAGGCCATACGCTATGGTGTGACAGGGCCTTAAACGACGTATCCTAACTTACCCCTAACTTATATCAGCGTACACCAACATACACCAACGTATTTTTGATATTTCGCATATTGGCTTACGCTCAGGCGATACGCCATGGTGTGACAGGCCCATAATATGTGACAGGGCCTTAACTTTCACCCTTACTTCAAAATGTGATAATTGAATGCAAATAAAAAAATATAACAAGATCTTTTCTTCTGACAAGCAATCTTTATATTGAAAATCATCCATTTACCATGTTCACAATTTGTTACTTATAACAAGTTAGCTATATATAGGATAGAGGTGAATTGTTAGAGAAAATATATCGATAATGTTGTTTCCGATTATGTTAATGAATGCGTTTTAACCCTTGAAATAGCATTGTTGATTAGATTCATCAGGATCGGAAGCAATAAATGATAATGAGGTTCTTATCTAAATGATATACTCACTGCGTACGGTGACTGTAAACAAACCATCACAACCAAACATGTGTTGAGAAACGCCACCAGCGTTCGCCGAAACGTACACAGTGAGTATTTCATTTGGAACAGTCCTTGCAATAGTAGCTACGCAAGACTTTATCATATATATATATATATTATATGTTGTTATACATGTACCTTCATATATATTACTGTGGAGGAAGATCTTTTCAATGTGTTAGGTTTATATATTGCGGCTTATAATAGATAAACATTTATAAATAAAAAGTTATATTCGTCATTTACTAACACTTATTATGATCCCATGAAACTCCTGATTCCGATGCATAAGCTCACTGCACCCTTGATTCTTCGATTCAATTCGTTTGTTTTAATGAAGAAAATAATGTCCTGTATTCACAAAGAAAAAGCTTCTTCGACATGCTAAGTGTATATCTTTATTTCCCTCTTCACTTGGGATGAGCTTCTCTATTATACCTTCGGGTATCCTGATTGTGGTTCTCTGTACTCTTTCAATTGGGACTGGTTTCGTATATTGTATCGTGTAAATCGGACCTTGCTGAAAATTTACCACCACTTGATCTTAAATTTCATACATCCTACATAGCAAACTATACATTGTTGTGATCCTTATCACCTAACGAGTATAGCTTTAAATAGAATAGAGGTGAAAACTATCGATAATGTTGTTTTCGACTATGATAACAAATACTTTTAACCCTTGAAATATTAACTACGCAATCAACTTTATCATAGATCTCTGCTCTATGGCTTCGTATAGATTTACTGTGTCATCATCTATCTGTACCAGTGACCTATAAACTTGAATATCATTGTACTAGATAATTTCCACATGGAGACACTTGAGTGCAGTGGATCCACATACATCAGTAGAACTCCTTTTGGGGTCCAGAGAAGGTAAATGAAGGTAAAATTGTTAGAGAAAACTATCGATAATGTTATTTTCAACATAACAACACATCAGACTTCGAACACTCGATAAACTTTATCATAGATCGTTGTTGTTTCGTATAGATTACTATGTCATCGATCTATGCCTATATGTAGTGTTATATACAAATATGTGAGTGACCGATAAACTTGAATATCATTGTACGTCCTCACTAGATAATTTCTACATGGAGACACTTAAGTGCTGGACGTATTATTGATCCACGCACATCAGTAGTATTCCATCGCTGAGTGACCCATACACTTGAATATATCAATGACTTCTGGGTTGGGACTCGTAAAGGAGACGTGACTTCGTTAACTCCTTCAGGGGTCCAGAGAAGGTAAAATAAGGTAAATTGCTGGAGAAAACTATCGATAATGTTATTTTAAATTAGATAACAATAACCCTAGTAATCATATCAACGCGAAAGCAAAAACTATATACACTTTATCATAGATCGTTGTTGCATCGCTTCGTATCGATTACTGTGTCACTGTCATCGATCTATGTAGCTTTACATACAAATATGTGAGTGACCGATAAACTTGAATATCATAGTATGTCCTCACTAGATAATTTCTACATGGAGACACTTGAGTGCAGTGTTATTGATACCAAAATCAGAAGTATTTCATTGCTGAGACCCATAAACTTTAATACATTGTATATCAAGAACTTGTGGATTGAAATTAGCAAAGGAGACGTGACTATACGCTAACTCATCCGTCAGGGAACCGGAGAAGTAAAATGAATGGTGCAATTGTTACAGAAAAACTATCGATAATGTTATATGCAACAGAGATAACAATATTTCAGACTTGTTAACCCTTGAAATCACAACTACGCTAAAACTCTATCGACTTCATCATATACAGTTAAGCCCACAATTATTCATACCCCTTGACAAATATGTGTTTTTTGCGTTTTTCTCATATCTATACCAGCTGGAGTGGTGGAACTTTTGCTTTACACTAAAGACAATTAGTTTGCAAGTACAAATCAATATATTTGGGCTCAACATTTTTTGCATAACAATAGAATTGAACAAGAATTGTGTTTTTATGCCTGTCCAAAATTATTCACACCCCATACCAAGTCTCAGGATTGAGGCCACTTTTTGTGATAATACACATGTTTTTGACATTCCAAACATTCTTTATATTGTGTGATAGGCTTTTATATTGTTATGCAATTATTACATACAATGTGGATGCATTACAAATGTGTCCTATTCAATGTACAGTGAGGGATATCATAGGACAACACTCTAGCTCTTTGACAGCATGGCAAAGGGGATCAAATAACTCAATGAGGACCTTTTTTGTGCATTGTGAATGCTTACAAAGAGGGGAAAGGCTACAAAGCTATTTCGAAGCAATTTCAAGTGCCAAATTCCACCATAAAAAGCATAATTAGGAAAACCAAGAGAGTTAAAATCACTTCAAATCAGTTAAAAACCCTGAAGAACACGGTCGGAAGCCAACAGTGTCCCCTTGTTTGACAAGAAAAGTATGGTGAAAGGCCAACAACAATCCACATATCACCGTCAATGCTCTCCTGAACAACCTTGGTGAGTCTTGGAGCAAGATATTAAGGCAGACACTTCAGCAGACATAGTACACAAGAGTTCTCCATGGACTCCGACCAAGAAAGACTCTACTCCTGAAAAGAGACAATGAGAAACTCATCTAGCATTTGCAAGAGCACTTCTGGACAAAGATCCAAGTTTTTGGTCTTCAGTGTTGGGGTTGCTTAAGATGCAAGACAAGTTTCTCTGTGTCTCTTTTAAGGAGTAGAGTCTTTCTTGGTCGGCCTCCATGGAGACCTCTCATGTGCCATATATGCTGGAGTGTCTGCCATGATATCTTGGTCCAATAATTGCCAGGGTTGTTCAGGAGAGCATTGATGGTGATCTGTGGATTGTTGTTGGCCTTTCGCAATACTTTTCTTGTCAAACAAGAGGACACCGCTGGCTTCCGACTGCATCCTTCAATGTTTTTTAGTGAGTTGAACGTCTTGTTCTTCCTAATTATGCTTTGTGTGGTGGATTCTTGCACTTGGAATTGTTTCGAAATAGCTCTGTAGCCTTTCCCCTCTTTGTGAGCATTAACAATATGCATAAAAAAGTTATTTGATCTTCTTCGCCATGCTGTCAAAGAGCTAGAGTGTTGTCCTATAATATCCCTCACTGTACATTCAATAGGACACATATGTAATGCAATAACATTGTATGCACACATCATGGAATAATTACAAAACAATATAAAAGCCTATCACACAATATAAAGAATCTTTGGAATGTCAAAACATGTGTATTATCACAAAAAGTGGCCTCAATCCTTAGACTTGGTATGGGGTATGAATAATTTTGGACAGGCATAAAAACATAATTCTTGTTCAATTCTATTGTTATGCAAAAAATGTTGAGCCCAAATATATTGATTTGTACTTGCAAACTAATTGTCTTTAGTGTAAAGCGGAAGTTCCAACACTCCAGCTGGTATAGATATGAGAAAAACGCAAAAAAACTCATATTTTCCAAGGGGTATGAATAATTGTGGGCTTAACTGTATATCTGTTGTATATAGCTTCGTATTACTGTGTCATCGATCTATGCACATATGTAGCATAACAACCTAATGCGTGAGTGACCTATAAACTTGAATATCACAGCTACGTCCTCACTAGATAATTTCTACACGGAGTAACTTGACTGCAGTGTTATCGATCCACACACATCAGTAGTATATATTTCATTGCCGAGTGACCCATAAACTTGAATATATCAATGATTTCTGGGTTGAGAATCGCAGAGGAGACGTGACTACATTAACTCATTCGAGGGGTCCAGCACAGGTAAATAAAAACATAATTCTGTTTAATGCTGGATTTTATGATGGATTTGATACATATACGTACAACAGCAAAAACTTCATTAAATTAAAGTTCACTTCATTTTAATTGAACAAAATCGGCTGCATCCTCCCTATAAGTCTCAGATATTTTATATCATATAGTTTATTATTTTCCTAAATGAACTTGTGACCCAGTGACTCTAACATGATGTTTAACAACTGCATTTAATGTGAGTGTTTTAAAGATACAGGGTGTCTCAAAAAAAATCGTGCACGTGTTTACCCAACTTATTGACCATGAACTTCTAGAATTGGGTGTAACAATTGTGTACATATTGGTAGACTAAACGCTTAGCTTTCATATGCCGTTTATTTCATCTGATTTGGTTTTGTCAATCTTGAGATATGACCAATTAACTAAAGCTACCTAAAATCGACTTTGTGCCACTTTACAGTTTGCAATTAATAGAAAGGGTTACTCAGGAGAGGAGGTGGTGTGGGGGTGGGTTGTGACCACCCCCTAAAAAATCCAATCCGAAATGCAGAGTATGCTTATTCGGGTACCATGGTATAGCTAGAGGTTCCCTCTATCCATACATACTAAAACAAGTACAAACATCCCACGCATGACGTCATAATGATCCCCGACCTCAAAATCCCGCCGTATTCGCTGGACAGTGAAATATAGGCCAAAATAGAAATAATCTCTAAAAAAGTTCCAAATATCGGAATTTCATCCGGTTTTTTGCTCATTAATGAGGGAAATGGTGTTTCTAACATAGGCCTATGCTCTAATATTCAGGACCATACAATTCAAATATTTTTCAAAATGGCGATTTAAAAAAATTGTAAGGTGGCAACCACCCCCCCCCCCCCCCCCCCCCCCCCCACACCTACTATCGGACTTTGACGGCTTACCCTACCCCGTGTAAGGTGGCACCCTCAATTTGTTTTCGTCAAAATGAGCGCCGGGGATGTAAAAGCGATACCCTGTACGCCCTATGTCACTGTTCTTTGCGTTTTAGCGCAATCGGTGACCACCCTCCCTTAGGAGGACGAGAGTTTTAATGCTTATGTCTTAAGCATTCTTCTGTAAAAGTGGCACAAAGTCGATTTTAGGTAGCTTTAGTTAATTGATCATATCTCAGGATTGACAAAACCAAATTAGATGAAATAAACGGCATATGAAAGCTAAGCGTTTAGTCTATCAAAATGTATACAATTGTCACACCAAATTCTATATAGAAGTTCATGGTCAATAAGTTGGGTAAACACGTGCACAGTTTTTTTAGACACCCTGTATGCTGATTTTTATCGTTCTTTTGTTCTTTTTTGGTTCTTGACTTGCTTTCTTGACTATCAATCAACCGGGTTAAACAGCTTACTACAGAATTTCCACGCGGCTATTGGTTATACAAAACAGATTTTTTTCAGAAACCTTTCCCAACTTTCAATCTCAAGATTGACTGAACCAATACTAAGCATGTCTGTACTTATTCCAATGCATTTCTCATAGTGATTCTAAATATGGTAATGAAATTCATTAATTTCGACATTTATGAAACATGTTGTGAACTTTTGGAATGTCGTCTGCAGACGCCTGCCGCGTAGAAAGTGATAAGTGTATATTGTTTCTTCCTCATCTCCTCCGACATTTGACCTCCTGTTGGCTCTGTGGCAAAACATGACATCACGTCACCGAAAATTTAATCGCGGCACAACTGGACCAACGGTCATAAACACCACTGAGAATGAAATTAGATGAGGTATTGAAACTGTCTGGAATAGTAAGGCTATTTTTAGAATTATTTATTGAACAATTCTACAATCCCAGATAACACAGATACGTCGGGCCGACGTCGGGTTTTGGTCGGTAACGTCGGCTGGACGTCGTGTCTTATTCGAGACGTCCAGCCGACGTCGGCACAACGTTGGTATTTATTGGCTAACAAAACGTCAGTCCATTGACGTCGTCAGAACGTCGAGTATACGTCGGGTACTGTACGTTCGCCTACTGCCGTCGTATGGACGTCGGTTGTAGGTCGTCAAAAGACCGTAATTATGTTGGTCTTATTGGGGATGTCCACTAAACGTCGGCTCGACGTTGGACAAACGTGGCTTACGAAACGTCGGCTCAATAACGTTATAAAGACGTCATCTTTAGGCCAAGTACAGAACGTCGGCGTACTGCTGTCGAATGGACGTCGGCTTAACGTCGCCGAAAACTGTCAATTCTGTCAGTAAATAAAGACTTATTATGGACGTCTTTTAAACGTCGGCATGACGTTGGTCAAACATGGCCTATATACGTCGGTCTACTGACACTTTAAGGACGTCATATTTAGGCCAAGTACAAAACGTCGGCGTACTGCTGTCGAATGGACGTCGGCTTAACGTCGCCGAAAACTGTCAATTCTGTCAGTAAATGAAGACTTATTATGGACGTCTTTTAAACGTCGGCATGACGTTGGTCAAACATGGCCTATATACGTCGGTCTACTGACGCGTTAAGGGCGTCATATTTAGGTGAAGTACAGAACGTCGGTGTACTGCTGTCGAATGGACGTCGGCTATATGGGGCTGACCCGACCCGCTGAGAAACGTCAGTTGAGGTAAACATCATGTCTCATAATTAACGGTCAGTCAAACATGGCCCACGCACCGTCGGCCCATTGATTTTTTTTAGAAAGTTATCCTCAGGCCAATTTAACACTAAGGTCGGCAAACTGCTGTCTAATGGACGTCGGATATAGCCTTGAAACATCGTCCTAAAACATGATGGTTTGCCCATTGACATAGTTCGGTCAGACAAGTCCGGGAGTCAAGTACCGTATGCGGTATAAAAATAGGCTGTGCGTTAATACCAACGATTTTTTCAGTTACCCTATAAACTATACGGGTAATTTCCTCTATAGAGGGTAAAAATGCCATGAAGTAAGTATATGGCTCATTCCATGAAGTTGGGGCATTTGTTAAAATAGCAGAATTTGGTACTTTAGGCAGCTTATAAACTGTTTTACTCTATGTGTATATCAAATTTTTTTAGTGTCCAAAAACAGTACTAGGTTATAGTATTGAGCCATGAAAAAAAAAAAAAAATTGACCCTTCCTTGAAGAAGAAAAAAATAAAAAATTAGGTGGTGTCCAAGACCATTTTTGCTAAAAAACGTGACATGGAAAACACAACAATTAATATGAGTTTTATGTAAGCAAAACTATCATAGAATTGCTTGGAAATCGATTTGATTAATAAAAGATACATGTATTCATAGTTTACTGACCAAAACACCTCGTCACGCTGGACTGATTTTTCACCCAAGCAACATGAAAATTGCCTTTACGATGCTACGCACGGTGTCCACAAAATATACATGTGTAGCATCGGGAGTTTTCATTGCTGAATGGGGGTAGTTCTCTATCATACATTTTAAAATTATTTTCCAAAATTAAGAGCATTTATCAATTGAAAACTATTGCAAATGAGAATAAATTTCATGAAGACCATTCCATATATTCATGAAAAAGTATACCGTGCCGTGTGCATGGTGTCCTAACCATAAAATGTAGCATCGTGATAAACATCCTATGCAATTTGTGGGAATCCCCCCTGGAGATAAATAAAACATTCCATATTTCTTTTTGTAAGGATAGAGGTCAATAGCTATCAGGTTTGTTTGGAATTTGCCACACGTGGGCTAGTTTTATCAAGGTTTCAGTCGCTGGTGTCCCGTTGTAGCATCGGGACTTTTATGTAGCATCAAAATGTAAACATTGGATAGTTTTGTGAATGGTAAGTGCGATTGTAATTATTTCTTAATGTTGCTTGTATGTCTGTATTTATTAATGCATTTTTATTGAAAGGGAAACACTGAATCAGAATTTCTTTTCATGTTATGATATTAATTTTGAGTCACGGACGCCATAATAATTTGGCGTCCATGTAGCATCGGGCATAGCATGGGCAATATTTTGCATTGGGTATCGTTATAGTTCGTTGAAATTGTTTTTTTTTTTTAGAATCACATCATTAATAAACTTTGAAGTTAATAATGAATTAGTTTTTGCTCTTTTAATGCTAATAATATAGCTTACCAATACGATGCTACATGGACACCATGTCCATGTAGCATTTCATAAAATTTGCCTAATTAGACTAAAACAATTACCCCATTGGAACTTATCCATCACCCAAAACATTCAAAACATTGCCTACATTTTACTACACTTTACAGAAAAAAGGCATATTATGAGAGATGTATATCTAATGAAATATATTAATACACAATGCTACATGGACACCATTTCCATTAGCATTTCACTGAATTCACAATAAACATTCCCTTATTTTAGTTTTATTTACTATAAATAAAACAGATAATTGTAAATCATTTAAGTTCTCTATCCTTTGCTATTCTTTTTCATGTTAAATGAATAATAAATAAAATACTCCAGCATGATTTTAATATAAATATTTTCCTGCAACACAAAAAGTGCAACATGAATAAATAATCTACTCCAATATCAATACACAATGTTCCATGAAGATACTAAGCCATAGGGTTTATTTTGTTTTGCTTTGCAGGTTCTTGACATTAATTCAGAAGACAGTTCTATCGTCCTGGAATTTATGGAGATGAAGACAAGAAACCCATCATTTTCAAAAACTAGTACCTTTCCAAAGAAATCCATCATGGCAATTAAATTATTTTTTTGCAAACTGACTTTTTAAGTGATCAAACTTTTCAATCATCTTTATCAATAATAGAGGATGATTCAATCAGAAACAAGCAAAGAGACTAAGATCACAAAGGGGACTTTAAGAACAACACTGCATGAAGTTTGTTTCAGTGGACATCTTAAGTTTCTTTGATCAATGGTGTATTGTTATTGGGTAATTGTAAGAAATTGTGTATGTGTATCATAGGTAATTATGTTTTATGCTTCATGGCAGGTTATCTTTTTGTGTAATTTGTAGTTTTACAATCCATGTTATTAATTTTATCGTGTGCTTATAACATAAAAAGTTAACATCATAGTACATCCTCTCTATTGATCTGAAAAAGATGCACCTGTTCAAGATGTTCCAAATATTTTAGGGCACGGTGTCCATGTAGCATCGTAATACTTAAGTACACAGAAAAGGTAAATTTTACATGAACAGTGTTTAGATAAATTTCAAGCAATTCACTCTGTGTATCTACTTGATATGATGAACAAGTAGACAAACCATTCACACTCAAATAATTGTAACAGTATGTATAGTCTTATTATTAACAATGTTACAAGACGCGGTGTCCATGTAGCATCGGTAGTGCATTTTATAACATTATACAGGTAAATAATACTTCATTTACTTACTTTATGACTATAATGTAATCAATGTGCATGGTTTATAGAGTACTTTACATCAAACAAATATTGATATGTACTTTATTTAAATTCATTATACAAATTGCAAAATAAAGAGTCACTTTTCAATGAGTTTTTACATAAAACAGTTAATCTACGATGTCTTGTTCGTTAAGTTATGTTCAACCTAGACAAATCTGGTTTCTTTTCATGTATTTGTGGTTCCAAGTAGTTAATTGAGGTATAGAAACTTGGCCCACATCTTAAGCTATTTTATTAGAAAATGATATGGAAATGAGAAATGGTGTCCATGTAGCATCAGGATTTTTGGAAATGTCATCCAACTGTTGAACATGTGCGGTTATTTTACACCAAATGTTACATTAAAATAAAAAGTTCTACATTGGACTTTGGTAAATGTAGAACCTAAAAAAGAAGAAAGAGTTGGAAAATATTCATTTTGAAAATTTCACTTGGATGTCACATAATATGCCCCAACTTCATGGAATGAGCCATATATCTATGGGGTTTGGTGAAAGCACCCTTTTCTTTATTGATAACGGTTAATAAATTAAATTCCTTTCGAAATCTTTAGATTTCTTCGGCCCTCTTTTTATCGTGCTTGGAAACAATAGCTAGGGCAGTTTTATAACGAAAATATCATACGTTTTTGATATTTATTTCCATACCTATGGTACATCTATATCCTTTTACTGCATGTATGATAAAGCACAGGTTTTGTATCTCTGCGATTTGAAGTATAAAAGGAAAATTCTATATTTTGTTGTAAAATATCACCACCCCTCATCACTACACTGTCAGGGGCGGACTATGGTTTGAAAACGGCCGGGCAAATGAATTTTGTTGAACCGATCCGCCATAAATAATAATGCCGACCAATTTGCACGCAAGGGGGGTTTGAGGGGATGTGCCCCCTAGCCTGAGAATGTTCAATTTTGTTGTTGAAAATAATGCCCAACTGAAGCCAATGAATGCACTTCTTCTCCAATCATCAGTGCAAAAATCTGAATTTCTATTAATGGGCATCATCAATTAGACCGTACCCGGGCCCGCGCCTCAATCTTGAATGTAATAATGTATAATAGGCGCAGGCGGCTTAGGGCCTAAACTAGCAGCTCTTGAGTGATACTCTGCTTTTTTTATATTCGACCGCAACATAATACACCCCCCCCCCCCCTCCCCACACACACATCCCCACACACCACCCATCCTGCCCCACCCACCCCATTTTCTATCGCATTATGGATCGTTTTTATCGTTTTATCTAAACATGGGGAGGGCACTTGTGGTCGTCTATAACAACAACAAAAAACAGTCTGGATTAGGCCCGTCATGAGCCACACCGGATATCGTTCACTTTCTATTACATAGGCCTACAGCAAAAATTGATCATTTTGATCATTTATAAATTTACAGAAATAGTAAGTCAGTTGAAATCAAAGTTGCTTAGTCAGTAAGTTCATGTTTAATAGTTCATTTGAGAGAACTCTGTATGATGGCGGGGTCATAATGCCTAAAATCATATAGGAGCTAAACAGAATGTAGGGTACGTTACTTCTCAATTAAACACCTGTCATTCATCTAAATAGTTATTTCTTCTTTATTGAGAAGCTAGACGCAACTGGCTCTAGACTTATAACAGACCGTGGTATATGGGACTATGGGCGCATGGTCTTTCTTACCATACTTATTATAACGGCCTATAGGCCTATATATATAGCAAAATTGATCAATTTTAGGTTCTATCAGAAGATTGGACATTGAAACTGCCACCAGATATATACCTAGTTCACATGGTAAGCTTAGGTTCAAATGAAATAAACCGTTCTCCTACTCTATAACCCAATCCCCTAACATGAGATCACGTTTGTCTGAATAATTCCTTCATTTGAACATTTATTCGCATCTCAAGTCTATTGTGCGCTGAACTCGTTTGTGCTGAATACGGCGCACATGGCGTCATTATCGTATTATGACCTTTCAGCCGGAGTAAACCCGTGGATATTCAAGTATAGATCTTTTTTTATCGTTTTTACCTATACACATATGGATGGGGAGGGTACTTGAGTTTTCATTCTTAACACTTTCCACGCGACTATTGGTTTTACCATTTATACAAAACAGATTTTTCAGAAATTCAATCGGACAATTTTGAAACATTTTGTGAAATTTCGGAACTATCGTCTGCAGACGCCTGCAGCGTGGAAAGCGTTAACAACAGGATTGAATAGGAACTCTTCTTAATCCGATCATTTTGGCTTGCTATATTTTGATATTTGATATCAGAAGAGCCTCCCTATTTTTCATTATTTGTGTACAAATGTTTTGCGCAAGACATATTCCTTTTTAGATTATATAGACCATGCCAACATGCAGTGAATTACAGTGAAAATGCCAGTGTGTGTATCTATAGCCTAATACTTAATGAGCAAATGTCATGTCACCTTAAACTTCTTCTCCAATCATCTATATAGTTCACATGGTAAGCTTAGGTTCAAATGAAATAAACCGTTCTCCTACTCTATAACCCAATCCCCTAACATGAGATCACGTTTTTTGTCTGAATAATTCCTTCATTTGAACATTTATTCGCATCTCAAGTCTATTGTGCGCTGAAGTCGTTTGTGCTGAATACGGCGCACATGGCGTCATTATCGTATTATGACCTTTCAGCCGGAGTAAACCCGTGGATATTCAAGTTTATGATCTTTTTTATCGTTTTTACCTATACACATATGGATGGGGAGGGTAATTGTGGTCGTCTGATCATGTACAGAAACAGTTGAAATCAAAGTAATACATAACTCCTTTTCCCCTCTTCTTCTTAAAATCATGTAACACTCTGAGAACAATATATCTGTCCTTCTTAAATTTAAGAAGAGTTCCGAAGCTAACTTTAAAATGTATAGAATTGAGTTACTCAGGCCTATTCTACTTATCTTATGAGTTTTCATTCTTAACACTTTCCACGCGACTATTGGTTTTACCATTTATACAAAACAGATTTTTCAGAAATTCAATAATTTTGACAATTTCGAAACATTTTGTGAAATTTTGGAACTATCGTCTGCAGACGCCTGCCGCGTGGAAAGCGTTAACAACAGGATTTAATAGGAACTCTTCTTAATCCGATCATTTTGGCTTGCTATATTTTGATATTTGATATCAGAAGAGCCTCCCTATTTTTCATTATTTGTGTACAAATGTTTTGCGCAAGACATGTTCCTTTTTAGATTATATAGACCATGCCCACATACAGTGAATTACAGTGAAAATGCCAGTGTGTGTATACTATACTATAAGGACAGGGAAAATGCTCAAAAGCGCAAAAGCACCAAAAAAAGCACCTTTTGCCCAAACTAGCACTTTTTGCTAAAAAAAAGCACTTTTTCATCACACAGCATATTTTTTCAAAAGTTTCTAAATATTTAACAAATAATGGCCATTTACCTAAAAATCAACAAGTTACGTAACTGTGGAAGTGTTTATTCTACACTTAGTTTAGTTTGAATGTAGTTTTGAATGAAAAATGATGGTTTTGACAACGAAAAAAGAAAAAATGTCAACATGGAGACATGCAATATAATCGCTTTTGGATTTATTTTTAACGTATGGCATAATTTTGGTGAATAAAAGCACCTTTTACCTAAAAAAGCACCTTTTGCTCAAAAAAGCACTTTTTCCAAAATCAAGCAGCACTTTTAGTGCTTTTAAAAAGTGCAAAATCCCTGTCCCTACTATAATACTTAATGAGCAAATGTCATGTCACCTTAAAAAATTCTTCTGAGAACCATTGGATAAGTATGCAACTATACTTTGGAATACTGCTAGAATAGATAACATGAAGTTGAAAATCGGGCCAGAAATTAGAACACATATAGGCCTAACTTTAACAAACAGAACCTGTTACATGTAGGGATTTGCATAATAGAGTATAAGTGTTATGGAGTAGTAAAATAGACTGGCAACCCATGTTATGATTATTACAATATGGCAGCTCCCATCGGCATGACTGATGACGATTGATACACTATTAAAGAAGATGATTTAAGAACCCGAGTGTACAGAACATTGAAATATGGTGACAGATGTGAGATCTAAGAAGAAATAAGATTCCCAAAATGACGAACAGGGTGATAAAAAAATCGCCAAGTAAGCAGTGTCCAGTAGAGTAAAATGCTCAACTTTCAACAAATATTTTGGACTGCATAATTCGGAAAGGCGTACACGTAGATAACTCTTACAAGCACCTGAATATTGTGTGCCTGTGTTTTCACATGTTGGTTTTCAACTAGTCCTGAATATGATAACTGATGCAGAATAAGCTTACTAGAACATTGGCATGTAAGCTTACTGACAAAGTTCTTCAATGATCTGTTAAGCTCTCACTGTGAGGATCTGAATATTATAAACTAATCATATTATAATAAACTTATGATGGAAGAGCAGGCAGACCAAGCAAACAATGGCCCGGATATGCCAGATGGGGGGGTCCCAGAAGAGGGGGCTAACGCAAACCAAGGCAATCCAGGTCAAATAAACATTGGAAATACTTTGAACCTGAAGGCACCAAAGGCACTAAATTGTACAACTGAGACAATCGTGCATGTGTGGCGTGAATGGCAGGAAGAAATGGAACTGTACATGGACTTGGCACATAGCGATAAAACAGAGCCTTACAAAGTAAAGATGTTAAAATATCTTCTAGGCACAACAGGAAGGCAAATCTATGACACACTCCAGTTTGAAAAAGAAGAAAAGCTCCGCACGCTTAAAGACGTATTCACGGCATTCCAAAAACTCTGCGATCCTAGACGTAATGAAACTGTGGAGCGTTACCGCTTCTTCACAAGAAAGCAACATGATTGTGAAGGCATAGACAGCTATGTTACAGAGTTGAAAGTGTTAGCACGCACATGCAACTTTGGGGATCTAGAAAGCTCTCTAATCCGAGACATCATAATATTAGGCATACACGATGATGGCCTTAGAGCGCGGCTTCTTAGACAAAGTGACCTGAATCTACAAAATTGCATCCAGATATGCCGATCTACGGAGTTAGCAAAGGAAAGAGTAAAGACATTAAAGGCAGATAAACCGGAGCAAGTCTTGGCGATGCAAACACGAAAATCTTACAAGCAAAACAAAAGCTTCTCACACGGCAGAAAGAATATGGGAAGTAGACCTACGGATACAAGCAACCAGGGTTCTAACAAGAATAACAATAGACAAACAGTGACGTCATGTGCATACTGTGGGGAAAGCCACAAAAGAGGACAATGTCCAGCATATGGGAAAGAATGTAATTTCTGTAAGAAATTTAATCATTACAGCAAGGTGTGTTTCTCACGAGGCAAGGATGTGCACCAATTGTCATCATCAGATGGATCATCAGATGAATTTGAGGAAGTAAACATTATAGAAGAAACAGTCAATCGCATTCAGACACAACATCCAAAAGCAAAAATGACAATAGGTAGCAGTAAGGAACAACAGACTACACTAGACTTTCAAATTGACACAGGAGCCACCTGTAATGTAATCAGTGAGAAAGCCATACACAATGTGAGACATTCCTTAATCAAAACAAAGAAATACATAAGAGGATACAGTCAAGGAATCGTCAAACCGCTGGGACAGACTTCACTGAAAATCACAAATCCTAAGAATCACAAGAAGTACAAGTTGGAATTCTTGGTCGTACACGATCCAAATAGTGCTCCAATCCTAGGGCGGCATGCAGTAGAACAAATGGATCTTGTCAAACTACAGTACGAAAACATTATGACACTTGACAATCATGAGCGCTCACCAGAGAAACCGCTGGAAATGGCAGACTTAGAGAGAGAATTTGGAGAAGTATTTGAAGGTACTGGCTGTTTTGAGGGTACATATCACATCCACACAGACGCAAATATAAAGCCGGTAGTTCATGCCCCGAGGAAGGTACCAGTGGCGCTTCGTGAAAGATTGAAGAAAGCTCTTGATGATCTAGAGCAAGAAGGTATCGTGGCTCAAATGGCTGAACCAACACCATGGGTGTCGAGCCTCGTCTTAGTGGAAAAAGCAGACAAACGACTCCGTATTTGTCTTGACCCAAAGGATCTCAATGCAGCTATACAGAGAAGTCACTACCCAATGCCAACAATAGAGGACATTTTACCTGACTTACATAAGACATGGATATATTCTGTACTAGATGCTAGGAATGGATTTTGGCATGTACAGTTAGATGAGGAAAGTTCTATGTTGACCTGTTTCAATACACCACATGGCAGGTATGTTTGGAAACGCATGCCGTTTGGAATTTCAAGTGCCCCTGAGGAATATCAGAGGAGACAGGATCAGATTCTTGAAGGCTTGAATGGAGTTCATTCAGTGGCAGATGACATTCTGATATGTGGCAAAGGAGATACCTATGAAGATGCTGTACTTGATCATAACAGAAATCTCACAAATCTGATGCAGAGATGCAAAGAGAAAGGGCTTAAGATCAACAAGGCAAAGGCAAAGCTTGGACTGGAAGAAGTGAAGTTTATGGGACACACCATAACAAAAGATGGTCTGAAGCCGGACGAAGAAAAGGTAGCAGCAGTGAAGAATATGCCAACGCCAGAAAGCAAAAGTGATGTTAGACGCTTCATCGGTTTCGTGAACTACCTAAGCAAATTTATTCCTGGCTTAAGTGACATGTGTGAACCATTACGCAAGCTAACTACCAAAGAAGTTGAATGGTGTTGGTTGACGACACATGATGACGCCTTGTCCAAGATTAAAGATGAAGTGACCAAACATCCAGCGTTGAAATACTTTGACTCGGACAAGAAGTTGGAACTTCAAGTTGACGCATCAGAAACGGGGTTGGGTGCAGCCCTTATGCAAAATGGACAGCCCATCGCCTATGCGAGTCGTGCGTTATCTGATGTAGAGACAAGATACGCACAAATAGAAAAAGAATTGTTAGCTGTGGTCTTTGGAATGGAAAAATTCCATACATATACATATGGTAGACCAGTCCAAATCCAGAGTGACCATAAGCCATTGGAAATCATCTATAAGAAACCAGTGCAGAAAGCGCCGAAACGTCTCCAGAGCATGCTACTGCGACTAGCGACATATGACTATAGCATAACATACACCCCAGGCCGTCTCATGTATCTGGCAGACACCCTGAGTCGGGCCTATTTGACTGCAGAGAACAGTACAAAATACTGTGAAGAACTTGAAACAGTAAATATGACGCAGGCAGTAGATCTTGAAGATGACATCTTGAATATGATCAAACAACAATCAAGAAATGATCCAGACATGGTGGAATTACAGGGCATCATATTGAAAGGATGGCCAGACAGCAAAGCAGACATCTCAAGCTGCCTCACAAGCTATTATCATATCCGTGATGAACTGAGCACAGAAAATCATATCATATACAGAGGCGACCGTGTGGTAATACCAAAGAAAGGCAGGAAAGAGATGTTGGAGATGATCCATGAGGGGCATGAAGGAATTGAGGCGAGCCTGCGAAGAGCAAGAGAGCTAATTTACTGGCCAGGAATGACAGCTCAAGTCAAAGACTATGCAGAGAAGTGTGATGTGTGCAGATCAGCAGGCATGAGGCAACAAAAGGAAACAATGACCCCTCACAATGTTCCCAATGAGCCATGGGCTAAAGTGGGAATTGACCTATTTCACCTGGATGACAGAAACTACATGGTAATAGTAGATTACTATTCTAACTTTTGGGAGTTAGAATATCTGACCAGCACTACCTCTGAGATGGTGATTAACAAGATTAAAGGCCAGTTTGCACGTCATGGGATCCCAAAGACTGTGATGTCCGACAATGGGCCCCAGTTCACCTCAGAGAAATTCAAAACCTTTGCTCAGAAGTGGGGATTTAAGACTATCACATCCTCTCCCCACTATCCACAGAGTAATGGAAAGGCAGAGTCTGCGGTAAAAAGTGCAAAACATATGCTGAAGAAAGCAAAGAAGGACAAGAAAGATCCATTTCTTGCTATATTAAACTACAGGAACACGCCCACGCAAGGGTTAGATACAAGTCCAGTACAGAGGTTGATGAACCGCAGGACTCGAACCAACCTACCAACGAAACAGAAGCTCCTGAAGCCAAAGGTTCCTAGAAATCAGCAGCAGCAGATGAAGATTAAAAGTGACAAACAAAAAGCATACTATGACAGGAATGCTAAAGATCTGACAGCACTCAAGGTTGGTGATGTTGTGAGAGTACAGCCAACACAAAACCACCCTGACTGGAGTAAAGCCATGGTGATCCAGACACTAGATCACCGTTCTTATTTGGTACGAACTAAGCTAAACCAAGTATTCAGAAGGAATAGACGGTACCTGCGCAAAACAAATGAAACCTGGTACCCTCCAGCAAACAATATGCCAGAGCTGGAAGAAACAGAACTAAACACCGAGACAGTTGCAAAACAACAAGCAGCAGTTGTAGAACAACAACAAGCAGCAGTTCCAGATGAACAGCAAGCAGCAGTTGCTGAACCACAGCAACAAGCAGTGCCAGAACAATACCAAGCGGCAGTGGCAGAAAAGGCAGCTCCAATAATAACACTTGGCAAGTCATCCGCAGTAAAGAGCAAGTCTACCCGAACCAGGACCAACATACAAAAGCCAGCCAAGTACAAGGATTTTGTGTTGGGAAAATAACTTTAAACGCGCATGTTGGTCAAAATGTTTAGTGACTGTAAACTGCTTGAGAATGACAACCAGTATATTTTTTGGCCTATGTCACAAAACCTGGCTCAAATCAATAATATTAAAAGGTAGCCAGTGAACAGTAAAGTTGTGCCCAATGTGTTTGAAATGTCAGCAAATACTGACATGATTTTTTTTGGCACACAAAACTACAAAAGAGCCAAACATTTATGGAAATGAGTAAATATCAGAGACTCTTGTAAAGAATCAGCATGTCACACCGCTGATATTGCACAGAAGAAGTCCATAATACGAAATTTCAAGGGGGTTCCTTGTTATTTGTTTCCTATAATGTAATTCATGTATTTGATGTTTGCCTGGGTACATTTTTTTTTTTTTCACAAAAAAAAAAAAAAAAAAGTTTGAAAAAAACCCTACCCTCCGTCAATTTAGGAGACATTTTGTATTGTTGGCTCCACTGTGCTAATGTTTACATTGTTTATATTGTTAGTTACATTGTTTAAAATATTGTTATACATTGTTTAAAATATTGTTATACATTGTTTAAAATATTGTTATTTTGAAAAAGGGAGAAAGGTGAAAGGTATGGTACAAGGAAAGAACTTTGAGGAAATGTTTGAAGATTATAGGAATTGTATCATGTGTAGTACCATACAGCACATGACAAAGTAATCTTGTCAATGGAGTCAATTCAAACAGTATCATGGCATGTGTATGGAGTAATCAACATTGTGTATTATTAGATTCATTGATACTCTCATTTAAGACTTTTCACAGGTCTCATATCAATTGACAAAGCACAGTTTGTGTTCAAAGGAGTGCTTTATTACTTGGATTAATTTGTTGATCTTAATTGTAAACAAAAGAGAAAGGAAAGGGGATGTTACATGTAGGGATTTGCATAATAGAGTATAAGTGTTATGGAGTAGTAAAATAGACTGGCAACCCATGTTATGATTATTACAATATGGCAGCTCCCATCGGCATGACTGATGACGATTGATACACTATTAAAGAAGATGATTTAAGAACCCGAGTGTACAGAACATTGAAATAGAACCTTTTCATTATGAATTAGTTATGCAGTTTACGGTGTAGCTTGTGTAATCCAAATGTATGAAGAAACGGGAACCATAGACATTGACTTACATAGCCTTAAAAAAGGATTAAAAATAGAAAAGCTTTGCCGCATTCAAACCTCTGTTGTTTTAATCGTAAAAGTTCCCGTGTGATCGAAATCATTCTTGCACCTCTTGTTTGCCCTATCCTCAAATAGCTCCCCGGAAAATGGTTTCAAATTATATAACAAAGATATAAGTCTTATTATGTATTTATACCTGGGATATTAATGAAAGCTTTGAATGATAGTGAATATGATCGGTTAATTTTAACTGCTTTAATTTGAGTTGGAATTAAAGTTTAGTGTAAAATATCTCAGTTAAACGGCGCTTGGTGGTGCGCCCCAGGTTTGGACCCGAAAGAAGGAAATTCCTCTTGACCAAAGGAGCACCGTTGTTGATGAACGGTGCTAAATGATAAGAGTTGATGATAAAGAGTTGACACACCATTTTGCCTGATTATCTATTCCTTAAGACTTTTCCACGCGGCATAAACATGCCTAGTATTGGTTTAGTTTTGAGATAGACTTTGACGAATGGCTCTGAATAATCTGTTTTGTATAGGCCTATATACGGTAAAACTTAGTTGGTGGCTGAGAAAAGGGAAATCATAGTATTCATACATAGTATAGGCCAGGGTTGTACAAAGAGTACGGGAGCAGGGAGCACAGGTCAGGTATACTAATGTGTTTATTGTTTTTATTGCTTTTCCCCAGTAGCGGCGCCAGGGGGACAAGGGGCATTTCCCCAAAAATATTGTTGTGTCCCACCCCTACCCCCCCATACAAAAAAAACCCTATTTAGTTAAAATTAGAAAAAAAATGCAATTTTAGCATAATAAGGCAAAAAAATTCGCGCTTCGCGCACATTCTCTTACTAAATTAGGTTAAATTAGGCAACATTTGACAATTTTAGTGTAAAATGCCACACAAAATTCTTCCCAAATGTAAAATTATTACTATAGTACACCGGTAGTAGCCTCTACATCTAAACAACACTATAGCGAACATATTGTAATCTGATTTTTATCAAACCTGTAAGTGTAGGTGGGGAAATGTTAAGCTCAAAACCTTGCTCCTGGGAAGAAACAACTTTGTGCAACCCTGCTAGGCCTTCTTATTTACAAGGATGCACTTACTTTGTGTCCCTAAAATGTCGATGCTGGTGCTGCCGTTAATCTATCATCACCCGGCAGCCCAATGCCAACAACAAATTATTGCAAAAAGGGCCGTAGCGATTGATCATAATAATAATAATAATATAATAAACAAAGTAATTAATGAATGAATTAATAAATAAATTTATAAATTCACTGAAATGAATAAATACACCCCCCCCCCCCCCACTTCCCAGTTTGTTAGGGTCAAGACTACATAGTGCAGTGTCATGTACCTGTAGGTGCAGTGCATGTTGCAGTGTATTTATAAAATGTCCCCCCCCCCCCCCCCCCCCCCCCCCCCCCCCCCCCCCCCCCCCCCCCCCCCCCCCCCCCCCCCCCATTGAAAACCCTTGAAAACCCTATACGCCGCCCCTCCGAACACCGGTTCCCTGTCTCAGCGTGTATTTCCCTAAATTCTTTTTTTTTTAAATCGAGTCAGGTCCTATCGACGCTGGGCCAAAATCAAAAATCAGTCTCTTACACTGATCTAGTCATCGTTTAACAAATTAATTGCGTCAGATTGTGCATCTATCGTTAACTACTCGACCAGTGTAGAGGTTATACCGTTTGAATCATTTTCATCGGGAGGATTCAAAACAATCGTCATGACCGTTGCGTTATGAATAACTTGTAATTTCTCATTCTCATCTTGCAATTGACTGAATCCGAATTATTGAAAGCTCACAAACGACATTTATACAAGGTCACTAGTACTACTACGCAATGTAATGGACGACAGCTCGGGCGACAGCTAACAGAGTAGCCAACTACAAAATATAAATGGATGAAGTAAGCTTCCGTAATGCGTATTACCTTACAATTTGAACATGCATCAGACTCAGTGTTATACTGCAAGTGTTACAGTACAGTATCCACATTGATCTGCGTACAACGAACAGTGCTATATTATAGCCTATGTGTATTGTGTGATACACACCAACAATGGGTTGAATGGCAACATAATGAACATATGCTTATTAACAACAAAGGACAGGTCAACTCAACGAATACAAAAAAAACACGAATGCTAGCTGTTTGTACATTTAAGATAGATAGATAGATGGATCCCGGAGATGGATCAATCATTTTCAATCCCGGGCCGAGATCCAGCAGGGCCCGGGGGCTATGAACGGCCGGGCGATGCTTTTAGCCTTATCATGAGAATAAAAAGTGAAGGCCAAGAATCGGATGCGTACTTCAATTCAAATTAGAGGTAGGTATATTATACAACAATTTGTATTAAATAAATAAAATAAAATAAATTTGAACACATTCACACACATTTATATTCTGATCACCAGCAAACACAATTCAATTGTTTTAGGGGGTCACACTCACGCAGCACATAATGCAATTATTTCCCGTTCTTTTGGGTGATTTTAAATTGTTATTCTGGTAAGTTTGAGTCAGGAAAAGGCGCATTGTTCAGCAATTTCACTGGGTTATTTTCTCGAGGGTGAAAAACCAAAATGATGGCCAAAACTTGTGCTTGCACAGTGTTTTGGGCAGTAAAACAATTACTTTTTCAACATTTTTCACTCTTGAGAAAAAAATTGAAGGGTGAAAATCAAAAGTGAAGGGTATTTCACCCTTTGTATAGGGTGAGTGAAAACACTGTTGTTATTTGGCGGGAATTTAAGCGGAGTTCCACGCTTTTCAAATGCTGCGACAGCTGTCCGATCATTGCGTCGCGCGCTGAAACTTCCAGTGCGTAATACCGGACGCGCCGCTTAATATCCGCGACGTAGACGCGAAAAACAAAAGAGCGCAAAACCATGTCTAAAAATGTAAACAAAGGCCAATCTTACGATCATTTAAATTTCAGTTTTCTTCCAATTTCTTCACATTGTGACAATATAAATTGAATCTGATAGTTTATTTTGATTGTTCATAATATTATACTCGCTTTTTAGCTCACACGCCCGTGCATTCCGTGAACATGTAGGTTTAAATGGTGGAAAATGTCAATATTTTTACTAAATCGATGTTTTCTCAGAAGTTCGAATTTGAAGGAATTTTACGAATTTTCAGACAACCTAACACAATCAATTTTTGATTAAATTTTTCAAAATTTCATCAAAATCATCTAAAGTCGAATATCTAGAAGACACTTTTTTTGGGGGGCTTAAAAATGTTTAGTTTTGAAAATATTGACCCAAAAGTGCCAAAAATGTGATTTTTGAGATAAAAAAAACATTTTGTTGGCACTTTTTGGTCAATATTTTCAACAAAAAAAAAAATTAAGCCAAAAAAAAAGGGCTTATAATTGACTTTAGATGATTTTGGTGAAATTTTGAAATTTTTAATCAAAAACTGATTTTGTTAGGTTGTCTGAAAATTGTTGGCGCCAAAAAAAGTGATTTTGGGCAAAAATGTAGAAATCACTATATTTTGGGAAATTTAATACCAAAAATGGATTCTCCGACTCATTTCATTTGAAAAATTGTATACTTTTATGGACATTACATTATTAGTTTAACCCCCTGAATGCTAAAAAATGCTAAGTCCATCTCCAAACGCCTGTGCCGCCGGTTTTTGATGACGTAGTCAACCAAGCCGTCCACGCGTGGCTTAGTGGATGGGACATAGGGCTGGGATTCGCATGGTCCCCGGATCGAATCCCGACAGGTTCCCAGGCCCGGCGATTTAGTTGGTGTTTTTTCTTCGAAAATTGTGATCCCGGTCTAAAACCCTAAACCAGGGTTAGGGTTTGTTTATTCATTTGATTAAAACTCAGTAATTTTATTGCATCTTTTTGTTTTTGTACAGATCGAATAGGGATGACCAATTGGAAGCAGTATGATCAGGAGCTACATGTAGGCATTGAAATCAGGAATAATAGACATTTGGACCTCAATGGCAGTGCATCCCGGATCCACAAATTACCAAAGTATTGTACAATCATGTACATTGGATTTATAACAGTCCTTTTGAAGATGGGTTTGAATTGAATCATACAAATGCAATTTGTACAAATTACAACAGGGAGAAACGTGACTGAAGTAACTAATTGTTTGTCAAGTTTTGTGCATGAAATCGCTCGTCTACAGGAGAGGCTACCAGAATCCAATCGTTAAGAGCCCCTTCCAAGCTTCCAATTCATCCAAGAGTACCAGGACTGGACTTGCAATCATGTACATACAATACAACTACGAGAATTATAGTTAAAAGTGACATGCACGTGTACATATGTATGTTAGTTAGTACATGTATGTAGCACATAATGTACTTGCATTTTGAACTCGTCACCCAAAATCAGCCAAACGGTCAAATTATGGAACACTCAAATTATGGAACACAAGCTAAATGTATGGGCTTTCAAATGACAGATCTGTTACCAATTATGAATCAGTTCCAAATTGGCTAAGAATTTAGTTTTTTTATCTCTCCATGAGCCAAAATAATCCAAGCATGCAATTATAATGGCGGCAATAGCCAAAATGTATGCTATGCTAGCGCTTTGTTTTGGGCAGTAAAACAATGACATTTGAGGGGAAAAAATGAAGGGTGAACATCAAAAATGAAGGGAATTTCATCTGTTGTATAAATCTTGCGAATTCAGGGGTGTACTTTCGCGACATCCTGCGAGAATCCAAATGGATTCTCGCAAATGGATTCTCGCAGAATATTTTTGCGAGAATCCTTTTTACTGAATTTAAATTCCGCATTTTAAACATTTATTGTACTATTGTATACTTAGAAAATAATAGTACACAAATTGAATCAAACACTTCTTAAAATTAATTAAAATAATATCAAGAATAAGGCTATAAGCTTGCATAACTTCCAAATTCTGAAAGTTTTTTGACTAGGGGTCAAATACCAGTCATCTTAAGGTCCTGTTTTGAACTTAAAAAGAAGAAAAAAATTGAAAACAAATTGGGAAATTTTTTTTTTTTTTTTTTTTTTGGTGAGAATCCACCTAGATTCGCGCGGTAGTGTCTTTACGCGAATCAATTCGCGGATTCGCGCCGAAAGTACACCCCTGGAATTATGTAATCTAAATCTGTGGGAAAGTTGTAAAATTAAGGGATGATTACCCTGATTAATGATAAAAGAATGAAATTGACCTACAGCCTACAGGGTACAGCCCGTACAGGTACATATGTGTCGGGTCATTGTCACATTGACTATTTTGCTCATTGTTTTTTGTTGTTGAAAATTCTCATCTTTTACAATTCAGAAAAGGATCAACAAGTTTGCCTTTTTCTATTCTGGCTGAGGGGTGATAATTTTCATCCTTTACAATTCAGAAATGGACTCACAATTGCCTTTTTCTATTCTAGCTGAGGGGTGAAAATATTCATCCTGTACATAAATTCAGAAATGGGAACACAACTTGTTTGCCTGTTTCGGTTCTGGCTGAGGGGTGAACATTTTCATCCTTGACAATTCAGAAATGTACATACACATGATACATACTACATGTAGTTTACCTTTTCTTTACTAGCTGAGGGGTGAAAATGTTCAACCTTACAATTCAGTAATGGGCACACAAGTTTGCCTTTTTCAATTCTATCTGAGGGGGTGAACATTTTGATCCTTTATACATTTGGGCAATTTCAAAAAAAATGGCTCCTTTCACTTTTTGCGTGTTATTTCATTAATAAAGTCCTTTCCAGAAACCCAATTGATTGTAAAATGTGTGCTTAGATAGTTATTAATTCATGCCAAAAGTTTTTAGCCCTCGCTCTTTGTCAAAAAAATGCCAGCCGATTATAATGCCAAAATTGTCAGGAGTGTAACACTTTTTTTTGCATTGAAAATCAACAGCAAGTTTTCAGAAAGCTAGTACAAAAAGACCAGCGTGCATATACATGTATAACTATGAGATGTATATTTTGGAAGGTTAAAGGGTCTACTTTCATTCAAAACTAATCACAGTGATATCTATGTTGTTAAAGGTCCTCAAAATATTTTTTATAACATTACAGTATGACTTTTTGAAATTTGAAGCCTAACTCAACTAGTTGGCAAAATGATCATTGGAGAATAATATGGTACAATGTTACACATTTCTTTCTTCTTGTATGTTTATTAGTATCCCTTTGGCCTATCATAAATAGCTAACTGACTTCAATAATCTGCATTGTTGCAGTTGAATGGAAGCTTTTACTGAGAAAACCCCAAAATGTCAGGAGTGTAAAAAAATGTAACATTGGCATTCTATCTGAAATTTAATAATTATTTTACAGATTTAATTTACTTATAGTATTTTCTTATAATAGTATGAGACAGATAGAAACTAATAATAACAAATACAATTATGTTGGGTTGGGTATATTTGTTATATATTTCAAAAACGTGTGTGTCAGGAGTGTAACACATTTTGCTAGTGCTGAGGTAAATGTTCAGATGGAATTAAACAGGCATATTGTATTTACCAAATTACTATAGCAAACCTAGTGTACTGTATACATGCACCTAGGCTATAATACGTTTTAGGAACATTTTAACTTTCTTTGCTTACATGACTTGAGACTAACTGTAAACATCTGTCAGGAGTGTAACAAAAGTGTAATTGCAAGTAAATGTTCAGATGGTATTAAACAGGCATATTTGTATAATTTATGGTACCAAAAATAACTATTAGCAAACCTAGTACACTGTATACCCACCTATAATACTTTAGAGGAACATTTTAAGTTTCTTTGCTTACATGACTGTATCTGTAAACATCGTCTGTCAGGAGTGTAACAAAAGTGTTGATTTATTGACATCTTTCTTGCCATAATATAGAATGACATGGGAACCCCACCATTTTATTATTATGTTGGTATTGCCAAAGAGTGATATTTAAAACAAGTTTCAAACATACTAAAACATACTAGTACCTTATTGTTGTATTACCTCCCAAAAAATAATACATGTTTATCACAATTTAAACTTAGAATGGTAATAAACAACACATAAAAAAGTGAATGTTAACCTATATTCAATTTAATCATGATTTAATGCACAAACAGACACACCCTACCATTATAACTACCTTACTGTTGAAGGGAAGCGATTTGTGCTTCGATAAATTCATCTATTTATAAAATAACAGTGTCAGGAGTGTAACACCATGTGTAGAAATACCGTATACAAGCTTTCTTAATGGATCACCACTTCGTCATCGATTGTCATATGGACTCCAAATTTTCATTACATTTAGGTAATGCCAATCTCTGATGATAAAAACTATTATCAATCTTAAATAACTGGCCAATTTGGAAAAACAAAAACTTTTTTTCCGTCAAATGTTAAAAAAGGGGGCATGTGTTAGCCATGTTGGTGTTTTTTCACTTTCATACATGTAGATGTAGCTGTAATGAGGAAGCATTTTTTATGTTAAACAATCTTTATAGATACACAGGAACCAAAAAAGTAGTATTTAGAAACAAGTGTTCTGAAAGATAAACCAAGACCAAGTTTATGTTATTTTTTACCAAAAAATGCAGTTTTTGTAATAAATTGGTAAAAAAATAAAAATCTTGACTTATTTTGTCTGATCCTCAACTTGTTTCACACAATTTAACATCTTAAGCTCACAATAACACCTAAAATGGATTAATATATCAATATCCTATTTTCGGACAAAATGTCCACTTATGGAGCCATTCTTTTTTAAATTGCCCTTTTCAGAAATGGATCGGGATACACTTAAGTTTGCCTTTTTCTGCTTTAGCTGAGGGTGAACATTTGCATCCTTTTTCAGATTTTTCAGATGGACACAAAAATTTGCCTTTTTCTGTTTGGGTGAAAATGTTCATTCTTTACAATTCAGAAATGGGCACATAAGTTTGCCTTTTTCTATTCTATCTGAGGGGTCAAATCACTTTACAATTTAGAAATGGACGCACCGGTTTTATTTTGTTTCTGTTCTAGCTGAGGGGCAAGAATGTTCATCCTTTACAATTCAGAAATGGACACAAAAATTTACCTTTTTCTATTCTATCTGAGGGGTCAAATAAGTTTGTTATCTATCATTTAAGGACCTACATAATCTGTTTTGCCCCACCAACAGGCTGTGCATAATAACATGTGTATCTTACAAATTGACAACGAGGTAAAAATGTTGCCCAAAAAGGGATCTTTTCCATCAAATCAATATTTAATACTAAAAGTGAGCATGAGGCTTACACTTCCTTGGTTATGATATGATGAAGTCATTAGAAGTGGTGTTTTGCTTGTGAGACCTTTATTTATGGAAACACCCATGGTTTATTTATTGAGTTTTAAGCATTTTGATTCCAAAATTGTGATATAAATTCAGTTTATTTGGCTAATTTGTTTTGACCAAACTATTTGAAGTGAAGACATAAAAACCAATTGTTTTCCTTTTAATACGCTCTGTTCTTCCAAAACATCCTGCTGAATTGAATATCATTGCTGTCCAAAGTATGAAAATTGCTCAATGTTGGATAAAGTGTGTTTATACTTTATTTATTATACATTTTCTACAAATCCTGTATTAATGACCTTGACATTGACAAAATGATACTTTGAAATATTATGATTGCTTTAAGACTACATGTACAGTAGGTATGCTATAAATGTTCGAAGCAAATATCACATGACTTTTCAGCTTCAATTACGTGTACGTGTCAAGGGTCACAACTCGTGGCACATGACCCTTTATTTGATCTATCTATTTAGTTTAGTATTGTAACTACAATAGAAACCTCTTTAACACAAAACTGTTAACACAAAATTCCTGATAATGTGATGTAGTTCTGAGGCCATAGCTTTACGCAGGCATGAACATTTTCAGGCTATTTTATTTTCCAAATGTCCGCATTTTATTCTATTTTTGGCCTATGTTGGCAAAATTTAATACACCTTTTTTGAGGCTGTACAGGCTTGTTCATGCAAATTTATTCTCATGCCTGTTTATGTAATGATACGGTTGATACCACAATTGTCTGTATATTATTAGTGTAACTGAAGGGCCTGGTGATTTTGGGTTAATGGGCTCCCTAACAATTCGAGGGTTTAGTGCAACAAAGGGCTATCTGCATTTTTGGCTAAAATGAGATTTTGGTATTAAAATGATCTGCACAATATCAGGAACCTAATTATGAGAAAATTGTAAATTCACCTAATCAAAAAGGTTTGAATAGCATTGCTTCCAACTTGTCAAAACCCATTGGTGACATTGATGGGTACAAATCTTTAATTCACTTTTCCCTCAAAATGACCAAAATGAAGATAGCCCTTTATTGCACTAAACCCTCGAATTGTGATCTCTTAAAGGTTAATCTAAGTCTGTAAATTAACACTTAAAGGTAGATGACCCGATCACATTTTCGTAGACAGAATTATTTCAAACATACGGAGATTTTCATATCATATGAAAGCTCGTATTTTTCTCATCATCATACTGAAATTTGACGGCCTAAATCGGTATAATTACGGAGAAATCGATGAAATAACGTCGAATTACCGCGAATGGTGGTAACCACCGATATAGTTTGTGTACTACTCAATGGGTACAGTTCACAGCATCTTGTGCGTCTAAAAATAAGAACCATTAGACTCATTAGAGCTATGCAACTCAAACTTTGGAACACGACTTTTTTAATTTTAAGGATGACCTTTCATGTAGAATAGAAAATTTCAAGTTGAAAATCGGAACATCTACATGTACCTTTAACAGGTTAATGGTGTATTTAATATAAAAGTTGCTGTAACTTTTTTTTATTATTAAAGGTCACGTTTTTTAACCTCGGCACCACAAAAAGGTGGTTTTGTTACATTTTAGAGATTTTTTTGTCTTTAGGCTATTGTATTTGTGTAACTCTCTATCAAATTGACTTGTGTTTGAGCTTATCTTAAAGACAATTTAATACCTTTTAATAATCTGAAGAGAGAAAAAATCTATCACTTTTACTTTAATTATTACAGCTCGTTAAGTATAATTAGTCAGGGTGGTTGAGGGAGCGGAGGAGGAGGGAGTGGAGGAGGAGTATGGATAGCTGTGTAATATTAGGTGCAAATGGAATTTTTGTCTTTAGGCTTTGGTATTTTTGTAACCCTCTATCAGATTGACTTATGTTTGGGCTTATTTTAAAGATAATTTAATACCCTTTAATAATCTGAAGAGGATTTCTTGTTATCACTTTCGATTTGATTAATATAGCTCGTTAAGTATGATTAGTCGGGGGTGGTTGAGGAGGAGGAAGGAATTGCTGTGTAATATATGGGTGAAAATGGAGTGCTGTCCTGTAATTTATAGCTTTCTTATACTTAGTCTTGATGTCATCTTGGTTCTAAATGATATAAGCATGCTTTACACCATTTACTTAAAGGGACACTGAGTGGTGTTGACATATTTTTATTTTTTATTAATTTACTTCAGTATGCAAGATGAACATTAAAAATTGCCATTAATGTTGTTTCTACTCACAAAAACACAGCAAAACTTGATTAAAACAATGTTGAAATTTGTTGAAATACCATCCCTAAACCATCGCTATCCCTGGCTTTTTTTTAAAAAAACGCCCTCTCTCTAGATATGATTTGCGTTCAGGATACAGTCTAAAACTGTCTAAAACGGCTTTCGACGTGTTTTTTTTAAGAAAAAAGTTCTATTGATCTAAAAATACTACTTGTAAGTGTAAATGCCTTAAATTGTTTTGTTTTCTTCAAATAAAAGCGAATTGTTACATTTTGTAGCGCAATTTTGGCTTCAATCGTCAAAAAGGAAAGAAATTTTGATTTTTAAGAAATAATTATTCAAAAATATATATCGAAACACTGTTGACCTCTGATTTATTTATTTTGGAAGTTTTTGTGTGAGCTGTTTTACACTGTTCTACGGTTCTCCCATAGGAAATAACAAGCATTTTTAGGCTACAGACGGACCACAGACAATAACGGTAGTTTTTTAAAGTATTATTTCCCCCACCTATTTCCCTGCAAATGTGAGGGAAAAGTCAAACCGAACTCAACTGTTGAAACGTCTCCGTATTCGGAAATCGTTTGACAATGTCATGATGTTTTATAATAAACTGTTAGTAGACCATCTGCGTGTGGCTTCAACTTATGAAGTGTTGCAGACCTACTCAAAGTCACGAGTATAGTAGTATGGGCATAATTCGCGTTATTTCACGCGAGCGTATTTTCATTTTGTTCTTGTTTGCGGGGCGCGGCGCACCTACGCATTACAATGAATGTACGCAACTCGCACATACGCATGATTTGATGGAATTTAATTTATGTCCAAGGCATTATTATGACAGGGAGTAAATGTACATCATCATCATGTACATATGTACATGTAGCATCATATAATGATCATATTATTTATAAGGCTGATTAATATTTAGCATGATCACATTGATCAGGAAAGGTGAGAAGCCACCTTTCCTGGTATACAAATTGAGCAAGCACCACTTACGCAACGCAGCACAAAGATGATCACGCTCGAAATAATGCTCATGAGTCATGGTTGTCATGTTGTGCACATTGAATGTACGCAAAACGCTGCTTCTAAGTTCTTCAATTTAATTCAATGTGTTTTTATAATTCAATTATAAATCCGACTACAGTACATGTCGCTTTGGTCATCTGGGTATTTTTAAAGTCATTTGCTATGGACAACAAAGCAAAACATCATTATACATAGCTTTTATTCCAAAGGCGAAACCAGATTTCTAGAAATGACGTCACTTACAGAAGAGAAGGCATTGATTTGATGTCACTGTTTGTGTAGGTACGTGACAAAAAAAATTAAAATTAATTAATTCACTTGCAATTGGTACCATTGGAAAGAGCATGAAATAAGCTTTAAAATGACATCTCAACCATTGTTCTAGGGTAAATATTAATGGATTTACAGATTTTTCATATTAATAAATTACACAAAATTTTGGTCCTTCGTAACACATTGAAACATATGGAAATGTGCTACAATATTTGTGACCTTTTTGACCATTTTCTTCAACTTCAAGAAAAAAACCATAAATTGTTGTAACTTCTTTGATTTTTGATATATTTCAATGGAATAAAAAGCATATTAAAGAATACAACATAAACTAAATGATAAAAACATCATAACACTGTAATTAATTATGGATTATTAATTAATTAATTATTGATTATTGCATTCAACAATGCCGCAAGCAAATTTTCAGCGTCTCGGCCCGCACTACGATCAGTTATTATTATAAAAAAAATGGTTTCTGTCATCAGATCAAGTTCATATTACATATGCATTGAGATAAATATATTCCCTATCGGTACATATAAGTTTTATGAATGGCCATACATAGCTTCATAAAAATGACAGGTAAAGAAAATTACTCGAAACTTCCGACGATAAAATTCACCACTTCTGAAAATCACTCGGCAATTTTTCAAAGACGGCAAGAGAGAGAAAATTCTGAACTACATCATCACAATTTATGTCCATTGGAACACAAAGATACACCAATCTCTGTAGCGATATGAACAGAGCGCTATGCACAGCGCGAATCCATTTTCAAACAGACAAGGGTGCCACAGAGACCCGCTGCTCAGCACTGATTGTCACATACCTAGTTTGTGCGTGAAACTTTCAGAGTGTTGATTGATTGATTTTGATTGTTCAATCGATCGATCAATCAATCACCGAGAGTTTCACGCACAAACACTCAAAACAGTGATGTCAAATCAATGCCTATTTGGATGTCATTTTGAGAAATCATGTTTGGCGGTCGTAATACAAAATCTTCCGTTATGCACTTATCAATTGCAAGCCCGGCCCCGGAGGACCCGGGACATTGCGGGGACTGTACACAAGTGTACAAAATATGATGCCCGGCTATGCGGGGGAGTGTACGGGGACGTACAAACTGTGCCCCCGCTAGCTGGGGCCTGTGTAACGGGGACGTACGCTAAGGGGACGTACGCTAAATTTCTTTCTTTCTTTCTTTCCCTTTCTTCTTTTTTTTCTCCTTTTCCTTTTTCTTTTTCCTCCCTTTTTCCTTTCTCTCTCTCTTTTCTTTCCCTCTCCCCCTTCTTTTCCTCTCTTTTCCCTTCCCCCCATTTTTCCTGGTGGGTAGGTTTGAATTTCCTGCTGAGCACCTTCAGGGGGGGCACTGTGCCCCCCCCCCCCCCCCCCCCCCCCGGCTGTTACGCCACTGGGGTACACAAATGTACACCTCAGGCGTTGCTATAAATAAGCTAGAGATGCGATGCGCTTGACTGAATAAGCCTAATAAGGAACACATTATAATTATAAATGCATCCTGTTAATGTTAACCCTAACACTTCCCCCTGCTTTTTTCAGAATTTTTTCTTCAACGCGGAAAATCGACCAAAATATCCCCCCCGATCCCCTCGGGATTTGATCCAGGGACCTCTCGCACCACAGGCGAGGGATTCCACAATTCACCACGGCTGTCAAGCACAGTTCTGGGTAGTGTATTGCCCAGACTGTATGTATTGGGTCCATTTTTTCATCAAAAAACTTCCATGCCGGGTGGTATCAACGTGCCCAGTCGTGGTATTTTGGGGTATATGGTAGTGTTAGGGTTATTGTTGTGTTGCAGAAAAAAATTAAGCAACCCATGGAGTGTAGCCGGGGCATACACTTTGTCCTGGGTAAGGATGACCGGGACTGTACACTTTGTCCCGACCACTGGGGCTGGGACTGTAGTGGTGATGTACTCAAAATAGCGCCCCGCCCCACGGGGACCGTACACGACAGTACGTGGTACATCACATCAGCAATTTGTATGTCCCGGCCCTAATCCACGCTATCAATCCCCGGTGCATTATATTTATACACAACAAGATCGTTCGAATCTTAGTGAAGAACGCATGAGAGGCTGTGTAAGCGACTGTTATGTTATAAATGTGGTTTTTTTCACCTTTTCTGATTACAATTACAATTGGTCTAACTTTTGCTTTAATTAATTTATTATGTTTTGAACATTTCAAAGAATATTTAGGGCCTATGCCTGGGTTAATTATGGCTCAAGTCAAACTATTTCAATTTCCAAGAAAAAACTTACTTGAATTGGAATCGCCCTTGGCCAGGCCTCAAAATAAGAAATGAAAAGGGCGGGCAATTTAAAGCAATTTGAAAGGGGCACCAAATTTATCCAAGGCCATTATGTAATTTTGAATGGAGTAAAAACAGCCAGAAATTAAGGGGCATCAAATTGCCTTCGATGCCTGAACAGTTAATTTGAACCCTGCCCTTGGCTACGGAAACAAGCCTAGACTAGCCGGCATCGGTCATTTCTTTACCGTAGTGGGAAATGGGAATAGGGCGATTTACTGGTATATTAAACTAAGGTTTTATTAATTTTAATCAGAAAACGGAGAGCTTTGACTCGGAACTAATTCCCGCTATACATGTAGTAGATGATGCTTACTTTCATTAGTTGACTACACGGTCCGATGCTAACAGGCGCGTAGATGTTAAGGGCTAAATTTCCAGCAACTACTACATGTACATGTAAGTAGTATGCACTGATGTATCCACTTTAGCCAAAGATAAATCTTAGCGCAGTATAAGCACTCGCCTTATAAATGTAATGCTAAACTCATGTTTGATTTTGATGACCGGTTTTGTATGGGTCGGACGTGTTTGGGCATCATTATTCATTGATAATTTTTTTTTATCCAATTTTTTTTGGCCAAGTAAGATTCTCAACACATAATAATGATAAAATTGGATGGATTTTTTCGCATACTGATACACAAATAAATTGGTCTCGCTACGAGTTTTGAAAATATTGTGCTCGATTTTGTCTCGCACAATGTTTTTTAAAAACTCATAGCTCGAATGCTCAATCCATCCAACTTTATATCAAACAAACCTCTTATTTTTGTGGCCTACAGTGTATTAAAAGAATAATTATAATTTATAAAATGGGACTTTTTAATTTGTTGCTCTTACATATTGTGGGGATTTCCAGGAGGCCAATTATCAAGCATAATCGATAGAAGCAAACAATTCTCGATCAATTTGCGCATGTGTTTTGCGTAATACAAGTCATGAACGCCATTACGCACTGAAGCAATTCTGAGATGCATATTTGTTGATAGTACCAGTAGAACAGTCAATATAATTTAAATATCACCAAGTAAGTGGATTGTGGTTATTGTTTAAATATCAATAATGAAAATTATAATTGGTGGTTTGCAAAATTAACAAACAATTACAAATACATTTATAACCAGTGGCGTAACTAGGGTCTTGACTCTCAAATTTGGATGGGGGTGGGGGGAGGACATAACCAACTACTTTTTGTTACACCTAACCACCCGCAGTGCCACAAATGGCCATGGTGCAGTCCGTCTGTTGTGAGCTGGCGTGGCACTTTTTCGATGAAATAATGGCCCCAGCAGGGGCATCCCCAGACCCTTTTGAATGGGGGGGGGGGGGGGGGGGGGTGTGTAGACGTCCCGATTGCCGACAAGCACCTCAAAAAATAGTAAAAGGATAGCCCCAATTTTTTTGGCAGTCTCCTCATGAGTGGGGGGGGGGGGTAGGGCCGGTAGGATCAAAAAATATTGCACGGTCACAAATATGCGCACGGTCAAAAATGTTCGCACAGTTAACAAATCGCAAAGTCAAAAAAGCAAACACAGTCAACAACAAATGGCCAATCAGCGGCCACCTTGGCCCCCAAATTTGAGCACGCTACTGCAATCACCCCCACCGACAATTTTTTTAATCTTTTTTACAGAATTGTTATCGACGCAAATGTATCGACGGAAGCTCGTTTGTACAGACAGATTTGATGAATAGGGCAGATTTTGCAGACAGATTTGATTAATGGGAGGGTGTCACACCCCCTCTCTGGGGATGTCCTTGGGTCCTTAGGGGGGGGGGGGGGGGGGGGGGGGTGCTTGTCGGCAATCAGGACCTCTACACTCCCCCATTCAAAACTGACCTGAGAACAGGGTTTTGTTGGTCCCCAAATTATAGATCTCTGCTTGGTATGTAGTTTAGGTGCATGGCACACATCAAATCGTACTGGGGTAAGGTACAGCTTGACCTATGTTATGTAGGTTAAGTTTGTTGGTTCGATTCCATCACCAGTAAATTGTATGTGCCTGTCTGTACTGACACTGGCTACCTATTTTTATTTTTATTTCGACTTATTTTCCCGATTGAATCTTAACCCTAACTCTATAACACCACAAGGCAAAAGGCAACAGATTTTTTTCCCTCTGAGAAAATTCACCGGAAAGGTCACCTGAGTCGACCCCCTAGGATTTGAACCACAGATCTTCTGCACCAAAGCCAATCTACATTCCACTACACCACGGCTGCCAATGCTATTTTTCTCGTAATACAGCCTGGGTCCATTTTGCCATTTTAATACTAAATTGCCCATCATCAAACCAGGTATGGGGCAAATTGGCAATTGCCATTTAGATGGGGAAAAGTGAATCCCTTAGATTTTTTAAATACATGTAGGCGCAATTCACCCAAAGTCAAAGGGGGAGGGGATCCCTTACCCGGTCCTACTGGGGCAGTGCAAAGCAGGGGCGTGAGAGGGTCTCTTTTTAGCTGATTTCCTCTTTGTTTACATTTTTCTTATGTCAGCCTTTTCTTTTCTTTTCAGCCCATATTTGGCATTTTTACCCATATTTTTATTTTTGAGATATCCTCTTGTATCAGTTTTCTGATCCTTGGTGTGTTTTATTCCTGGTTCCGTTGGATTCATCTTTTTTACATTTTATATTTTTACCCAATTTTACCCTGTTTTTGTCTGTTTTCCTCTTTTTTTATTTGTGGCCGGCCTCTCACACCCCTGGCAAAGTTAACGGTAAGTTTTAATGGTACATTTTAACGCCAACTTTTTAATCCCCTTGATTTTACTCGCGAAATGTTACCGCTAAGTTGATCGATCCTAGTCGATGGGCCATGACATTTTACCTTTTGTTCAAATACCAAACAATGCTGCCCCACCTGAAAAAGACTGCCTCACAATGGGTAGATTCCAGCATGTACCTGTATACGTCGGGGTCACAGAACAGAACTTCACGTTGAGATTAAACGGGTAGCTGTTTCTACTGAAAAAAATTACCATTTATTATCGGTAACAAACCTGGTTTGTGAAGATTTTTGCGGTTACAAAACTTACCGTTATTTACCGTTATCTGGCTGTTTCTACTGGGCAACTTAAAGGTAGATGACCCGATCACATTTTCGTAACACAGAATTATTTCAAACATACGGAGATTTTCATATCATATGAAAGCTCGTATTTTTCTCATCATCAAACTAAAATTTGACGGCCTAAATCGGTATAATTACGGAGAAATCGATGAAATAACGTCGAATTACCGCGAATGGTGGTAACCACCGATATAGTTTGTGTACTACTCAATGGGTACAGTTCACAGCATCTTGTGCGTCTAAAATAAGAACCATTAGAGCTATGCAACTCAAACTTTGGAACACAACTTTTTTAAGGATGACCTTTCATGTAGAATAAGGTGTACATGTATGTTCCGATCACTTTTTTGGGGGCTATGGTGTTTTTTTCACATCAAGATATTTTGATATCAGAAGAATCCCTATATATTTCTCATTATGTCTGTCAAATCTTAGAGGCCAGAAATGTTCCATTTAAAAATTATAGGCTAAAAGATGGTAAATACCGTAAATTACTGCCAAAGGTGGTAAACTACCAGCCAGTTTGTGTACTCCTTGATGGGTACATTTTTTGTGACCTTGTGCTTCTAAAATTTGAGTTAAATGCAACTCAAACTTTGGAATGTGACAAATCTAAGGATGACCTTCCATGTCACATAGAAAACATCAAGTTGAAAATCAGGCCAGCTGTCAGAACATCTACCTTTTAAAAATCTCTTCTCTTCTCCAAGTCAAGTTTCTTTTTGATTTTCAATTCTTTCCACTCATTTATTTTCCCTTCCTTATCATCTATCTAAAATACTCTTTTCCTTCCCCCTCTTTCCTTCCTACCTACACTTCGTTTTTCTCTTTCCTTTTCCTTTTCTCTTCACTTTCTTCTTCCCTTCCTTTCAATTTTTTTAGCCCGATAATCCCGACTCCATAGCCCCTCCCCTGCCCAAGTCAGTTTCATCATGGTTCTCTACACAAAAATGTAGATGCAGGCACCACCATGGCTAAATGTCACTAGTTTCCAGGGCTATGCCCCTGATAGGCCCTGAACCCAAAATATGTCGTTTTATGGACTCCCAAATAATTGTGTTAGATTTTTTTTTAATTTACAATTTTTTGAAAATGCCCCCAAAATTCCCTAAATGTTTGTAAACCAAAAACAAAACACGCCTGACCGACTGACCCTTATTGACACATTATTTAGAAAGTTCCCAGAAAAAAATATTATTTTCTGCCCTGCCCATTTCCCCACTAACTTTTATGCAAGATTGTAAACTGATTTTATTTTTGCTTGCACTCATTTTTTATACAGGTTTCAATATTATAATGGATCTCGAACCACCTTAATTCTTCTTGCTTCAGAATGCTGAATCTTTGCCTTAAAAATGATGAAAACCCATGAGCAAGCTTCAAGGGGCTTCTTGTGTGAAAATTGATTTTTTTTATTTTTTTATTTTTTTTATTTTTAAATTGTTGAAAAATCACCCACAATTCTTGATTTTGAGGATGCAATTTAACCTAAACACCCGGCCGAATGACCCTACCTGAGAGGTCTGTTTGCTTTTGGAACTTTTTTCTGTCGCCTAATGGTATCCAGTGTAAGTAAGTACAGGGCACAGGCACGTAAAACTTACTGGTGATGGAATCGAACCACCGAACCTGACCTACATAATAGGTCAAGCCGTACCTTACCCCAGTGTTGGTTTGATGTGTACCATACCATGCACCTACACTACAATAGAAACATTTTAGGGGAATTTGTTTTACAAAAATTTATATTAAAACAAATTGAAGATTGTTGCAAATTGTTGAAAATTCACCCAAAATTCTTGATTTTTTTTAGAAAAAAACAACAGCAAAAACCTACCTGACCAAATGACCCTACCTGCCATGGTTTTAGTTACGGAGGGAGATTTAAATCTCGCTGAATGAGGGGTCGTGATAACCTCGAAAGCTATGAAGCTCAAACACAATGGTTCTAAATAGGTATCTAAATTATTCCTAAAATACTTGATGTCTCAATTGAATGGGTTCCATTCATAGTTTTGTGTAGGTAGATACTTATACATGTAATGTAGCCTTATCTGATGTGTACTGTAAAACACTGTCAAAGCTAAGCTAAGCCTAAAACCAAAGAAAATAGTGGTTGGACTGCACTAGTAGGAGAGGCCTAGCTCTGACACATAGCTCTAATGATCCTATTCAACTGGAAGTCAGATATTTTCATCAATATTGTTCAACTTTTCTGAACAAAAATAGCCAAACTTGCTTCAATTCAGATATCATATTTAATGTTTAAATAATATGCATGCCTTGGTTAAATAGCTTGATCTTTTTCAATTACCAAGAAAAACTTTCTTGAATTTGGATCGCCCTAGCTACAAAAACTAGCATAGACAGCGTCGGCATCATTATTTTGCTGTAGCAGGAATAGGGCGATTCAAATTCAAGCCATTATTTCTTGGAAATTGAAATAGGTTGAGGTATGATATCTGAAGCAAAGGTTTGACAAATTTAGTCAGAAAAGGTGAAAAATATTGATGAAAATATCTGAAAATGACAGCAGATGCTTTCATTCCATGATTGCCTAATTCCAGCTTCATAGACTGACTCAAACTTACAGTAAATGTATGACTCCCACCAGTGTTCGATTTAAGTGGTAATTCGGGCGTTTTTACGCCCAAAATGGCCGCCGGAAGACCTAAAATTCAATGCTGGTTATCCGTCGGACGCCAACAAAAAAAACATTTTTTAATTTTTTTGTAGTTTCTTCGTACGATGCTTCGTTAAGAAGTTACAAGCAACACTTCTCTACCCAAGAAGTTAAAAAATTACAAGCAACACTTGAACTCTTCCCATATTAAATGTTAATTTACTGAATTTATATATTTTTAGAATGTGTCGTGTGGTATAAGATTAAATGTGCTTTTTCGTTTCGTATACGGATACCTCTGAAATTCCCGAGAAATCTTGACTTTGGCGGATAACCAAAAATGTTGGCGGATAACCTGATTTAGTGATTTTATATCATGGTTATCCGCTGGATAACCTGATTTTTTTTCCTTAATTCGAACACTGACTCCCACTGTCTAAGCCTATGCAAGTTTTCGTCTGGTAGGAGTGGGCAATTGACGGAATATTAGTACCGCGTGCAGGGAGCATGTCTCTTGTGACTGGCAGTAGCAGGGCAATATAAGCAAGCAAACAATAAACAGAACAGGGATTGGTATTACGAGAGCTCTACCGAATAAATTATTCCAAATTCTGCCTGTGTCAATATTTTTAATGCTATATATTAGGCTTACTATATATAAAACACATTTATACCATTAAATTACCAAATGGCCATGCCACAAAAAAATGTTATTTTTGGATTGCTTTCACTATAGTATTAATATCCGACCCGTATGGGTCAGTCACGGTCAGTGTTGTAGTCGAGTCCACCCTACCCGAGTCCCAGTCCTTACCTCTCGAGTCCGAGTCCGAGTCCTTACTGTCCGAGTCCGAGTCTGAGTCCTTCATGTTCGAGTCCGAGTCACGAGTCCTTATAATGTATTTAAGTTCTGATCACATGTCATTAATTTTGCTATCTACGTATAATTAGGCCAACATATCAGTGAAGTCAACATAATGATGCATTTAACCTTCGCATCCCTATACAATACATGGACAAATGTTGATACAATGTTGAATTATAGTAGGAGTGGGCTATAGAGGGTCATAGTTTCAGATCATGCTTGCTACATGATTTTTTGATGACTTTATACGTACTGACAACATTTAAAAAAAAAAAATTGAAATAAATGCAAAATCCAGGGTGCCCCGGCCAAAAAACCACAAAAAGTCGGCCATTATGGAAAAACAGTATTTTGATCATAAATCAATCATTTTTGGTCCAATCAATTTGATTTTGGTGGCAATACCCATGTTTGTTGGGACATGGAATAATCTTATACAACTTTTATCGCATGACGATGTTTCGTTTTCCTGAAAATGGCATTTTTAGTGAAAATAGCCCTGTGAGGGCGCTGTTTAAAAAAATACCTTTCGCATCAAAGCATCTCAAATTTGAATGTTGAAATATGATAGGAGTTACATTTTAGGCATTTCCTGAAAATCGTGAGTAAAATACCATTTGTTGTTTTGAAGCTACACCATTTGGAACATCTTTGAATTGTCTCCATTGAAACACACACTAATGAAAGTTCGTTGACCCCTGTACTATCCTATGGAAGTGCTTTTAACGCGTTCTTGTGATTTTAAAGTGGATGCCACGGTAAAATGAAATGAGGTAACATGCTCACATCTTCAGACAATGTTTCTTAACACACTCTTAACATATTTCATGTATTCAAATTCATTTTCATTAATGCGATAGCTACTTTTTTGCAAAGCGCCCTCACAGTCCAAATTTGACCAAAATCAGCTATTACAAGAAAACGAAGGGGTTATATGAGACGTAACCAGCATAGAATGACAAACTGTACCCTAAAACATGGGTATTGCCACCAAAATCAAATAAATTAGACCAAAAATGACTGAGTTATGATCTAAAGTCTGTTTTTTCCAAAATGGCCGACTTTTTGTGGTTTTTTGGCCGGGGCACCCTGGATTTCGCATTTTTTTCAATTTTTTTTTTGAAAATGTTGTCAGTATGCATAAAGTCATCAAAAAATCATGTAGCAAGCGTGATCTGAAACTATGACCTAAAAATGACCCTCTATAGCCCACTCCTAATTATAGGCATAAGAATTGATTCAGATATTCTTTTTTATTCCTTTAAAATATCACATCACATCACATCACTGGTATGGGTTATTATTATATAATTACCAAATGATCACCAAATTACGATATGACTTGACCTGTTGTACTATAGGTAATTTAATAATTGAACGAACATCACGAACGCGCCCAAAATTATCACGCGAATGGTTGTGCGCGCTTCACGCGCAATGTACTCGTTGTGTTCGTTCAATTATTAATTTACCTATAGAGTGAAACTGTAAATAAAGGCCTATAATATTGTAGGTCTTTATTTTATTTATAACTATTTAATTTTAACTCTGAAGAAAATGTAATTTTTATTTAAAAATTAAAAATAGGCCTATACTCTGTTTGGCCATCTCGAGACAGTGACATATCAGCGTATTCTAAATTGTGGCACATAACGTGGGCGCCTACTTGTGGCGCTGGCGTACAAACACGAGCGTTGAAAGGCAGAAGATACACATGCATGCGTAAAAAGCTGCGCCTGTTAAGTTATGTCACTGTCTCGAGATGGTCAAAAAACAGAGTATAGTGCTATAATCAAAACAAAAGTTTGTCGATCACAGTGTATACGATTCCCCAGGGTCCCATGCGACTGTTGCATATCCACGTCATTCGCAATGGCAAGGGCGCAGTAAAACCAGAAGATGTGACGTAGGCCTACTTGTAAACAAATAGGTAATTGACCAATTGCGGGCCCTAATCAACAAGACCCCACACCCTACACTGTTGCGACTGTTTTGGAACGCACTGCATGCAAGGAAACTCTCAACCTAGCTTTGTTTGTAATGATCGCAAGCGTTCGGATCATGACGCTATGATCGACAATTTTTTGTTTTGAATAACACATGGTTTGGACTTCACTATTAAATTTCTAGAGTCTATATAAGTATAGGGCCTAAGTCTATTAGTCAAAGCATGATGAGAGCACTATTATTATTAATATTATTAGAGTTAGACTAATGGAGATGCCCAATTGTTGGTTATATATAAATCTGGGGATCATGTTTCGTGTGACTAGGCTCACTAGCAGTGGACCAACAAACCAATAATAATAAACAGATTGTTAGAAATAAAGGTTCTGCCGTACCGAGCCGAGCGAATTAATTACTTTTTCCGAATTCTGCATATTGTAGTTGTACTGTCCTACAGTCTTCTAAAAAAATCTAATACTATCACGTCACCACAGGCTACAGCCATCATGATCATGATCATGACAGTCTGTTTCAAATATCATCCTCATGCTCACGGATCATGCTATGCTGTCCAGTGTTTTCACTCACCCTATACAAAGGGTGAAATACCCTTCACTTTTAATTTTCACCCTTCAACATTTTTTTCAAGAGTGTAAAATGTTGACAATTTCATTGTTTTACTGCCCAAAACACTGCGCGAGCACACATTCTGGCCATCATTTTGGTTTTTCACCCTCGAGAAATAAACCCAGGGAAATTGCTGGCTGTCCACGGGGTAATTTGGGAGGTTTTGTTGCTTTTAGCCTATAGATGCTTATTACTAACAACAAAGTCACTAAACCTCTCATAATATCAACTTTTGACGTTGTAATCGTAATCAACACCTGATTTAGTTCGCTGCTCTCGCTGTTTTGTGTGGTTTTGTTGTTGCAGATATCAGAATAACCTATGACCTTTCGTGACCTAAGTCCTAATCGATAATAATTTTTGCGAAGTTTTGCCAGTTGCTCTAACTTTGATATTGCGCAATATAGCTCCCGTTGTAAGCAGAAAAACACGGCACTCACGTTCGTTCAATTATTAATTTACCGAGGCTATAGGTCAGCATGGACCTTCAATTTGCCGTTGACAACAAAGCATCAAAATAAATTAGGCCTACTACCGATACCGTACGCTCTACTACTCGACCATACAGAAGAACGTAGTGACCATAATATGTGATTGTGAGGCTGTGTAAGCGACCGTTGTTTACATGGAGCAATATTTACGAAATTCGTAAAATGTTTCACTCGATTTTCAGACTTTGACCTGTAAAAACAGTGAAAACTTGCATTATGTGTTATTAATATGATAACATACACGACTCATGAGTGAGTATGTAGAGGAGTCACTTTGTCAAATATTCTGTTTGATGGTAATTAACATTTCACAGGAGTACGAAAAGGGTTACATTTTTGCCGTTTTGGTGATGGTGCAATCTGAATTTGTTTGAATTCACGTAGTTTATGGTCAACGACATGTGACATCACTCCGGGCTCACATATTTAGTAGGCTATATAGGCTTAGCCTTATTTAGCTTTTACTTTTATTAGGCCTCCTGTACTGTACAGCCTGTAAGTCAGTGTAGTGTATTGATTGACATTTATTCCATTTTGATTTTGAATTTCAAAGAGATATTTTATTTTCAAGATTTAATGATCATATTCATGCCTATAATTTATGCGAAAAATCAACGAGGTATCGCACTTTCCAAACCAAGTGATAAAATTTACTTACGCATCTATTAGAATTCTCATGACTATCTGCTGATAGTAGCGTTCATCTCTTGTTTGATTGCTTCAAATTCATTAGCAACGTCAAATGGGACCATCATTCGTAATTCTCGGTGTGATGATTGTTCATTTAATGTCGTTTCCAGGCATCACTTTTCCTCGCCCGTTGCGTTTTCGGGGTATACGGGTTCCCTTTTACCCCCTTCTTCTTCTGATTATCGCTAATTTTCTGTTCAAATCGATCTTTTTAAAGCTTGGCTTTCACCATTTGATTTTGTTTCCTAATGTTACAACGCCTTTGTTCGTTTGGTAACGTAAATTTGACCTTTCCTAAAAGGCATTTCCGGTTGAAAATACACGACACAAGTTGGCGCTGTATCCTAAATTGAGGCGATCAGGAAGAAAATTGAGCCGAACACTGTTTGAAATAAAAATACTTATCCCGCGGGATAAGTATTTTTGAATCGACGTTTTCTTGTACAAAGAGAGCTGATTTTTCTTAATCCTTATAGGTGTAAGTTCATACATGTAATACAATTATAAAAATAAACTAATCTCAGTTTTTATCATTATTGAGGGCGCTGCCTCCAACACATCTCTTAGTGTCCCTTTAAAGTATTAATTAAGCTAATTAATTAATTTTGAAATCTGTGGATGAACCACCCTGTATATTAAATTATCACGCGAAACAGTACTTTTTAATGTCATGGTGATGATTTACCTTAATGCTAACACTCAAACCTGCTCACAACTGTATCTCTTTTAGGCTCATTGCAATATATTTGATCACTTGTCTAATTTAGTGGGGGTTTTCAGTATTTGAAATGGCATATTTTGACCACCCTGTATATATATTTCCTAATAAGCTGGCCAATTAATGTTGCATATGGCTGGATGGGTAATTTACTCAAACACAATAAAAACATCCCTAGCCTTCATATAACTCCTGCATATAGACAGTGGAAGAAAAAAAGTAAATCATCATTTTGTATAAAACTTCAATTGTTACACCCTGTATAATGTTAGGTCACCCTGTATATTTGATTTCTAGTTCGCATATTTACAATCCTTAGGTTATAAGCATTCTAAATATATATGGTTTCATACCCTTTAGATGTAAACATTTTGATATATTCTACTGAAACTGCAAAAGGAGGAAATTTCATGAAATATACCCATGTAACACAAATGTACCCCAGGTTAAAAAACGTGACCTAAAGCGACTTCTTAAGAGTTATTTTTGAACAACTTTATTCCCAAGATAAACAAGTGGGGTTTTGTATACACAAGATTTCTCTGTCCAAATTCTTGAAATGTTGTTTTAATTACTGAAAGTTCGAAATATGATATTAATTAAACAACTCAACTTTTTTTGATCACCTCTGTATGACTTCACATTGTATAGGTAGTTTACTTATCTTCATGACCCTTTATTTTAACTATTTGTTTACTTAGTATTATAGCTGTCGTATTAGTGTTTATATTGATGTAACTTCAATGGAACCTCTTTAATCACAAACTGTTTGTGTTTTCACAAAATGTCTGATAATGTGAAGTAGTTCCAAGGCCCAAGCTTTACGTAATGATACCACAATTATCTGTATTACTGTGAATGAAGGGCCTGGTGATTTTGGGTTAGGGTCCATCTGCTTAATGTTATTAACAATTGTGATCTCTTAAAGGTTAGTCTTAGTCTGTAAATTAACAGGTAAATAGTATTAAATATAAAAGTTGCTGTAAAGTTTTAATATAGTGACTTGCTGAAAGATGTAGAATGTATTTTTGAACAAATATATTCCCAAGATAAACAAGTGGGGTTTTTATACACAGAAGACGTCTCTATCCTCCGTCCAGATTCCTGAAATGTTGTTGATTACTGAAAGTTCGAAATATTGTTTTAACCAACTCGCCTTTTATGATTAACTCTTGTGTGACTTCACATTGTATAGATGTTTACTCATCTTCATGACCCTTTATTTTAACTATTTATTTACTTTAGTATAACTGTCGTATTAGTGTTACTATTGATTTGTTACCTCATTGGAACCTCTTTAACACAAAACTGTTAACACAAAATGTCTTAAAATGTGAAGTAGTTCCAAGGCCCAAGCTCTACGTAATGATACAACAATTATCTGTATTACTGTGACTGGGAGGGCCTGGTGATTTTGTGTTAACGGGTCCCTGCTAAATGTTATCAATAATTGTGACCTCTTTAAAAGTTTGTTTTTAGTCTGTAAATTAATAGGTATTTGGTGTATTTAAGGTCAAATTTGCAGTAACTTTTTTATAGTGACTTGTCGAAAGATTTGCAAGTTATTTTTGAACAACTATATTCTCAGATTATCACGTGTGTTTTTTGTATACACAGAAGACTTCCCTTTCGTCCATATTGTCGAAAAGTTGATTATTACTGAAGTTAAAAATATTGTATAACCAACTCACCTTTTTATGATCACATCTGTATGACCCAAATAGAGTTTACTTATCTTCAGCTTTCCAAAAATGTATACATTTGTGAGCACCATGTCACCACGCGTTCCCAGTAAATATACGCCAAGATAATCTACATAACGCGCAACCAACGTGTTCTGACATGGTGCCTGTATTACTATTAACTACTGAATGTCTAAAAATGTCTCAACCCTTTCCACGCGGCAATTAGTTATGCCATATACAAAATAGATTTTTCAGAAACCTTTCTCAATTTTCAAAGTCTACCTCAAGTATAACAGAACCAAGACTAGACATGTTTGTACGTCTTTCAATTCATTTCTTATAGTGATTCTAAATAGGGTATTCAAATTCAATACAATGTCAATTTTTAGACATTTTGTGAACTTTTGAAATGTCGTCTGCAGACGACTGCCGCGTGGAAAATCGTCTACAGACGACTGCCGCGTGGAAAATCGTCTACATACAGACGACTGCCGCGTGGAAAATCGTCTACGGACGACTGCCGCGTGGAAAATGTTAATATTGAATGTGCCATTACCTTGCCGTAGAAAAATTGTTCCGCCGCCGCAGATACTAGTTTGTTGGCGGGCACATGTAGTATGCTGACATTTTTAGACATTCAGTAGTATGTATGTTCAAGCTTCTGTTGGAATATACATTGTATACTTGAAAGTTTCCTTTTTGCTTCTTATTTGAGAAATCTTGTTAATTGTTATCTAATCATGTGTTAAAAGTTTATTATAAAAAAAGAAAAACGTACTATTGTCTCGATCGTGTTTATTAACATCATCATTTAGGTAATTTCAGTCGACAGGAGTCGGGCGGCGTAAGCGTTGTTGTCTGCTGTCGGTTAGGGAGGGTTTATGTAATCAGCACGTGGCCCACCGAATGTCCCACCAAACGTCCGGAAATAAACTGCCCAACGTTTGGTAGGCTGTAAGTCGCACACCCGACCTATGTAATTGGCACGCGGTCGGTCTAATGTCCTACCGACGACCGTTAATAAACTTCCCCGTGCTAACGTCGGCGGTAAGTCGCACACACGACCCATGTAATTCGCACGTGGTCGGCCAAATGTCCCACCAACGTCCGTTAAAACACTTTCCCTTGCTCACGTCGGCCGAACGTTATCGTTTGGTCGGCGTGAAGACGCACACGACCTATAATAATTGGCACGCGGTCGGCCGAATGTCCCACCAACGTCCGTTAATAAACTTCCCCGTGCTCACGTCGGCCGTACGTTATCGTTTGGTCGGCGTGAAGACGCTCACGGTCTATGTAATTAGCACGTAGTCGGCCGAATGTCCCGCCAACGTCCGTAAATAGACTTCCCAGTGCTCACGTCGGCCGAATGTCCCATTAACGTCTGATAATAAACGTAGTTCATAATTACGTCGGCCGTACGTTAATATTCGGTCGGAAACGGTAGGTCGGTTTATAGTCGGTAGGAAGTACGCTTAACGTTAAATAGACGTCGGCAACATGTCGTTCACAGGACCCTTAGGTCGGATTCTGGGTCGGCAAGACGTTTAGCCGACGTCCGCCCGACCTTTCTCACAAACCGTCGGCCCGACGTAGGCCCCATGAGCAGCCGACCCCTGAGCCGACGTCTCAGGGACGTTTGGTCCGACCAAAAGCCGACGTCGGCCCGACGCATTTGTGTTATCTGGGATGTGATGATTATTCTTTAGGTGTATATTATTCAATGATACTTATACTTGGTAGCTTTGGCAACTTGCATAAGTCTCTTTTTCGAGGAGGACTTAAAGTCGTGACATCGGAAATATTACTTCACGATATACCACGAGCCATCATCATAGATGTTAAAATTGTACATTAAGTATAATTAATCAACGTACTATATATATTATTATCAAAGTTTGGAAAAGTGTACTTTATAAGGTCCCAGATACTGGTATACCTGTATCGTTCAATACTGGAACGTAAAAGTTGCCAGTATCGGTCGATACTGGTACGATTTTACTGTTAACACCAAATTGTGTTCCATTATCGGGTGACACTGGAATATTTTTATGTTCCAGTATCAAGCGATACTGGTACACGTGATACCAGTGAGATTTGCCCCAGTATTGAACGATACTGGTACATAACTATGTTCCAGTATCGCCCGATACTGGAACATCATATTATATGTGCCAGTATCGGGCGGTACTGGAACACTGTTTTTGTACCAGTATCGGACGATAATGGGTGTTCCAGTATCGGATGATACTAGTACAGTCCAGAATCTGGGACCTAAAGTACCCTTTTCCACAAAATTTTATCCACTTGCCCATACAAGTAATTTCTCTATGAACTACATTCGTGGTATTTAATTCCTTAGAAAACTTAATTTGATTCGACATCATAATAATATAAGAAATCTGTAATGCGACGAATGCAAAAAAAGCCTTTGGGCGACATGTAGCATTTGAAGGCATATTGTGCGATCTTTTTCATGGAACGCCCTCTACGTATCTGGTTTTTTTCCCCTAGAACTGCATTTTTTTATCAAATTACATTTATAATAACCATGACACTAAAATATATTTTAAGTTACAGACCAATATGTTTCCTAATTGCAGTTAATTTTCTGAATGTTTTTTAGTTCGTAAATATAATTCAATAGTTTGACACCGTGTTAACGCTGTTTCCAGTTACGACCTTAACTGTACACAGGTGAACAAACACCTGTTAAAGTAGATTTATTAGTCTAGGAAAGTGTTTCCTGATAGTCTAACTTCATTACAAGAGAGAGAAAAATATGTGTAAAAAATTGAAAGAGATCACATAATATTGCTTTAAAAGACACATCGACGAGCCTAGACCATTACACCAACCTGGCAGCGCTCATCGCTGTGTTGGATAATATTACCATTCTACAACAGTAGACAAATTTGCCTTTTAACTGGGATGATGTTTAAACAGGTATTGAATTTGTTTGTGTTAGTGCAACAGCCGTCCTTTACCTTCCCTTGCAAAACACTACCTGTTCAAAGTAAACTTTGGGACACTGCTGTATTTGTTCTAGCTGTTTAGAGTCCTTAGTGGTTTAGAAGATGTGTACGGTTGTTTTAACCTCGGTCATCGTGTCTGAAAGTAGCTTGATATATAGACGGTAATGCTTGACACCTGTACGATGTCTTTTATTTTTCTATAGACGAATGTCCACAGCCTAAAACGAACTGGGTGTTATGTTTGATAGCCATGTTAGCACTACTCTCGAGTTATATTGCTGTAACAGCACAGCTGTTGGTAGTAAACGCCAAGCGGTGAGCTTGGCAGCCCTGCCTTAATGGGTCTTTCAATTCAAGTATACGCTTACTAGCTAACACGCTACTATTTAAATCCAACATAGAAGATAGTGACCACAATAGAATTCTATCTTTCAACAGGGTATGTATGTTATTATTCAGTACAACACGTGACCAGTAGTTTATGGAGGTGACCTAGTCCCAATGCTATCACATTACGGTTCCGTTCCCTGTATACAATCCAACTTTCTTGACCACGTCTTTGATGACTTATCAAGGGTAATAAATCATCCCCTCCTACACCATTTATCTGATTTATTTTACACCAACTGTGTCTTGCCAGCATGCGTGCTACCATTTCCACCGCTGTCCTACGTATAGCTTAAGGCTCTTTAGTCTGTGCGTAACTAGAAGCCCTATATACTACTTGTGAAAACTGTTGTTGTGTTAAGAAATTCCAACAGATTTTAGTTTTAAAACTAGCCCAAATCTGGCGGAAAGTCACCACGTGTGCCAAGTCATGTGGCAAGACTGCAGCGCCTCAGGCTTGTTTAAGTCCCCCAGCATGCGGTCAATGGTGTTGGATGGATGTAATTATTGGGTGGAATTTACTAATACTAGCGTCATGGCCAGTTCAACCTGTCAAACTTGGGCTCAAACCTTACAGGCAACTGGAATGTAATGAGAAGCCTACTAGTGACGGTTATGCGTGGTCTTCTTGTAAATGAACTAAAACTTTGCTAGCCAATAATTGTCAAATAATCATTACGCGGTTCCATCATCTGTAATAGGATGCCTATGCATTGAAAAGAATTTCTTTCAAACTGGAACTCCCTTAGATATTCCTCTGGGAGGATTATTGAACGTGAAGTGTCCATGGCGCCGCTCGTCGCTGTGTGACTCGCTCGCCGCTTCGCGGCTCACTTGTGTTTACATACACGCCAGGGATATATGGTGTATCTACTAGTAACGGGGTCTAGTATTAGGTATGAAATGTATTGATAGTAAATTGTGACTTTAGTAAAGTACAACTATACTTTAAACCAGAGTTAAAACTGATGGTAATGGACGGGGACAAATATCATCTCAGAGAAATTGTGGAAATAAATGTTGAAAGAGTAATTATGATAGATGAAAGAGCATGATTCGATGACCCGAACTTGTTCAGCGACACGAGCTCGTCATTTGTTTCAATTTATATCGAATATTAATACTAAATGTTGTTATTGACTTTAAAATTTCGACCACTTCTCTTAGGCAACATTCTATTATTTTGAGAACAGTTTCATTAAGGATCATGTTAAGGGTCTTTCATAACGGAAAAAAATATAATTCAATGAGGTTGATTGTAAGGAGAAAGGAAGGAGGGTATAGTCTTCTCTCAGTAGTGGCATTTAGTCGATTTTGCTTCTTTTAAGTGCGTCCTCGTTAAAAGGAACTCCTCGTTAAAAGGAACTCTCCATTCGTAGTACATGAAATGGACCACATAATCCATAACGATGTCAGTTCATTAATGTCTGACTCACCTCTCTCGCTGTACTGTGACCTATTCTCTGTGTTAACCTATTTTCCTCTCGCCAACTGCGAACAGACTTTGGAATTCTTCACTGCAAGATTACGTGGGAGTCTTACGACAAACTGTTCAATAAAGCACCGCAAGGCGTCTGAGTTATAAGAAACACGCTTTCATTACACACAATTTACTTCTGAATGTTACCGGTTCTGAAATAATACACTTTTATTTATCAAGATGAATATTGACAAACATTCGTGTGAAAAGTAAACGGTCAAGCCCATTCTGCAAATTGATAATGCGAACGGCAAGGTTTTACGTGCATCACGTTTGTAAGGAGACCATGTGTGCAGGTGCAGGCCTGTAGGTCCTGCTTATATATAGGAGACATCTAACAGAATAAGAAGCAGGCGCAGTCAACATTGTTTGCATGGGTTTTATAGTATTAACAGTACATGAAGGGTTCCTGAACAAATTTGACAAGAAACTAATATCAGTAAATCATTCTTTAATCTTATATTGTATTTAGTTTTCTATAAATTACCTCATATCCTTATCATTTGTGAAATGAACTTTTGATTTCGTAATGATTATAAATAACCCGATAAAACCGGTGATAAGTATAATTTACATCTTGCATTGACACGTGTTTACAGACAGATAGATAGATACAAATGTAAAGACACAGTGGACATAGTGGAGATACATGAAGTAATTTTACCAGGTGTCATCGACAAATTCAAGTATCCTTTCGCTACAGCATTAAGGGGGACTTAAGAAAGTTTTTTTTGCATTTTGTGAGTGCTGTAATTATTGAACTATGACTCAAATGTATATAAAAGTATACTTTTTGGAAAGAAAATGGATCAGAGAATCCAAATTTGATTTATTTTTTTTGGCACATTTTGGTCAAAATGTCAAAAAATATTAGATTAGGTTTAAAAAATAAAAACCGTCCCTTCATTAGCGTCTTTACATCATCATCAAGCGATTTGATCCATTTCCTTTCCAAAAATGTATACTTTTATATGCATTTGATTAATAGTTCAATAATTACAGCACTCACAAAATTCAAAAAAATCAAATCAAAAACTTCCTTGAGTACCCCCTTTACCTTGGGTGCAAAGAACGTAAAAACACCGCCAAATAACTCTAAATAATTCTCTAAATAACTCGGGATTCACAACTTTAATTATTTCTATTTTGAAAATAGGTCAATGAATTTAAAAGGATTGATTCAGTTACGTAAACCGTTTAACTCCTGACATTTCCATGTAACAAAAGTCAGTGTTATCAATATAAAGACTACTTCAATACCCTTTGTTACGTTTTTCAATCATGTTAGATTCTAAGAGGATTTCTCGAGTATTACGTACAAAGTATAAATGTCGAAAACCAATTTCACTTTTAATAGTTATCTCGGTTGCATTACCCATATTGGTTGATGAAATCTTTACGATGCCACAGCTCATCTGCTATTCATATTACATTACATGAAATCTTAATCTCAAGAGGTGACTGTTTTTATCAAGACAATGCAGAGGCGATCGAGTGATATTTAACCAGACAGCTCATCATATATATATATTAATACTTGAAATCCTTAAAGATTCAGAAATGAATCTTCAAACCCTGTATCATTAAGTCAAACGGTGTCTGCATTTCTTCCGACGAAAACACCAATATAATGATTTATTTCAATGTTTCATCATAATGTATAAACAAGGAATCCAATCTATTAAGCGCCACTTTTCACGTCAGTTGTCAATAATTAATCTCTGTCATGTTCAAATATGAACCAAAAATAATACGAGATATATTTCGGACGGCGTCTACATGTGAGATTCTTGAGTGAAGTGATGCACAAGTCAATAAACGCGAAGTTATTTTACTTTGCAGTTAAGAGCGGTATTCGAATATTGGATGACGTTTTCATAATAACGTGGGTACACTTCTGAGAAAGATGTTTTGAGATAATGTTAATATAGGACTTATGAACCATCTATGGTGCGCTGTACTCAATAGGCTATATTTCTTTTGTAGTTGTATCAGTTTATCTATGATAGAAATGTATATTTTGTACACTGCAAAATATCTGACATTTCATCAGACAATGCATATTTACACTAACCGTCATTTAATATCCCAAGTGATACCATTGAGGGCTCTCGAACGTTTATATACATAAATGACTGAAAGTGCCCCTCTGCACATGATGACCGTATTGGAAATAGAACGAGGAGAAGCTGACGTGAGGAATGAGTGTTTATCTAAGGCTAGGAGAACTGTGAAGATGCATTTGCCATAATTCACAAGACAATGTGACAATCACGGAGACAGAACTGACAAAGAAAAGAAGTGAATTAAATTATACCCCATGGTGGGAGACAGCAATATTATTAGTATAGTATGAAATGGTCAGGTGGTATCATATGAATAATGAGTAAATGCTAAAAGGTATTATGACACTCTCTTTCTGTCAGTCAATAATACGGAGAAAATTTTCGGGATTAAATGTAATGGACATGTGACTAATACGAGGCCGCCATTGCGAGTGCAGCGGAGAAAGATCCCCGGATGTGGAAGTTTCACTGTAAATCAGCATAGAGATATTATCAACTAAACTTTTTTCATTTTTTTTAAAGACTCTTCTTGTAAGAGACGACCTGTGAATACGTTTATTTTGCCTATTCATATGTAATGGTAATTCTCATCGTCGGATATGCATTTTTATGTGGGATCGAAGATTTAGAGACGATTTAAAACCCGATTTAAGACCCAATTCGATGATTTTGTGTTCAATTCATGGCGATTGTCTGTGGTCTGTGGTGTCGAAATGTGTCTCCTGGGTGGAAAAACCGTAACGGATGCATTCCTTGTTAACTTTTGTAAGTGTCGTTAGTAAGGTAAGCTTAATAAACAAAACTTTGCAAAAATGCCCTTGAACAGAAAGCCACTAGCCATGCATTATACAAGCGACATCAACATGGCGGCCTCCTATTAGTCACATGTCCATTAAATTTACCCTCGAAAATTGTCCCCGTATTGTTGACTTTCTGTGTAGTAAAGTGAATTCCCTTGCCCTAAGCTGCCTCGTCAAACTTACAATCCCATATCCCATGTCTTCTCATCATATCAGTGAAAAAGTCGATACATAATTTATGCCAATTTTTAAAATGTTTACGATAGCGTATTACTATCTATGCTGGTTCCCTGCACCCTGGATCCCCGGTCCAACTTATCCATAGGTGCAGGTACAGGCAAATCCATTGCCGTCCGTAACCGTAAGCTCAACACATTGCATTGTCGCTCTGTTATGGCATAAGGTAAATAACGATCAACACACTGTAGCTGAGATACCGCATCGAACGCTGAATGCATTGTCGTGCTGCCATAGCTACGGCGCGATGGGGAGCGCGATATGACATGCGCTGTGGTTAGCGCAGATACACGTGTAGCTTGTGCCAATCAGCAAATTTGTTATCATTCTAAACGTGACGCTGGCTTGATCAAATTTATTTGTGGATCTATTTTGTGTCAATCATGAATATGCATGACTTTTATGCCAGCAAATCAGATTTGAGTGGAAATCGGCGCGTACCTGCATCTATGGATAAGTTGTGTGGAGCCCATTGATGCAGGGAACCAGCATAATTACTATCACCGTGGCCTTTTAATGTGTTGACACATTTTCATCTTATATCATTTTGAAATTTCTAGTTATTGGCGGTGTTAAGCATTTAATGACAAACCGTGAGCAAATCGAGAGAGTTTTCGGTGTTTAGTGATTGACATAAATAAGTCAGTGTTATACTACAGTCATATCGCTTGAAAATTTGGGAAATGTCTAGTTCGTGAGTGGCGCCCCGGAAAGGTGTCATATGCTATCAGATTTGGAGTTTTCTAATTTAAGGCGGCAAACCAAACCAGGGAAGATATACTGAACATTAAACGACGTACATACGGCAATCCAGATAATGGTCAATGGCATCATTAATCGGTTCATAAGACAACAAATGAAATATCATATTCCTTTCTTTTCATGAAATTTGAGCACTTGATCAATCATCCTTTCCATTTCGAGTTACAGCGCGTAAACATAAATTCATTATTCAAGAACATATTTGTAACCTTTGCACACAGACTAGACTAGTAGTCGTCAATTGACAGAATTGAAACGACTATATTTTGTATGTTCCTTTAATATATTCCATTCAATGATTCAGTCGATGTATAATATCAAGTTATAAATTCCAAATGCATCATCTAAGATGGTGTTGAATTTTAATCGCATCTATGTCGTCCCATTTCGCATAAAATATCCATTTAACACTGGAATACTGATTGGTATCGTCCATGTTTGTATTAAAATACTAAGGTGAACTATAACTACGTGTGTTATGCCAAGGTTTTGCTCCTGTGATAATCTTCAGAAGTTAACGAACAATGAAAGCAAATCTCTTACTCTATATGCGTCATGAATACAATGTAGTTATTACAAGTGCCAAGACCTTCGTAGCTCATAGCGTGAATTTTCCTTTACCTGCCCGCCCGTGAACCACCCTTATAAAGCGAAGTAGCTCGTGCTGTACGTTTTTCTATACCTACCTGCACAAAATTTAGAAAGCAAAAACAGTAACCCATAAAGGATATCTACGTGGACACAGTAGATCATTAGACAGAAATGTGACTGACATAAATGGATTATAATGAAAGGAGATAAATTCCTTTGTTAAATGCATTACGTTCTAACCTGTAAACATGCGATATATCTGTTGGTAGGTTGACAGGCCATGGAGCTAGCTCTTGCTAGAGGATCATCCTTGTGCCAGCACATGTATGGACCTTGCATAGCCAAGAGGCAATATACAGTCTTGCCACCTTTTGCTTTTACCTTCTTCAAGTAGCCATATTGGGCTCATTTTTAAAACTAAAATCTGCTCTAGGTATACTGTATCGTGACCTTTCTCGAAATTTGATATTTCGATTTGACAAAATCTGAAATAGCACTAGTTTTTCAACAAACTAAAGTTCAAAATTTAAATTTCTTAACCCAACCACTCTCAACAATCAACATATTTTTATATCAGAAGAAACCCCATATTTTCTCATTACTTCTGTAAATGTTTGGCGCAAGATATGTGCCATTTAAACATTATAGGCCAAAAGGCAGAGAATTACTGCCAAAGATGGTTAACCAACCAGCTTGTGCACTATAATCAATGCGCCAAATCCATGCCACCTTGTGCTTCTAAAACCATTGGAGTAATGCAACTCAAACTTAGGAATATGACTATTTTGAGGATGACCCTTCATGTAGAATAGAAACATTAACTTGAAAATCGGCACAGCATCGGAACGCCTTAAACTTAAGTACTGGTTATCATTTCAATACTCCATGCATTGCATTTTTCTCTTCTCATTTGTTATGTGATATAATATTAGCTCTAAGTGTGAATCAACCTTGGATTGTATTACCATTCTACGATCGTTAGACAACTTGCCTCTTACGGGAATGATGTTTAAACAGGTATTGGATGTATTTGTGTTGGTGCAACAGACGTCCTTTATATGTTTAGACATGGTCAATTTAATGTGTAATCTTATAGCATTTACGTTGCCCTTACAAACGACATGCTGTTTAAAGTCAACTTTAGGACACAGTTTTATTTGACCTAGATATTCATGGAGTCGGATGGGTCTTTGAATAAGGTAGGCCTTTATCAGTTACAACATACGGGATTGTAACGGTGTCAAAGTAAGTCTTATAGTTATAAACCGTGTGCTACAAGCCTAGTGTTAATGATATGCACCAATTGGAATGCAAGCGGGGTCATGCGACCCAGCCCGTTATACAATCGAGAATGTGCACACGTTAACGGGTTGGCCAAGAGAGCAGGTGAATACAAACTAAACGGGACCCTGTTTAGAGATGAATGTGGTGCCAACTACTTCTTATTAGTGGGTTGTATAGTTTCATGTTTGGCTGTATAGCAGTGAACTAATAACACACATCATATACGTATACCGTTCGGGAATGTTATCTGATGCGATAATCCTGCAGTTTTCCTTTGGTTTGGGACTATACTTCATAATTAATTACCACTGAGAACCAGTTGAGCTATCAATACTAATACTCCAGAGTCATAAGACAGCAACATTAACTATTATGGGCAGAACAAACCACCATCTGTTTCAACACGAATCTAGCCATCAGCTATATGAATAGCCGGTTGGTTGAAGGTAGCAATAATTAAAAACATATCGTAACTGAGATACGTTTGTGCATTATACCCACTTTATTAATATCAGACGTCAGGAGAAACACATGTCCAACATCACCTTTTACATTAATGTTAATCCGTCCTTCTAAATACGACGCAATACTACTACGCGTGGCAACCGATTCAGCTGAACTTTTTCATTGTTCGACGCAGATAAAATGAAATATCCGCTATTTAACTCAAATATTTCAATCAAATAGAAAAGAGCTCTGTGGTTTTGAATTGCTATATCAAATTTACAAAATAAAATTCCGTTTATGTAATATTTGCTGAAATCAATAGTAAATTAAATTTATTAAACATCATAAACTATCTAACGTGCATAACTTTATTCCAGCGTCATTCATCTTTACTAATAATAATTAATTAATAATTAATAATACCATTCAGAAAACTAGTAGTTATGCTGTAACTGTAGCGTAACTTATTAACGATGTAATTCTTAGAGCACAACTGGCGAATAACAACACAATAGTAACTAGCGAGGTAAATATCCACATTAATCAGCATCGTCCCCTTACAAAATTAATTGGCGCATACGCGAAGTGTTAACCTATAGTTTACTGTAAAATTCTGACGTGAATGCTCCTCCGTAATATTTAAAATATGTCGTCACACGCTAGGTCATAGGTGAGTGTACATAAATAATCACGTTGAGTCGGCCTGCGTTCCGAACAAAAAATGACGGCATTTTTTTAGCCCAAAATTTCGAATTTGTTCAACGCTTTTTCAAAAATAAGGACTATCAAGACATTACAAACATATTTTGGGCGAGGGGCACATACAAATATTGCACCAACAAGCACAATTTTAATGACAAACACAAGCACCCGATGAAAACAATTCTATACAATTATAACACATCGCTTACACAAATACTTCCGTGGCGTGGATACCTTGTTCTTCGCTTGTCAACCGTAGACCCCGGTTCGATCCCCAGACCACGCACGGCACGATATGCTTTTTTTTCCTCGTTCTTCTAGTTCTACCCTTCCACTCACAATAATGTTGAAACTTCAGTTTTTAATTAATAAAAACAATAATAAGTTTATTTATTTATTTATTTATTTATTTATTTATTTAGTCATTATTTAAGATCCTTGGACAATTAGTACATTTTGGTCAAAAATGACCCAAAGTCGGTGCGATTAGTACAGGGCAAAAGGAGTTGATCTAAATTTTGACTAAAAAAATCCCCAAATTGCATGAATAGATTTTCAAAAATATAAAATATTTCAGCTAATGAGGGGTCACATTCCACTTCAAATATACATCCCCTGGGCATGCAAGCGCAATTGGTCCTTCAGCATCAGCGAATCATCCCCTCCAATGTTCACAACAAATGTACGCTACTGCTAGAATCGACTGACTTGTGGCATAAAACGTTATGCCCCAACTTACTCTTGGGTCCGGTCAGGTATAACATTTAGCGTAATTTACTCGTCAGTTACTAGTCTAGTAGCTTACCCCGCATTGGCGCTCTCAACATTTTGGGTTACGCCTCAGTTACTAGCGAGGTAGCGCTATTCTTCAGCTACCCGTCATTGGTGCACTCGGCCGAAAGTATTTTTATAAAATATAAACAATCGAATGCATTGATATTATAGCACAAACTTAATTTAATACTTCTTATTTAACGGAAATCATATATTTGTTTTTAAAACCAATTAAAGCTATAGGAGAAGAGCTCACTTTGTGTAAACGCAGATGGATAAAATGTCAGAGAGGCGGTGGCAAATTATAACGAAGCAATAATGATAGACAAAAAGGAAATTATACAATGACCCGAACCCGTTCTGCCACGAGCAATTTGTATTTATTCACTCTAAATCTAAGTCAATTTAAAAATTTACTTATTGATTTTAAATATCAACGTTACTTCGTGGATAGTATAGTTTGTATATTACTAACATTTTGGTAATCAACTTTCATTATTTCATTAAGTGCCTAGCATAACATAAATGCAGATCAAATTCAACTAGACAAATCCCAAAGGATTCTCATTCAAGTTATTTTTAGTCGATGTAGTTTATTTTAAGAGCGTCCTCGTTGAAGAAACTTTTCATTCACGGTACAAATGAAATTATTTTTACCCATATAATCAATAACGATGTCAGTTCGATAACGTCTGGCGCACTTTCCCGCATTGTGAACCTTTCTCTGTGTTAACCTATTTTCGTCTTGCCAACCGCAAGCAGACTTTGGGATTCTTTAGAGCAAGGCGACGTGGGAGTCTTATGAATAACTGTTGAATGAGGAACCGCAAGGCATCTAGGCTATACGAAACATACCTTTATTGCATGCAATTTACTTTGCGGTGTCTAAGGGCTAATTCTGTAACAGGTTTTGAAATTGTAGACTTCTATTCATCAAGATGAATGTTGACTCAAGATACGTTTGTACAGGTAAATCAAAACCCGCTCTGTAAATTGATATTGCAAATGGCAAGGTTTCACGTACATCGCGTTTGGCTAAGGCGAACAATAGGTGTGCACGAGTGGGCTTGTGGGTCCTGTTGATAGGGGAGACATCACACAAAATAAGCAGGCACAGTTCACCTGCATAGTATACACTCTGCGCTGTGCAATGTTGTTATTCTTTGCATACATACATACATATATTTCCACAACTGTTCAACAAGATAAACAAACAACAAACAACCAAAAAAAATGATGAGAAAATTAATAAACAAACACTACAACAAACATAGAAAACAAACAAACAAAACAAAACAGAAATCTCATAAGAAGTAGTGTACTCCCCGGCCACTCAATATCTAAATACCTAAATAAGTTATTGTAATCTTTGATCGGAATCTTAGAAGATTGGTTTGTTTTGCCAAGTGCAACGAATATTAGTCAAGAACCGTTTGACCCCTAACATTATTTCCATGTAAAACAAGCCAGTGTTATCTTTTTAAGGAGTATTTCTGTTCTACTTGTTACGTTTGTCAGTCAAATCAAGAAAGAAAAAAGTATGTGTATTTCCATCATGCTTTGCAGCACACTCGTGCAAACTGGAGCATGTACCATGTACTTTGTCATTAGATTTTCAAATCTTTTTGTACATAGATAAACATCGGAAACCCACTTACTTCCTAACAACAATAATGCTCTTCTCTTTTACGAAATGGCAATGGAAACCCGAATTAACTGATGGTCACGTGATGAATCTGAGGCATGCCGGTAATGGTAAAGAGTATATCTTCGTATATAATTACCTTAAGACAACTCGTTACGAAAACATACTTGAAATATTGAAAGCGAATTTCTTTTCTTTTCATACCTTAAACCTTAAGTTAGCTCAATCATATTACCCATATCAGTTGAGGAAATAAATCTCACGGGAAAACCGTTTATATGGTGTGTTGTTAATACATTACGTGAACACCTTAATCTTTAGAGGTGACTTCTTTATCAAGACAGAATAGTGGCGATCGGGTGATATTTAACGCGACAGCTCATCATTTATTTATTATGACTTGCAATCCTTACCGACTTAGAATTGGTAAATTAATCGTCGGACGACTATGGCTGCATTTGTGCCAATGCAGACATACCACGATTCATTTCAATGATTAATACATTGGTGATGTATTTTGAGAAATCACGAATTCAAATATTGTAAGCACAAGTTTTCCGTCAATTGTAAATAATTAATTTCATATAAGCGTTAAAATATTTAAAAGAATACTTGATATTGCGGCAATATTTATTACAGATGGCGTCATCAATCAGACGGCATCATCAAGCAGACAGCGTCAGTAATCAGACGGTGTCAGCAATTGAGTTAGAAGGTTGTTTTAGACGTAACAACCAACATAATGTAAATGTCGTCAGAGTAGAATGGTACATGCGGTAAAACGCCCTCAATCTTTGGTTTTATATGTAAGATCAGTGGCGTATCTGGAGTCTTTGTCAGAGAGGCAAATTGTATTTTTTCCCAATGAGCACTAGTTCGACCCTATTATGTAAAAAATGGCGCAGCTTATTGCTTATTCCACCGAATGAAGTCACCATCCTAAAATTGATTCGCGCGAATTTGTAAAAACATATTTACACGAATCTGGCTATTATTAACACTTTCCATGCGGCAGGGGTCTGCAGACGACAGTTTCAGAATTTCACAAAATGTTTCAAAAATGTCGACATTATTGAATCTCATCAACACATTTGGAATCACCATGAGAAATGCATTCAAATAAGTACCGTATTAACATACCTAGTATTGATTCAGTAATCCTTGAGATAGAACTTGACATTTTTGAAAGGTTTCTGAAATTCTGTTTTTTATTTCTTTTCCTTCCCCTCTTTCCTTCGTACCCTTCGTTTTTCTCTTTCCTTTTCCAATTCCTTCCCTTTTCATCTTCCTCTTCTTCCTTTCTTTTACTTTCCCTTTTCCTTCTCTCTTTTCTCTTCCTCTTCTTCCTTTCTTTCCGTTTCCTTCCCTTTTCCCTCTACTCTCCCTTTTTCTCTTCCTTACTTCCCTTTCTTCTTCCCTTCCTTCGATTTTTTTAGCCCGGTAGTTTGAGCCGGTCTTCCCGGTCATAGCTGTCAGGAGGGCATTCTGCCTCCCCTGACCCCTGAGAGATACGCTACTGTAAACAATTTCAAATATGATTAAACCTAAAAATATTTGCTGTTGCTACACAATGATGTAATACCTAAATATGTATTATTTTTTTCTAAAAAAACCTTTAGGATTGAGGCGACAAAAAAACGAACGCTGTTGAACGGGCCCGATCGACCCATTTTTTTAGAAATGGGTGAAACAAATTGTCACGTGCAAATGAATACCGACCAAAAAAACGGCAACATGTTTACAGATTTGTGTTATTTTTTAAGGTCATAGGAAAAATTAGCAACAACAAAAGCAAAAACAAAAGAAATTAAAAGGCCGATCAGACCACTGAAGTTCGCTTACCCGTACAACAGGGCTTTTTTCTTCGCCTTATTTTACTGTACTGATACGCTTAAAGTATGAACAATATATACTACTGCTAGCGGTTTAATCAGGGTGTATACTTTAACTACAACAACTGGCATTATTGTGGATGGGTAATTGAGCCACCTTAAATACAGTTATTAAGACATGATGGCTGTGAGATATCCATGTCATAATCCCTGATAAATCGTTACACCAGTTATTTTGATTAGTGTGAATTGTTCGGTAGTGTAAAGGCGAAATTTAGGTTGAATAGGCAGAAGTCAGCGACTATGGTGTAAATTCTACCGTCAATCATAGGTACTGTAATAATATCTTCAACATATTCTCCCAGTTGTTAAATTACGAATGAACAATGAATAAAAACAATTAAGATTGATAAAGAAAAGGTGAATACAAATGTTCACACATCGCACAATTATTCGTGTTTGCTTGTCAACAATTTGCATATTGAAGTATGTTAATGGCAGAAAGCACCAACGGTGAGTTAAACATAGCGTATTGTTGACTGGTATCACAAATCATTTCCCATGAAAAACATGAAGAGAATCACAACTACCATGCAAACAGCATGAAAGGGAAGATCTGTTTAATTAAGGGGAAAGGATGCTTGTGTTCAACCTGAGACCATTTAGTTATTATGGTCTCAGGTTCAACACCTTAATTTTTATTTTTTTGTTCAGGAATGAATAGAAATGTCAATTTCTTTCTCCCGAAATACCACATGGCACCGTTATTCAATAGTAATTCTTTGCGTTGTACATCTATTGTTTATTAATGCTCATTCTGTCCACGATAAGGTACCTGATGTTTCATCAATTATGTAGTAATTATACTAGCCGTCATTTCACATTTCAAGAGATACTATTGAGGGTTCTTGAACGCTTAGATAAATAACGGAAGGTGCACTGGAAATTGATTGAGGAAATACTTACGTGTGGGAAAGTGTTTATCTTGGAGCACCGTGGCGATATATTCGCGATGATTAACGAGACAATAGTAAAGTCACGGAGCCCAAATTGACAAACAACAGAAGCGACATATTTGTGTATTATATAGGTTAACACTTTCCATACGGCTATTAGTTTTACCATTATGCAAAGCAAGATTGTTCAGAAACCTTTCCCAACTTTCAAGATTTTCTGGACCATTACTAGGCATGTCTACTTATGGCAATGCATGTCTCATGGTGATTCCAAATATGGTAATGAAATTCAATAATGTTGACATTTTTGGAACATTTTGTGTTATTTTGGAATGTCGTCTGCAGACGAATGAATGCCGAGTGGAAAGTGTTAACAATATTCAATAGTCAGGTAGGTTGATAATAATACCACACGATATTTCGTACATTATGTACAGACTGCCTTTCATTATGTCAATCCAAAATGTGAACCTGTGATAATGTTAACATTTGACAATGTCGCAATACCAGGTACGGTCACCTTTTTGCTGGGTTGACCCGTTTCCATTACTCATTTCGCCGGCAAATTTGGGAGTTGCTATTTTAGTGCGCGTTGTGTTATGTAGACGAAACGATGAACATTCAAAGACGAACCACCGGCAATCCATCATACGGAGTTAAGAGTCTGAAAGATGTCAGTGCTTTTAAATCGTTAACCAATTTACGAAATGTGCGATGAACATAGAATGTCAAACTTCTGACAATTCAGATGGCTTTATGTACGCTAATAAACTGACAATGATGTCATATTTTTTTGAATTCTTCGCTCCAAGGTGACGTGGGAGCCCGCGTGGGAGTCTTACGGCAAATTGTTCCATAAAGCACCGCAAGACATTTCAATTATCAGAAAATACGCTTTCATTACATACATTTGTATGTACTCGTATGTAACAGGTTTTGAAATAATACACGTCTATTTATCAAGATGAATATTGACAAACATTCGTGTGAAAAGGAAACGGTAAAGCAAAACCCATTCTGCAAATTGATAATGCGAACGTGCACCACGTTTGTCTAAGGAGACCGAATTGATATGTGTGCAGGCGCATGCTTGTAGGGCCTGTTCATATAGGAGACATCTAACAGAATAAGAAGCAGGCGCAGTCAACACAATTGTTTGCATGTGCTTTACAGATTAACCATTATTTTTTTATGAAGGGCTTTCTAAAAAAATGTTGACAAGAAAATAATATCCGTAAAACATTCATTAATTTTTTATATTTTATTTACTTTGCTAAATTTACCTCATATCCTTATTATTTGAAATTAACTTTTGATTTTGTAATGATTATATAAATAACTCGATAAAACCTGTGATAATTACAGTTTACATCTTGCATTGACACGCGTTTACAGATATGTAGATAACAAAATGTCAATACATGGTGGTTTATATAGGAGACATCTAACATTATTAATGAAGGGCTTTCTAAAAAATGTTGACAAGAAAATAATATCCGTAAAACATTCATTAATTTTATATTTTATTTACTTTGCTAAATTTACCTCATATCCTTATTATTTGAAATTAACTTTTGATTTTGTAATGATTATATAAATAACTCGATAAAACCTGTGATAATTACAGTTTACATCTTGCATTGACACGCATTTACAGATATGTAGATACAAATGTCAATACATGGTGGAGGTACATGAAGTAATTTTACCAGGTGTCATCGACATTTTAAGGTAACCTTTCGCTACAGCACCAACCTCGGGTGCAAGGAACGTAAAAACACCGCAAAATATTTTGTTCGTAAAGTAACTCGGGATTAAAAACTGATTCTAGTCTGAAAATAGGTCAATCAATCTAAAAGGATTTTCTAAACTGTTAAAACCCCTAACATCTCCGTGTAACAAAAGTCAGTCAATTTATAGACCATTTCGATTCCATTTGTTACGTTTTTTCAATTATATTGAACTCAAAGAAGATTTCTCGTTTACTACTATAATTGTCGAAAACCAATTTCACTTTTAAATAATAATCTCGGTGGCATTACCCATTATATCGGTTGATGAAATATTTACGATGCCACAGCTCATCCGCTATTCATATAACATGACATGAAATATTATCAAAAGAGGTGACCTTTTTATCAAGACAGAACAGAGGCGGTGGAATGATATATAACCAGACAGCTCATCATATATTAACATTTGAAATCCTTTCAGAAATTCAGAAATGATAAGTTAAAGACTGTATCTTAAAGTAAAACGGTGTCAACACCAATATAATGATTTATTTCAATGTTTTATCATATAACCAAGGAATCAAATCGTTTAAGCGCCACATTTCCTGTCAGTGGTCAATAATTAATCTCTGTCATGTTCAAATATAAAACAAAAAATGAGACAGATATATTTCGGACGGCGTCTGCATGTTAGATTCTAGAGTGAAGTGATGCACAAGGCAATAAACGCGAAGTTATTTTACTTTTCAGAGCGGTATTTAGTGAATATTGGAGGACACATTCATAATAACGTGGGTACATTTCTGAGAAAGATGTTTTGAGATAATATTAATACAGCCTTATAAACCATCTACGGTTCGCTATATTCAATAGGCTTTATTTTCTCTGTTAGTTGTATCAGTTTATCTAGGATAGAAATGTCTACTTACTCCACTGCAAAATATATGACATCTCATCAGACAAGTCGTATTCACACTAAGCGTCATTGAATATCCCAAGCGATACCATTGAGGGCTCTTGAACGTTTAGATAAATGACTGAAAGTGCCCCTCTCTGCACATGATGGCCGTATTGGAAATAGAAAGAGGAGAAGCTGACGTGAGGAATGAGTGTTTATCTAAGGTAAGGAGAACTGTGAAGATGCATTTGCCATGATGCACAAGACAATGTGAAAATCACGTAGTCAGAAAGAAAAGAAGTGACATATTCCATGAATTTAATTCAATAAATTGGAGACAGCAACCTTATAAGTGTAAAATGGTCAGATGGTACCATATAATTAATGAGTAAATGCGAAAAAGTATCTCTACACTCTCTTTCTGTGTAGCAAAGTGAATTCCATTGCACTTGAAGCTCATACTTCGTACAGATGCGACAGTCCTCTCATCATATCAGTGCATAAAATCGACAAATATGCCAAGGTTTAAAATGCAATTGTAACCTTTTGTTTTGTTGACACATTTTCATCTTACATATCGCCAACAAATGTTGGAATATCTAGTTATTGGCGGCGGAGGTGAGCATTCAATGACAAACCATTAGCAAATCCAGACAGTTTTTGGTGTTTAGTGATTTACATTAATAAGTCAGTGCTGTAATGCTGTCATATCGCCAGCGAATTTGGGAAGAGTCTAGTTCATAGTGGCGGCGGCCTGGAAAAGATGGCATGAACCTTGAATGACAATGTGTTACAATCGTGATTCACGTAGCTTTACTTACCAAGAGGCTGACCATGTCATATGCTAACAGATTTGGAGTTTTCTAATGTAAGGCGGCATAACAAACCAGAGAAGGAATGGTGAACATTAAACGACGTGTATACAGCAATCCAGATAATCATTCCATCTCAATGGTATCATTAATCCGTTCATTACACAAAAAAATAAAATATAATATTTCTTTCTTTTCATGAAATGTGAGCACTAGACCAATTATCCTTTCTATTTCAAGTCACAGCCTGTAATCATAAATTCATCATTCAATAACACAGTTGTAACCTTTGCACACAGACTAGACTATCAGTCGTCCATTGACAGAATTGAAACGACTTTTTTTGTTTGTATGTTCCGTCAATGTATTCCATACAATGATTCAGTCGATGTATAATATCAACTTCCCAATGCATCGTCTGAAATAATGTTGATTTCATCATACCAAATCGCATGAAATATCCGTTTATTGAACTGCACCAATACGGACCACTAATGTGAAGCCCAAGGGGGCTCACACCAATCCAACCGAAGCAAGCACCCCCCCCCCCCGCCCCCCCCCCCCCCCCCCCCCCCCACTAAATGCGGGAGACAAGCATACAAGGAAACCAATTTGCCGGAACGGGGGAAGTAGCTGCTCCAGCCCCCAGTCCAGATCAGCTGAGACAATGTAATGGCGACAGACAGACTGATTGTCCCAATGACCAGACTGAAGTGGAAGCGTGATGGGGCCTAAGAGAAGGACCCAGCGCCCACTCAAGTGGAAGCGTGATAGGGCCAAGAGAAAGACCTCACGGTTACCGATCGCCAGATTACAGCTACTTTCCCAAGGAAGTAATAAAGTGAAAGCCTATAGCGAGGCTGACCAATGCCAAATACCAATAGGGAGGCAGTGGGTGGGAAAGAGAATCAGTGACCCTTTACTCACAGCCATGAGAAGTCATGCAGGGCTGATGCTATGGATGACACTCAAACAAAAGAGGGCGCTATATATGAGCTACCACTATACCAGCAGGGGTCACACACAAGGCTATTTTGTTTAGGTGCATCTGTTGGCTAGTACAATAAAATCAGTTGATAAAACTTAAACCTCCACATAACACTGGAATGCTGATTGGTATTCTATTGTCCATGTTTGTATTAAAATGCTAGGTGAACTATAACTACATGAGTTGTTTGTATTAAAATGCTAGGTGAACTATAACTACATGAGTTTGACAAGGTGTTGCTCCTGTGATAATCTTCAGAAGTTAACGAACAATTAAAGCAAATCTCCCTACTATGTATGCATCAGAAATACAATTACAATGTAGTTGTTAATAGTGCCAAGACCTTCTTAGCTCATAGCGTAAACTTTCCTTTACCTGACCGCCCGTGAATCACCATCATAAAGAGAAGTAGCTAATACAGTACGTTTTCCTATACCTACCTGCATAAAATTTAAAAAGCAAAAAGTAGCCCATAGAGGATATCTTCGTGGACACAGTAGATAATTAGACAGATATATGACTTACATGCAGGGACTATAATTAAAGAAGGCAACAAATCCCTTTGTTAGATGATGTTTGATTTGATCTACTATTTCTTTTTGATATAGGCCTACCTGAGAAAACTGAAGATTTGGATTTTGTGATGTAATGTTTAGTTTTTCCCAAGATGCCACAATTCCTGTATATTTTACTTTTATATTTTGAATTGATTGTGAATAGGTTATACAGAAATACACACATTTACAACCCAAAATTAAAAACGAACACCCTTGCTAATCTAATAACATGAAAGAAAACGGTAGTATTACACCTACATGTAAATATGTCAAATCCAAATATCATCTAGAAACACTTGATATATTTCAAAACACCAGATTCTCAGAAATTTACAACACTGTAACCGATGATATCCGTCAATGGACTCAAAAAAGTAAAAGGTTAACATTGCACAAAACTAAAAGGTTAACATTGCACATGTTTTATATAGTTGTTCAAAATTTAATTTTACTTGACTTTAGGTGGATGTTCAAACCAACCGGCCAGCTTGTGTACTATACTCAATGCGCCAAATCCATGTCACCTTGTGCTTATAAAATAAGAACCACTGGAGTTATGCAACTCAAACTTTGGAATACGACTATTTAGAGTACTGGTTATCATTTCAATACTTCATGCATTTGATTTTTCTCTTCTCAATTGTCATTTGATATGGCATTAGCTTTAAGCGGACAAATAATCAAACATTTACTAACCTTGCCCTGCGCATCAATGAGGTGGATTGTATTACCATTCTACGACTGTAGATAACTTGCCTCTTACGAGGATGATGTTTAAACAGGTATTGGATTTGTTTGTGTTAGTGCAACAGACGTCCTTTATATGTTTAGGCAAGGTCAAGTGTATGTGTAATCTAATAGCATTTAAGTTGCCCTTTCAAATCACATGCTGTTTAAAGTAAACTTTAGGACACAGCTTTATTTGACCGAGATATTCATGGAGTCCTTTGTCACGACGGATGGGTCTTTGAATAAGATAGGTTTTTTAACGTTTACACCATATGGGATTATAATGGTGTAAAACGGGTCGGTTACAAGAGCAGATGTATACAAACTGCTCTCAAAGATGCATTGAACGGGGCCTTCGTTAGAGATGGATCTGGTCCATTCCTTCTTTTAGTGGCATCGTATAGTGTCGTGTTTGGCTGTAAGGCAATGAAATGCACACATCATACCGTTCGAGGATGTTATCTTGGGAGGGAGAATATCCGTGGACATGTCTGTGACTGTGTTATATCTTTTGCTGCGATAATCCTGCTGTTTTCCTTTGGTTTGGGATAACACTTGATCATTAATTACCACTGAGAATTAGTTGAGCTGTCTATTCGTAATACTCCAGAGTCTCAAGGCGGCAATACGTAAATAATGTGTAGCTTGAATCCCCCAGGAGATCTGTCGGTATGCACAAACTAATTAGAGCGGATATCATATTTTAATCTGGTCTAAGCGTACAATACTAGTACGCCTTTTGGAGGGACCATATTTTATTCGTTTCATTTTATATTCCCACAAAAGTCAAAACTTACATTTGGAGTCACCTTATTAGGCTGATACAACACTAACATTACTAACATTAATAATGCAGTATAAGCAGAAAAAGGAACCCTTCTAGGAAGACTTGTCTTCAATTAGAACAGGCGGAAAGTGACGTTATTATTTGCATATGTGTTTGTGCAAGGTGTGCAGTTGTTTTCCTATAGACGAATCCAACGAGCCAAGTAATTGTCAGGATTGATTCGGCTTTTTAATCCATAACGTTAAGATCACAGTCTTTAGCAGATAAGGTATTTCTTATGCAATATACAAACAAATGCATTGACAGTATAGCACAAACATAATGTAATACTTCTTACTTAATAGAATCAGAGATTTGTTTTTAAAACAAATTAAAGCTATAGGAGGCGAGCTAACTTCGTGTAAACGCAGATGGATAAAATTTCAGGGAGACGGCGGCAAATGATGACAAAGCAATAATGCATGATAGACAAAAAGGAAATTATACAATGACCCGAACCCGTTCTGCCACGAGCGATTGGCATTTATATCACTATAAATCTAAAATGAATTTTAAAATTTACTTATTGATTTTAAATATCGACATTATTTCTTTCTTTTTTGGCCTTAATGCCATCAGTTCAGCGGAGTTTTGGTCTGCCACGTTTACGAGTACCTACGACAGCTCCTTGAGTTATCACCTTTTCTAGGTTGTCACCTTCTCGTCTAGCAATGTGTCCAAAGAATTGCAGTTTGTTGCGCATGATCTTATTACACAGAGAAGTTTGGTCCCCAATCTGGCTTCTGACAAATTCATTGGCTTATGCTCTTTTCATGATTTTCCTAACATCTTGCGCCAACACCACATTTCATTCACGATACAAATGAAATTATTTTTACCCATACAATCAATAACGATGTCAGTTCGTTAACGTCTGGCGTACTTTCCCGCATTGTGAACCTTTCTCTGTGTTAACCTATTTTCATCTTGCCAACCGCAAACAGACTTTGGAATTCTTTAGAGCAAGGCGAAATGGGAGTCTTACGAATAACTGTTGAGTGAGGAACCGCGAGGCATCTAGGCTATACGAAAGACACTTTTATTGCATGCAATTTACTTTGCGGTGTCTAAGGGCTAATTCTGTAACAGGTTTTGGAATTGGAGACTTCTATTCATCAAGATACATGTTGACTCAAGATACGTTTGTACAGGTAAATCAAAACCCACTCTGTAAATTGATATACGAATGGCAAGGTTTCACGCGTACATCGCGTTTGGCTAAGGCGAACAATAGGTGTGCACGAGTAGGCCTGCGGGTCCTGTTGATAGGGAGACATCACACAGAATATTAGAAGCAGGCATAGCTCATCTGCGTATTATACTCTGCGCTTTGCAATGTTGTCTTTATCAAAATAAACAAACACCCACACACCCAAAAAAACAAACAAATAAACAAAACAAATGCAACAAAATAAAACATATATATACAAAACAATACAACAACAACAACAACAGCAACAACAAAACATCAACAAATCTCATAAGTGCTATGAGCATATTAACATTCTCGCAAGGGCATTTATTTTTAGTTCTCATTTTTCAACAAACTAGACATACTTATGTATTGACCTAATTCGTACACGAAGATACAAGTCAAATTTTTGCAATTTTGTGCATACTTTTAATCTCTTTAATAACGATTTACAATGTTGATGAGTTGATATATGCAAAAAAGTAACATAATGATCGGTGAGCTCTGGCTAATCTCGCAAGTCTGTTTTTCATCAATGTGGAGATCATTGTAACTTGTGCAAAGTAATTGAAGTATTTGGGGTGTAATTAGATTAAAGGGGCACTAAGAGATTCTTCACGGAGGGAGCCCTCAATGTTTTTAGAAGTTCGGTTTTTCACATACGTAATGCTTATACACGTACTAACTACCACCCAAAATTATAGAGCTTAAAGGTAGATGTTCTGATTGCTGGCCCGATTTTCAACTTTATGTTTTCTATTTTACATGAAAGGTCATCCTTAAAACTTGTCACATTCCAAACTTTGAGTTACATAACTCCATTGGTTCTAATTTTGGAAGCACAAGGTCACACGAAATTTGCCTATTGAGTAGTACACAAACTTGCTGGTGGTTAACCTTTTCCAGTAATTCACCGCATTTTAGTCTATAATTTCTAAATCGAACAATTCTGGCCCTTTTAAGGGCCATTATGTCTGTAAAATCTTAAAAGATTTTACAGACATAATGATGAGTAAAATATGGGGATTCTTCTGATATCAAAATATGTTGATGTGAGAAAAAAAATCATAGCCAAAAAAGTGAAAAAGTTCAAATAACCTTGAAGACCATCCATGGCTTGTTACGTGATGCTTAGTCATGACCTCCCTGATTCAATTGGTGGTGACTTTTAACCAATATACAAAAAAAAAAGTGAAGAGCACTAATATACCTTCGGAAATGCTGCGACAATGTCTTTATTTTTCATTTTTACTGATTTTTTATGAAGAAATCTTACATGAGAGGGTTTCTATTCTATTTCTATCTATCTAAATAATGTAAAAATATTGAATTTCATTTTTTTGTGAAATCTGTCTGTGCCCCTTTAAGTAGGGTGGATTTGTATGTCTGTGATTATATCATGTTGCAATGGATTATGGGAGTGACAATATATCTTTCCTGATATGCTTTGTTGTTGTCAATGTGCGTAATTGCAAAAGGTAGTGTAGACCAACTCCCCGCCCACTCAAGATTCAATATCTAAGTATAGGTTATTGGAATCTTTGATTGGAATCTTAGAAGATTGGCTTGTCTTGCCAGGTACAACGTATGTTAATTAAACCCAGTTTGACCCCAACATTTCCATGTAAAACAAACCAGTGTTTTCTTTATAAGGCGTATTTCGGTTCTACTTGTTACTTCTGTCAGTCAACTCAAATCAAGAAAGAGAAATGTGTGTGTAGCCTATTCCCATCATGATTTGCATCGCGCTTCATACTCGCGCTTGTGCAAACTGGAAATGCAGTAGATTTAACCGTGTACTTTGTCACTGGATTTCCACTTCTTGAGATAAGCATAGCCAACACAAAACTTCCTAACAACAATGATGCTTTTCTCTTTCACAAATTGTCAACGGAAACCCGCCAAAAACTGGAAACAACTGATGGTCACGTGATGAATCTGAGGCATGCCGGTAAGGGTAAAGAGTTTATCTTCGTATACAATTACCTTGGGACAACTCGTTACGGAAACATACTTGAGATATTGAAAGCGAATTTCTTTTCTTCTCATGTTGAAAGCCTGTTAGCAAAAATTAACCTTAAACCAGGCTTTAGTTAGCGGAGTCCATTATTAGTACCTATATTGATTGATGAAATAAATCTCTCAGGAAAGCCGTTTTTATGATGTTGTATTTGGATTACGTGAAATCTTTAATATTTGTAGGCGACTTCTTTAGTATGACATAACAGTGGCGATCGGGTGATTTTAACACGGCAGCTTATCATTTAAAATTATTTGTTATGACTTATGACTTAGAATGTGTAAATTAATGGTTGGATTTATTCTCTAGACGACCATGGCTGCATTTGTGCCAATGCAGACATACCACGATTCATTCCAATGTTTCATACATTGGTGATGTATTTTGAGAAATTACAAATTAAATTCTAATATTGTAAGCACAAGTTTTCCATCAATTGTAAATAATTAATTTCTTAAGCGTTAAAATATTTAAAAGAATACTTTATATTGCGGCAATATTTATTACAGATGGCGTCATTAATCAGACGGTATCATCCTTTGTCGTCAGAGTAGAATGGTACTTCTTGCAATAAAATGCTCTCAATCGTTGGTTTTACATGTACGATTCAAATATTATATTTGCTGCTGTTACAAAATAATGTAATCCCTAAATATGTCTTCTTTCTTTCTTTCGGCTTTAGGCGACGAAAAAACCCAACCTGTTGTACGAGCCCATCCGGCCCATTTTTTTTTAGTGTAGAAAAAGATGACACAAATTATCACGTGCAAATGAATACCGACCACTAAAAATGTTGCTTGTCAAAAAACGGCAAAATATTTACAGATCTGTTTGATATTTACGGTCATAGGGAAAATAATCAACAACAAAAACAAAAAATAAACAAAAAAAGGCCCGACCACAGAGGTCAGCTTGCCCGTACAACTGAGTAATTGTTGGTCGCCTTATTTTACTGTACTGATACGCTTGAAGTATACTGCTATGCTATCGCGGTTTAATCAGGGTGTATACTTAAACTACAACAACTGGCATTATTGTGGATGGGTGATTGAGCCCCTTAAATCCCGTTTAAAAATAAATTATGGCTGTGAGATATCCATGTCATAATCCCTGATAAATCGTCTTACCAGTTAAAAGGCACAATAGGTTGACTAGGCAGAAGTCAACGCCTTGGTGTAAATTCAAGTGTCAATCATTTTGTTTAAAATCTTTATTGTGTATTATTATCCGTTACTTAAACATGTCAATCATAGATACTGAATCAATATCTTCAGCATATTCTCCCAGTTGTTAAATTAAGAATGAAAATTGAATAAAAACAATTAAGATTGATCAAGAAAAGGTTAATACAAATGTCCACACATCACACTATTATCCGTCTTTGCTTGTCAACAGTTTGAATATTGAAGTCTGTTAGTGGCAGAAAGCACCAACGCAGTAAAACATAACCTATTGCTGACTGGTATCACAAATCATTTTCCATGAAAAACAGGAGAGAATCACCACTAACATGCAGAGAGCATGAAAAGGGAAAATCTTTTTTAAACTGTCAATGGATGCTTATGTACAACACCCTGAGTTCTGTTCAGGATTTGATAGAAATGTCAATTTCTTTCTCCCGAAATACCACATGGCTCCGTTATTCAATAGTAATTCTTTGCATTGTATATCTATTGTGTATTAATGCTCATGCTGTCCACGATAAGGTACCTGACGTTTCATCAGTTATGTATTATTTATATTAGCCGTCATTTCATATTTCAAGAGATACTATTGAGGGTTCTTGAACGCTTAGATAAATAACGGAAGGTGCTCTTATGAACCATATGTCCGCACTGGAAATTGAATGAGGAAATACTAGCGTGTGGGAAAGTGTTTATCTTGGAGCACCGTGGAGATTGATTCGCGATAATTATCGAGATAATAAAAAAGTCACGGAGCCCGAACTGACAAACAAAAGAAGCGACACATGTGTTTATTATATAGGTTAACACTTTCCACATGGCTATTAGTTTTACCATTATGCAAAGCAAGATTGTTCAGAAACCTTTCTTAACTTTCAAAAATTACTGAACCAATATACTATGCATGTGTGTACTTACTTTCGATGTATTTCTCATGGTGATTCCAAATATGGCAATGAAATTCAATAATGTTGACATTTTTTAAACATTTTGTGAAATTTTGGAATGTCGTCTGCAGACGAATGCCGAGTGGAAAGTGTTAAAAAGATGCAATAGTCAGGTAGATTCATGATATACCATACGATATTTCGTACGTACATTATATGCAATGTCTTCAAGACTACATGTACCTCTCATTTATGTCAATCCAAAATTTGAAGCTGTCATAATTGTAATGTTTGACGATGGCGCAATACCAGGTACTGTGAGCTTTTTGCTGGGTGACCCATTTCCATTACTCATATCGCCGACAGATTGATGAATTGGTATTTCAGTGCGGCGTTGTGTAGAAGCTATAAACATGATAAAGTAAACGTCAAAATACTATGGACATAATTCCAACAATGCGTGTGGGGGTGCGTACGTGCGTAAACTCGGAAGTGCGTACCGGGCGATTTCATTGACCGCGCGTACCGATTGGTCACTCGTTACGCGCATGCATGCATAGTTGTTCGCGCATTTATAATCTGGACGCAACTTCGCGAACAACAACAAAAAGCGAAATAGCTTGAATTATGTCAATAGTATTAAGGGGCCATATCCAAACTCTCAGTGATTTTAAAGCATTTTTCTACCGATTTTACCCCGGTATTCCAACGAAATACCGTTGGAATACCGGGGTAAAATCGGTAGAAAAATGCTTTAAAATCACTGAGAGTTTGGATATGGCCCCTAAGATAGTGACTATTATAGTAGACGACATGTTGAACATTCAATGACGAACCGCGGGCAATCCATCATAGTTTTCTGAATTAAGTGTCTGACATATGCCAGAGTGCTTTCATATCGTTAACCAATTTAAATAATTCGCTAGTTCAAGGATGCGGTCTTGAAATGTGTTGAACATAGAATGTCAAATGTCTGGCAGTTCAGATGGCTTTTAATATGCGCTAATACTAATAGACTGACAAAGATGTCATACTACGGCTAACCCATTTTGGAATGTTTAGTTTTGATGGTAGCAAATTAAAGATAAAGTGTTGAACATTGAATGCAAAGCATTCAGCATATTTGTCGTGTCAGTACTTTCAAACACTTTTGTTTGTAATTCATGTCAATTCAATTGTCAGAGGTGGTGGAGAGTACATTCTAAAGTGTAATGTTGGTCTATCCTTAATGTAAGACAGCACGGGATTAACCTAGCACAAATTCCTCTATTGACAGATTAAAATAAAAGATTATACTTTATTCCGTAATTGGATCTTTACACTAGTCTAACTTATGAATGTCTAAGTCTAAGTCGGTTTAAGCTAAACTTAACTAAACGCAATTCTTAACACTTTCCATTCGGCTTTTGGATTTACCATTTATACAAAAAATATTTTGTAAGAAACCTTTCCCAACTTTCAAGGTCTATCTCAAGGATTACTGAATCAATACTAGGTATGTTTGTACTTTTTTAATGTATTTATCATTGTAATTATATATTTAACGAGGTGCACGTGTTGCACAAATCTATTAATGTTTGTATCATTAAACATGTTGAGTAATGGAAACTTACCATTTCTGACACATTTGGCTTAAAGTTTAAATCAAAACACATGCAGTTTTCTTTAGAAAAGTGAGGCGAGTCGGTATTCAAATGTTTGAAATACCGATGTTTAGAGAGTAACAAGTGAGCCAGGTATAACTCCTAAAAGAACTTTCGTTTAAGACATTATGAATTTCAATGTGTTTTTAGAAATTCATGGAGCCTAAATGTACTGCAAAAAAACCATAGTATACGGGACATGTTTCGCTTGACATTATTTAATTATTTAATATGGTAATGACATTTAATTATTATGACATTTTGTGGAATTTTGGAATGTCGTCTGCAGACGCTTGCCGCGCGGAAAGTGTTAAAAACACGCGTCTATACTCACTGATACGTGTCTAACTTTAGACATGGGTATGAGGTAGTTTAACGCGCGTTTAACTAAACTCATGATACACCAACTGTATGTCTTGAATGATTACTCAACCGTGCTTGGTGCAAGCTGACGTGCAGATATAATGTAGTCTTAAAATACACGTACATTTGAGGAATTCGGTCGATATCTATTGTAACCACTTAGACCAAAATAAATTGAATACCTGTAGAGCGATTGCACGACCACTCTGGGGACGAGATTCGCAGATTTTAAAAGCGGGTAGACCTCAAAAAAAAAATTGAGTTTAATTGAAATTATTATTGTTTTGTCATTAACATTTGGACTACTACACGATCGCTTATTTTCTAAGGATAATATTATTATAGCAGATTAACATCTTTACCAATGCCCGAAATTAATCAATTGAATTTGTATGTATCATTTGCTCGATCCTCGCGAGTTTCGCTTGTCATAGATTCTGATAGAATCATACTATAGGCCATTATGAATTATTAATATTTACTACATCGGCCGCTCGCTTGAGACTCTCAACAGGGACTTTGTATACATAAGTGGTTATGATCTTAGTGGGTAATCCGATCGCAGCAAATGTGAGAGGGACCAGGTTCGAGACAGCGTATTTTAAGGTCTTTCTTAATTTAATAATTCACGCCAGTTTGTCCGGATCTATATATGAGGGTCAGTCAGTAAGTAGTGAAAGTGATCATGGTATGGGATGCATGGGTGATTCTATTGAGGGATAATGTAATCAATACAAAGTATGAACCTTTGTCTTTCAAACAATACACTTTTGGATTTCTAAGTATCAACTACGAGTATAACGTCATAGCATTAGCGTGAACTAAGTACATGTACACTTGGGACACTGCCTGAAATTGGTCAATATTTGGCTGGATATGTAATAGGTTGAAACATGGGTTGTTTGAAAACATTTGTGTGTATCTCGGCAATGCTAGCATAGAAACAAATAACAAGTTAGAACACAAGAAATAAAAATAAAGACCCTCACGGGCTTGAAAAGGAAAAAGTTAGAACACACAATAATCTCTGTTTCACACTTTTTTTACATCCGAATTCCTTAATGCAAACAAGAAGGGACCATCTCAAACACGCTTTTATTAAGCAAAATCCGCAACAATAAACCTTAGAAAACAACAAAGGAAAAAGAACAATGGAGAGATTATAATTGAGTAAATTGTTGTGGGATGTAAAGCAATAATAGTGGGCTTTTCAAAAGAAGCTTATCATAAAATTTCTTCAAACCATTGAAATTATGTGACGACTACTTTAACTAGTGTACTAGTGTACTAGTGTAGCTCCAAAGATAGCAGTAACAAGAGAGGTTGTGGCAGCCATCTTTGATTGATATATTCATGTGTATCTTCATTTTGACTAGCACAATAATTATACACATTGATAAACGCATTTATCAAAATTTCTGATTCGAATTTTAAGGCACAGTAAGCTTTTATCTGGTAAATTTCATGATTTTAGCAATTTTTGGCCCAGTTCAAAATTATATGCCGTCTGCGCATGCGCATATTTTCTGTAAGTTGCATGTGAATACGTTCAACCTGAACGCTAAATCGAGTGATACATGACGACAGACAGTCGTGTAGCGAAATCGAAGCTCAAGTGGGCCGTATGCAGGTGTGTGGGTAAATTAGGCAAATACAAATATTAAAACATGTTTAGCGTAGAGACTAAACGGTCGGATGTGAAAGCAAACAATCTCAAACTCTGAAACCAGAGAGATGTTATTACTAATGTAACACCTCCCTGCTGAAACACTCTGAAAAAAAAGGTTATGACCGTAAATAAAGAAAAAACAAAAGACAATTGAAGCGAGTCAAAAAATATGAGGTGGCGGGGGACGCTAAACATGTTAACTTTTATGTGGCCCTCTATAAAGCTCTAAGCAAAATAATCGATTGTTAAACAATTACTTAAACTTCAACATCATTTCCGTTTACACAAAGGAGATCGATATTATCACTCCAATCACTACTGCATGTGTTCAATGACCAGTCCAGGGAGGTGTCAATTCTATTTGACACCTCCCTGACCAGTCCTAATGTCACATTGTGTGAGCCGTAGTCTAAGACTAAAATACCCTAGGTGTTGTTGTGGATTTTGTTTGGGGGGGGGGGGGGGGCGGGGGTATTTTACCGTATTTTAGTCTCAAGCCACAGCACTCTGCTTTACACAGCGCACCCAAAAGTAATTCATTTATGTTGATAAATTAGATTATAAATGTATAGGACAATGTAGCTTCACTTTACCAATCATCCACCCATACGCCACGCCACCCACTCGGCCCTTGGGCTCTCCCTGAGACCATAATAACTAAAAAACGGACAACAAGAAGTGAAGTCACATAAGGACTGGTCCCAAGTCTATCTTGTACACGACGGTCTTACCGTCTTTCCGGCCCCGTTTCCGGCAGTCGCAAACCCTCTGAACAGGAATCACGCGAGAATTAATAAGCCGTCGTGTATATAATAGTCTATAGAAAATCGCTACAAGACGGGAGTGTATATAGTCACTCCCAATTAGTTAACTATCCTATGGAATCTCTCAAATGGGTTTATTGCTTGGCTTTTTTCCTAAATTGTTTGATTTTCCGCAATACTAGTGATTCACTGACTGGGCATTTTTCAATGAAAATGGACAATTTGAAATACTGATATTTGTATACCTTTTATTCAGTTGCTTCTCCTTACTTTTTCCTCCTATACTACACATTTCAAATTACACAGGGATTAAAGTTATTGTCTTTTGTATCATAAATATGCGAGAAAAAAAATCGGGATTTACCTGCTTCTGTTGTCATGTTATGCAATCTTCTTACCACGTGTTTCATTTAAACAATTCAAATTTCCCGCCAAATAATTAAGTTGGCAGTGTCCCAAGTGTACCAACTTTAAGCTAATGCTATGACGTCATAGTTCATACTTAGAAATCCAAAAGTGTATTGTTTGAAAGACAAAGGTTCATACTTTGTATTGATCACCCTGACACTCAATAGAATCGCTCAAGCATTCCATACCATGCTCACTTTCATTACTTAATGACTGACCCTCGTATTATCAAATAATTAATGTTAACACCAAGTAAAAGATACCCTTTATTTATAAAGGGTAGTCTATACTTTAATCAGTTCCAAATTAGAGAATACAAACAAGTATATTGAAGAATAGAATGTCTTAAATGACTATTATTTATAAGACGGATCTAAAATGAAATGGTTGTCACAAATTAAAGGAATAGTTTATTTCCTCAGTTAAATTAAATCGTTTCGTGTTTCTATTCATTCTCTAGCACAAATTGCATGCAGTCTAGACGTTCAGTCGTCTGTTCACAAAACTGGAACAGTGTTTGATATAAGGCAAAAAAATGAACAAGTTTGTTTCCGGTAGGTGGTCTGACAATCAAGATGCGAGATGCGGTTTTTTATTCATTTTTTTAAAAAACATTTTGAGGGGGGAGAAATGCGGTGGGATGACTTTCCAAAGGACATTTTTGCAATTTACCGTACGCCGCGAACCCTGAAGACACAAATAATCACAGCCAGTATCCTACTGTGCCCCATAGCATAGTTACTGGGCTTCCCAGAGCAGTCAGGTTCAATTGTTTTTGCACAATTTTAATCTTTTCTACAGTCATTTGTATTAATATCGCTTTTGCGATTTTATGTTTTCAAAAATGGGAATAGCAAAATGAAATGCGGTAATTTACGTCGGCAAAACGAAATGCGCGCGGGCTACCGGAAACAAACTTGGGTTGATTTTACGCCTAATAACTTTGCATCAATTTTTATACAACACCTAAGAAAATCATTGTTATTTCATTGGAGGATTATAGGTCACGTGTGATTAAAAAGATGCAATAGTCAGGTAGATTCATGATATACCATACGATATTTCGTACGTACATTATATGCAATGTCTTCAAGACTACATGTACCTCTCATTTATGTCAATCCAAAATTTGAAGCTGTCATAATTGTAATGTTTGACGATGGCGCAATACCAGGTACTGTGAGCTTTTTGCTGGGTGACCCATTTCCATTACTCATATCGCCGACAGATTGATGAATTGGTATTTCAGTGCGGCGTTGTGTAGAAGCTATAAACATGATAAAGTAAACGTCAAAATACTATGGACATAATTCCAACAATGCGGGGTGCGTGCGTACGTGCGTAAACTCGGAAGTGCGTACCGGGCGATTTCATTGACCGCGCGTCCCGATTGGTCACTCGTTACGCGCATGCATGCATAGTTGTTCGCGCATTTATAATCTGGACGCAACTTCGCGAACAACAACAAAAACCGAAATAGCTTGAATTATGTCAATAGTATTAAGATAGTGACTATTATAGTAGACGAAATGTTAAACATTCAAGGACGAACCGCGGGCAATCCATCATAGTTTTCTGAATTAAGTGTCTGACATATCGGAGTGCTTTCATATCGTTAACCAATTTAAATAATTCGCTAGTTCAAGGATGCGGTCTTGAAATGTGTTGAACATATAGAATGTCAAATGTCTGGCAGTTCAGATGGCTTTTAATATGCGCTAATCAGTCAGCTGTAGAACGGAGCCCCGTTTCAATTGAGGGCGCCCTATATAGTGACGCACTGCCGTCATTTTTTTACACGGTGATTCATAAAGTGACGGAAGTCCGTCGACCGCCGGAATACGAACAAAAAACACTTTTCAATAGAGGGCGGGATTGGGAACGGGACGGCGTTTCCAAGGGAACGGCCTCACGTCACCGTAATTTTCAAAATTCATAAAAAGCCGATTTTGCCGATTTTTAACAACGAAATAACTCTCTTATCACAGAGATAACCGTTACAAATGCATCACTTCTGAATACTATTGGGCTTATATTTAATGTACAAATTATCACATTTGCCCTTAAAATTCTTAAAATTGGTGTAATCTCGTCTATAAAATGGTGGTCTCATCGCAGCAAACCGGTCAAAAAAGACATAATTTTAGCTTGTGGCGTGTGATGTTAGGGTCAAAGGTTAAATTAAATCATCGAACTGGATATCGCAAGGAGTTCTGGTACCTTATGCTGCCCTCCACTCGATGGATAGCTACTTTTTATGCAGATAATTGGGGCTAAAAGGCGAAAATTCAATAATTGCGCAAATTGACGGGTGTGCGTTACCTTGGTTACGTATACCCGTCGTTTTAAAGCGCCCTCAATTGAAACGGGCCCCCGTTCTACAGCTGACTGCTAATACTAATAGACTGACAAAGATGTCATACTACGGCTAACCCATTTTGGAATGTTTAGTTTTGAAGGTAGCAAATTAAAGATAAAGTGTTGAACATTGAATGCAAAGCATTCAGCATATTTGTCGTGTCAGTACTTTCAAACACTTTTGTTTGTAATTCATGTCAATTCAATTGTCAGAAGTGGTCGGGAGTACATTCTAAAGTGTAATGTTGGTCTATCCTTAATGTAAGACAGCACGGGGTTAACCTAGCACAAATTCCTCTAATGACAGATTAAAATAAAAGATTATACTTTATTCCGTAATTGGATCTTTACACTAGTCTAACTTATGAATGTCTAAGTCTAAGTCGGTTTAAGCTAAACTTAACTAAACGTAATTCTTAACACTTTCCATTCGGCTTTTGGATTTACCATTTATACAAAAAATATTTTGTCAGAAACCTTTCCCAACTGTCAAGGTCTATCTCAAGGATTACTTAATCAATACTAGGTATGTTTGTACTTTTTAATGTATTTATCATTGTGATTATATAATAAACGAAGTGCACGTGTTACACAAGTTTGTATCATTAAACATGTTGAGTAATGGAAACCACTATTTCCGACACTTCTGGCGAGTAGGTATTGAAATGTTTAAAATACCGATGTTTTGAGAGTAAAAAGTTAGCCAGGTATAAATCCTAAAAGAACTCGTTGTTCATTTAAGACATTATGAATTTCAATGTGTTTTTAGAAATTCATGGAGCCTAAGTGTACTGCAAAAACCATAGTATACAGGACATGTTTCGCTTGACATTATTTAATTATTTAATATGGTAATGACATTTTTAAACTATGTTGACATTTTTGAAACATTTTGAGGAATTTTGGAATGTCGTCTGCAAACGCTTGCCGCGCGGAAAGTGTTAAACACGCGTCTTTCTCACTGATAAGTGTCTAACTTTAGACATGGGTATGGGTTAGTTTAACGCGCGTTTAAGGGGGGGGGGGTGTATAGGATGGCCGGATTTCAAAATATACTTATATAAAAAAATGAGATAAGAGCACAGTGGAAAACTGCAAAGTTGACGGGATTTCGATAATCGGAGGTGTTTTGTATTTGTGCGTAGAAAACGCTCACCCTGTGATTTTTAGCAAATTCATTTTAAATTATATATAAATTAAACATTTGTAATTTTCTATAATTATTTCGTTTGGTAATAATATTAAATTAATTCAATACGCATAATTATTTATTACATTTTTAGGTCAACGGCATTTCTCATGTATTTCTTTATTTTTTCCCACCCGGCTATATTTAAGCTCATTATCTTTAAAAATGCGATAAAAATCCTAATTTACATGCAATTTTCACCAAAATGGACTCAAAATGTGTCTTAATTCAAGCTTTTTTAATAATGAACAATTATTCTCATCTCAAATGTCAATTTATAATTTTTTCTGCAATTTTATATTTTTTGAATACGTTGCGCTTGATATCTCAAAACAAGAAAACGCGCAAACGTGCAAAACTGTAACAAACGTAAATCAAAATCAAAAATGCATGTGACCATGGAAATTGGCACTGATGTTAAAGCATACAGAGGGCTACAAAAACCATGAAGCCCAATTTTGAATACATTCCTTCAAATTTGAATTATGATGCAAAGTTACCTGATTGGTCGGTTCACGGTTGCCATGGCAACCATATCGAGAATCCGGCTGCATGGTTTTGCGCGCACTGTAGTTATACATCATCCACTCAAGTATGGCGCACATACAACATTTAGTTTTCTAGTTACATTTGTTACAGTGTTTAGCCAATCAGAGGCCTTGCATGGTAACCATGGCAACCAGATCAAAATAACACACATTTTTTTGAAACCTTGCAACCTAAGCTTTATTCGATTTAGAGCACTAAATGCTAACATCCCGGTAACATAGAGAAATTTCGTTTCCTAAATTGATGCAATTCATCCCCTACCCCCTTAACTAAATTACTCAACCATGCTTGGTGCTGACGTGCAGATAGTGTAGTCTTAAAAAACATGTGCATTTGATGAATTCGGTCGATATCTATTGTAACCCACTTGTACCACAATAAATTGAACACCTGTATAGAGCGATTGCACGACCACTCTGGGGACGAGATTCGCAGATTTTAAAAAACGGGTAGGCCGCCTCAAAAAACGATTTGAGTTTAATTGAAATTGTTATTGTTTTGTCATTAAAATTTGGACTTCTACACGATCGCTTATTTTCTAAGGGTAATATTATTAGAGCAGATTTACATTTACCAATGCCATATTAATCAATCAATTAGTTAGCGAGAGGGACCTGGTTCGAGACCGTGTTCGATAACCGCGAATTCGAGAGGGACCCGGTTCAAGAAAGTGCATTTTTATGTATCATTTGCTCGATCCTCGCGAGTTTCGCTTGTCATAGATTATGATAGAATCATGCTATAGGCCATTATGAATTATTAATATTTACAACATCGACCGCTCGCTTGAGACTCTCAACAACAGGGACTTTGTATACATAAGTGGTCATGGTCTTAGTGGGTAATCATATCGCAGCGAATGTGAGAGGGACCAGGTTCAAGACAGCGTATTTAAAGGTCTTTGTTAATTTAATTCACACCAGTTTGTCCGAGTCTATAATATTATCAATTAATTAATGTTAACACCGAATAAAAGATACCTTAGCAATCAAGCAAGCAAATTGAATAATAGATCGTGTTAAATCACTACATTCATAAGACGGATCTAAAATGAAATCTTTGTAACATATTTAAAGGTAGATGTTCCGATTGGTGGCCCGATTTTTAACTTGATATTTTCTATTTCACATGAAACGTCATCCTTAAAATTGTTGCATTCCAAAGTTTGAGTTGCATAACTCCAACGGTTCTATTTTTAGAAACACAAGGTCACAAAATATTTGCCCATACAGGGGTCGCATTCTGACGCGTCTGCGCGTCCTAGACCTCTCACTTTCTATAGTGACGCGTCAGGTTTCAAATTGGAAAGACTTGCGGGTCCCGATCAAAATTGAAGGGACCCCTTAAATTTGACGATGTATGGAAATGGAAACCTTAAGAAATTCTGTAAATTACATATCCATCCTTTGCTCATAATATAAATTCATTAAAACTGCCCGTAAAAAAAAAACCTAAAAAAAATACCCAAACTTCAGGACCCCTCAATTTCTTGGGAGACCCCTTAAATTTGTTTTTTTGAGTCCTACGGGGTCCATAAAAATGTCTTGGGACCTCTCACATTTTTGATCCAGTGCTATCCCTGCGGCCATTGAGTAGTACACAAACTGATTGGTGGTTAACCACCTTTGGCGGTAATTCACCACATTTTAGCCTATAATTTCTAAATGGAACATTTCTGGCCCCTAAGATTTTATAGACGTATGAGGAAATATGGGGATTCTTCTGATATCAAAATTTCTTGATGTGAACAAAAAATCATAGCCCCAAAAAAGTGATCGGAACATTATACACCTTTAATGAATATTTTGTTTTTCCTGAGTTAAATTAAATCGTTTCGTGTTGCTATTCATTCTCTAGCACAAATTGCATGCAGTCTAGACGTTCAGTCGTCTGTTGATAAAACTGGAATGGTATTCAATATGATAACTTGTCATCAATTTCCATGCAATGATACCGACGTGAATGATTTAAAGCAGGCCATTACATTGTAAAGAAATTATGTCTTATTCTAAAGCAAAGATAAACTTACTTTATCGTATCAAATATCCCTATTGCACAGCATATCAAATCAAATCAAATCAAATTTATTTCCATAAAACAACACTATATCAACAATGTAAAACTTAAACACAACAAAAGCTTATGGAGGAGTAGGCTGAAAAGCCAATAAGGCCTGTAAATAGCCTACCCCTATACAATACAATACAGTACACTCTCAGAACAAAGGTTAAAATCTTTAACCATGTTGGTTACAATTTTAACCAACGGGAGGTTACCAGGTGAACCACACAATTGGTTGGTTAAAACTGTAACCAACAGCTGTTGGTTAAACTTTAACCTGTGGTTGGTTACAAATTTTAATCATTTGTTGGTTAATATTTTTTGACCAACAGTGGTTGGTTAAACTTTAACCTGTGGTTGGTTACAATTTTTAATCATTTGTTGGTTAATATGTTTTAACCAACAGTAGTTGGTTACAAAATGTTGGTTAAACCTTTTCTTTTGGTGCTCAACTTTAACCCATACAACATTACAATATTGATGTTTCATTGGCCCGATATTGGCTTTCAATATTGGCGCCAACCCGTGGCCAGGACCAACAACAAGGGACAGGACAAGGCACAAGATCCTAGCCACGAGGCCGGGAAGCGATAACTTGAAACAGCGGCCGCAATTTTTAGACCACGTCAGAATTTGTTTATGAAATCAATCGTGTTATTTTCCGCCCCTGGTATAATGTGCCCATTATTGGAACAATATTGGTTGCCAACATAATGCCAATTGAAGAGCGCCAATGTAAAACTAATATTGGTCCAATATTAGTTTGGCAACATGATGCCAATTGAAGAGCGCCAATGTAAATACCAGGGGCGGAAAATAACACGATTGATTTCATATACAAATTCTGACGTGGTCTAAATAATATGCGCAAAATACTGTCCTCGCCAATGAAATTCTTTGGCGGGAATCTTGTTATGACCTATTGTTGGTTAAAATTATGATGCCTTAACCAACGTTGAATAAACTAAAAATTAATTATATTTTTACTCTTTAACCAACGCAGTATTAAAAGTAATTTTTAACCAACGCTTCATTTTTAACCAATGTTGTATACTTTTTAACCAACATTCTTTTAACCCACGGTTATTTAATACCTGTTCTGAGAGTGTACATGTTACATATTTAATACATGAATAAAACAAAATCTGACAGCGACTTAAACAAGACAAGACAAACAAGGACGAGCTCAAAAAGCGAATTATTCATAGTTTTGGATGATGTTTTTCTTAAGTTTGTTTCGAAAATAGTTCACAGATGTTGATTCTTTTATTAATTTTGAAAGTGAATTCCAAAGAATGGGACCACGCGTTCGAATAGCATGGTCGGAAAATGATTTCTTATTGTTTGTCAAATTAAAATCATTAACTTGTCTTGTTGGATAGTCGTGAACATCAGAGCGTTTATTGAAGTAATTTTTAAATGACGTGGGGAGTTCATTTATTGAAAATTTGTACATAAAGACCCCAAGTTCAAGTGTGTGCATATCAGTTACAGTGAGAAAATTATTTTTGGCAAATAAAGGTCCGGTATGACTTCGGTAATGACTCTTAGAAACAGTTCTTACTGCCCATTTTTGTAATTTAACGATTTACACGTGTTTCCCCATATAAGTATTCCATAGCTAAGGTAGGGTAAGATTAAAGAACAATACAGAGTATGTAGTATACGGCCTGGGATGCAGAATTTAAGTTTGTTCATGACACCAATATTGCGTGATACTGTTTTCGCCATACAATCAATGTGATTTTTCCATGTTAGGCATTCATCAATTAGTACACCAAGAAATTTGGTACACTTTACTCTTTCTAGAAAGGTATCATTTAATACAACATTTAAATCCCGTGTTTTTGCAGATGTCATATGACGTGTACCTAATATCATATAGTTAGTTTTGCTTGCATTTACTGATAATTTGTTGGCCTTAAACCAATTGCTAACTTCTTTCAATTCTTCGTTTACTATATTTATTTTGCTATTGATGTCGTTGTGCGAGTAAGTAATAGTGGTGTCATCAGCAAACAGTATAAAATCAAGAACATTGGATGTATACGTTATGTCATTTACATAAAGTATAAAAAGTAGTGGGCCCAATATAGATCCCTGTGGAACACCACATACAATATCTCTTAAGTTTGAATTACAATTGTTATAAGATACATATTGTGTTCTGTTACCTAAGTAGTTCTTAAACCAATCAAGTACCACACCACGAAATCCATAATGTTCCAATTTATGTAAAAGTATTTTATGATCAATTGTATCGAATGCTTTTGATAAATCAAGGAATATTCCAAGTGTGGTTTCATTTTTTTCTACGGCAGTGTTGACTTTATCCACCAGCTGAGCAATAGCCATGTAGGTTGAGTGCTTGGGGCGAAAACCAAATTGTTTGTCATTAAGGATTATCAAATACAAGTCTTTCCAGAATTTTAGAAAAGCAAGGTAAAAGTGAAACTGGGCGATAATTTGAAAAAACATTAGCATCAGCTTTTTTATAGATTGGTATAACTTTTGCTTTTTTTTGTTTTTTCTGGAACAATGCCTGTTGATAGTGATAAATTAAATATACTTGTAAGTGGTTTTACAATAACATTTCCCACTGATTTTATAATGAAATTTCCAATATTGTCATGACCAGCACTTTTGTTTTGGTTAAATTTGTTAATTATCTTCATGATGTCTAATTCAACAATTGGTTTCATATACATACTAGTAGGGCTCAGTTATTTACAGATCTACTACTGGTCCCGCGGTGTTGGATGAGTTGTGACTCCGCGTCGGAAGGTAGTCACCAGTCATCCAACACCAAGGGCAAGTAGTTTGCACTACATTCCCGAAAGAAACCATGTTGTATTTGTTCTATTATACTCGTACCTCATACATATTCATTGTCTAAACTAAATTAAAAATCGAAAAAAAAGCTTACGTTGCGTATAGTCGTAGTAGTAGTAGGCCTATGCCTGCCTGGTCCTAGGCCTACACTACAGTACACACAGCGAGCCAAGAAGCGGCGGACTCAATTCCCCTGGCAGAAGAACAATATCATTCAAACCCGTTTCCTAGTTCTTCACAATCATTGCTATAGAACTTCACGGATTTTGATGCAGCATAATTATCCAAAAGAAGCCTAAAATCTGCGTCTGTTTAGTTCGCGAATTCCTTCGGCAGATGTTTTGCAGACGACGCCATGTTTGTTGTTGTTAAGCAACCTCGTACTTGGCGTCACCGTACGTAATATTCATAGGCTCTGGAATTGATTCGGGTGACGGTGTTGATTAGCGGGAAGTAGTTCAAACTCTCGCATGTTTGGTAGTACAATAAACCTAAACAAACATTCGGTAGGTATTTTTATTTATACGACTTGGTTAAAATGAACCAATTAAAAGAGTATACTCTTATAAATATGTATGAGGTGTAATAATATCTATTACCGAGAAACATAGCAGCATTATGCGGTGCTGAAATTAACAGATTTACACTACCGGGCGTAACACAATGATGTAATCTTGTTTTTCACAACACTCACACCTTAAATAAATTTGGTTTTTTAAATTCTCTCCAGAAAACTAACACCCAAAAGGTAAAATAAAATTGACCTTTTCTTATAAATGATATTAACCCTATAAACCACACCCAGTGCCACAAATGTCCACGGTAAAGTCATTTTACGACCATTTTACGTCACAAGTGATACTCTTAAAACTAAACTTAACAAGGCTGCAATCTACGTTTATATATACGATTAACTTTTGCAGCCAGTAGAATTTGTAATAAAGGCATACATGTAGCAATCATAAGTTTTAGAATTGAACATTCAAGCAATATATTCCCGAACTGACACCGTCAGGTAAAGTTATAGATCTTGTCACACCACTGACACATTTAAAGTTATCAATAACCTTTAATAACCTAATGGAACATAATATTTCAAAACGTGTGATGAATAACCATGGAATCATACTAACGTATCGGGAATTACCTCATTAATCAGAAGTATCTGCACATTTGTCTCTATAAATGTAAAGGTGACAGACGATATCAGGTATGATTGCGAATATTTTACACCTTAGAACGTCTGGGAATCCGATAAAGATTAAAACGGTCATACACGTGCCAGTATAATGTATTGCGCTAAAATCAATCGTACTGTTTAACATGACGTCCCTATGCTCAGTATTTCGATTAAACAGAATATAACATTAATGTGTAAAAAAACATATTACGATAAAGTCAAGTGGAATAATTATTCGTAATTTAACATTTTAGCACCATCTTCATTTATTCAGATATACTTATGATCTTTGGTTTATCTCCCTTGCACGCAAATTATTTGTATTATCTAACACGTACATGTGTTCTCTATGGAACCATTCATGTCCTCGCATTTGTTTAGGAAACAGTGAATGGGGAAAAAGTTCAAACAATACGTCAATGTCTTGAAACTGACATTCGCGTGAAATCGACGAAAATGAAGTGCAATTAATTTCTCTTTAAACCTAGACCCTAAAATGAATCAGGATAATTAAGTTTAAAACATGATTATGCGCATTCATTCTCAGTTGTGTTTGGAGTTGGCCACTCCTAAATGATCCAATACAAACGTCGGGCTGACTTTACAAAAGAACTTACAAAGGGAAAATGGCGCTATGAAAAGTAACGCATGTGTTACATATCTGGATCCGCCCCTGGTATTTCAACGTAATGAAAGAGGCTGGCACAAAATATGGTGATATTTAGCTGTTTGGCATCTGAATATTTGTAATTATAAGAACCGGGCAGATTAACCTAGTAAACAGATAGGACACAGTATAGAAAGGTAACTCCCATCCAGACGATGGCGGACACGAATGGCCATACACTTCCGTTAGTTTCAATGTAACTATGGATTTTGATTATATGACCCCATAGAATTCATCACACGTTGGAACTAAATTAATTCATCTTAAGACTGAGTATTTTTAAAACCCAGTCGCATCTCGTATTTGGTTCACACATCAGTTATGATGAACCATCTCATATTATGGTGATTAATCTTTCATCGCGAGTCCCAGTGATTCTAAATCAAAGCACCCTAAATTTGCCAAATTCGACCATTTTAGCCTATATTCAGAAACGGGTAGTTTTAGTTTAAACCCTCCAACTGCAAAACGATTTTGCACAAGACACTTACACTGCAGTATCATCTTAAGATACCTATAGAGTACATAACATGTGCATTACATTTAGTTTAGCTTCTGTAACTTTTGTTTTATAATGGGATCAAACTTGTGTTTTTCATGAAAAATAGCTCAAATTATGTGTCAAATTAAAAACGGGAATTATTTTACGTCAAGTAACCAATTTTAAAAATTCACATATTAATGCAATCTATACATATTAATCTTCAACATTATAAACAATCACCGTTGGCTTTTTATTCCTACAAGTCGCTGTATGACGTCAAAGTTACGTGTGTATATCACTCTATATAAAATGTTGGAAAATGAATGACGCATAGTATATCAACCATCTCGGTCATATGAGGGATGAAATGTTGTGTTTACGACGTGCATCTAAATAAATAATATATACCATCTTGATAACAATCTTCAAATGCCTCCAAAATGGCCGCCATAATTGCCAAAATACATATAGAATGCGCATATTGAATTCCATACACTAAATTATGCAGTTTCAATGCCTATGATCGAAATGCCTGAAAGGAGACACTAATTTAAGACGTTCTTGAGGATTCTTTACCTTCCATGATGGCCGCCGATCATGTCAAAATGGACATTAAATGGATGGAACAATGATTCTTTATTTGTTATAACTATCTTCTTTAAGACTAAGGTTTAACAAAACGTATACGATATCGGTATTATGTATCAAATTAAAAACGGGAATTATTTTACGTCAATTAACCAATTTTAATAATCTACAAATCAATGCTGTCTATACATATTAACCTTTAAAATATACATAATCATTATTAGCTTTTTATTCCTACATGTCGTTGTATGTAAGTCCTAGAAAATCATGGTGCCATACAGACATATGTGGCTGAATTGGAATCACCGATTGATATACTTAATTTTCATTTCTCAATTTTTTTTGCTAGACATATTTAATTTTCCAATGTATCTTTATAGCAATGTGGGCCTATATACTTACTGTTGTTTGTATGCCATGCAGAAATTAGTTTTGGGGGTACCGTTCACTATTTGGACATTCAAACTAGTTGCTGGTCACATTTTAAACGGTGAATCTGTGCCTTCAATGATCCTTACCATACACACATTATGTAACTTGAAGCAATGTATTGGCCATTTTGTTTGTTTGTTTGTTTACACGGTGGGTCCGCACGTCCACACGCTTGGGTCCTGATTTGAATGCCCGTTTTAATGGCAAGCAGAAACGTTTGACTATTCTGTGGTCATTAATCACTTGCCATGCTTGAATCACAATATATCTCCCAATTCGTATCATAAACCAATATTTTGTTTTCCAATGGACAATGGACAGCTTACACTAACAGCAATGGATACTATACCGGTATGTCATTAACATCTCACCGAAGACATGTCAATCATTACATGGCCACATTCAGCATTTGGTGGTCAACAAATTTATTTCAAGATACCCATGATTATATGGTGCCTAAATATTATACTGTAATAACGATATTATAATTATAATCCATTTTTTAAAAACCTCGTCTTACACAAGATAGGTATGACAAATAAAGAAGCTTTGTTTCAGCCATTCAATGTCCAATTTGACATATCGGCGGCCATTATGGAAGCTAAAGAATCCTCAAGAATGTCTCAAATGTGTATCTGCTTTCAGGCATTTCGAGCATAGGCATTGAAACTGCATAATTTAGTGTATGAATTTAATACACGCGTTCTTTATGTATTGGTAATTATGGCGGCCATTTTGGAGGCCATCTTGGATTTGAAGATTGTTATCAAGATGGGGTATATTATTTATTTAGATGCACGTCGTAAACACGACATTTCATCCCTCATATGACCGAAATGGTTGATATACTATGCGTCATTCATTTTCGAACATTTTTTTTCTTTCTTTTTGTTGATGCCGGCGCACCAACTATTTATTTGTATTTGTCATACAGGAAACAATAATATGAACATATAGTTTTAATATTCTCTTAAATAATAAAGTACAGTATTTAATTATTGTCTTTCCACCTTTTATATAAACCCCATTTATTATTGTGTTTATATAATCTTCCCTTTCCAATGGCAATATGATTTTCAACTTGGAACATAAAATGAATTAAGCCCTTAAACACTTGAAAAATCGGCCGTAAACCTGCACATCTTTTTCTATATACGTACAGTTTCCCTAATAATATAATATAATTTAGTAAAGGGTCCGGATCAAAAATATTGTATCCAAACATTATTGAAAATTTTGTTAAACTGAGATCAATTCCAAAAATGATATTTAAAAAGATCTCAACACTAGTCCAAAAACGTTTAACATGTTCACACTCGTAAAACAGATGAATTAAACTTTCAACATTCCCATTACAAAACGTACAATTTGGTGAATCAATTAAACCAATTCTATGAACGAATTTATTCGTTGGCAACCGCCTATGTAACAACAAAAATTGAAATGATCTGGTAGGAATATCCAATGCACATTTTAATGCAATCGTAAAAAGATAAGGCCACATTTCTTCATTAACTTGAATATCATTTTCCCACTTTTTAATTGTTTTTTCGGGACGTTCGCACTTTTTCTTAATTATAACATCATAGGCCATTTTCACAATTCTCTTAGCTTGAAATAATCTATCATTTACAGTATTTGTATCATCATTTAACAAACATACATTATTTGTAAACATAAGTCTTTTCCAATTTTTAGGAATTGCCCTAATTAACCCATGGTAGTGTAAAATATTGCAATTAATATCATATTTAGTTTTGAAATTCTCGAAAGATAAAAAGCTATCATTACCTTCAGAAAACAAATCTTTTACATACCTCACATTTTTGTTTAGCCATTGTCTATACATAACAGGTTTTTTATCAACTTTTATAAACGAATTATTCCATATTCCTTGATTCGCACATGCATGAGCAGATTCGGGTTCTGAAAATGAATGAAAGTGCCATGCTTCTAAAATATTTCTTAAAAATAAAGGAACATTCTGACTTTTAATCCATTTTAAATTAAAATTGGAATTCCAAATATAATTTCCTCCAAACTTTTCAAGTTCAGATAAAGTATTTTTCTTCCAAAAACCTTCATTTTTATCATCGTTTAACCTTTTTATCCATGAAATTTTTAAAGCATGGCAAAAAGATCCATAATCAGTCATTTTTAATCCCCGTTTTCATACGAGTTATATAGTATGTTTCTTTTGATTTTATCTGGTTTTTTCTTCCAAATAAATCCAAACAACTCCCTTTCAACCTTTTTAATGAAATCTTTACTTGGATTTGGAAGAACTGTGGACACATATGTCAATTTTGGCAATGCCAGCGTTTTAACTAATAGAATTTTACCTTGAATGGATAAATTCCTCATATACCATACTTTTAAACAGTTCTGAATTTGTTTCAGTTTGTCATTGTAATTAGAATGTACCATCTCTGTTAAATCAAGACTAAAAACTATACCAAGAGATTTAAAGTTACTTTCATTCCACTTCAGCTTTGTTTGAATTTCAAAATTATTTCTTATATTTTTCAGAAAGCCTAATTTTATGACTTCAGATTTATCATAATTTATACTTAATCCCGAACACCTTTTTCTATAACCTTTAACAGAGACGTTTTTGACCCGTCTAAAAATATAAGTGTATCATCTGCATATTGACTTATTTTTGTTTCAATACCATTAATTTTGTAACCCTTTACACTATCTTCATTCCTTATTGCAGTACTCATTATTTCTGCTGCTAAAATAAACAGGTACGGACTTAAATGATCTCCTTGTCTAACACCACGCGAAAGTTTAAAGTAATTGGAAGTAAAACCATTATTAATAATACAGCTCTCAATTTTGGTGTAAAAGAGCCTAATCCAATTACATATATCTTCTGGAAAGCCATAATATTTTAAAACTTTGACTATAAAATCCCACTCAAGTTTAATATTTTCCCCAATATAACGCCCTTTCATGAATCCTGTTTGGTCGCTATGAATAATTGAAGACAGTACCTCTTTAATACGATAAGCAATTGCCTTTGACGCTATTTTATAATCCGTGTTAAGTAATGTAATAGGACGCCAATTTTTCAACGAAAGAGGATCTTTGTTTTTTGATAATAATGTTATTATCCCTCGTCTTTGAGAAATAGACATTAAATTATTTTGGAAAGCAAAGTTAAAGGCTTCAATAAAATGTTTTTTAATATCTATCCAAAAGAATTTATAAAACTCTGCTGTAAGTCCGTCCGTTCCTGGCGTTTTATTATTTGCAAAACTCTTTAGAACTCGTGTACATTCGTCTTCCTGTAACATACCCTCTAATTTCAAACCTTCATCTTCAGATAAGCGATTACAATCTTGCGCAAAAAACAAATTATTATTTTCTTCAATATCATGCAATTCTGTAGTATACAAAAGTTCATAGAATTGTTTAACTTGTTCTCTAATCTCTTTGGGGTTTTCAACAAGTTGATCATTAATATTTAAACAAGAAAGAGTTTTATTTACATAATTTCTTTTTTCCAGATTTAGAAAATATTTCGTGTTTTTCTCGCCTTCTTCAACCCATCTTGCTCTGGATCTAATAATAGCTCCCTTTGTCTTTATTGCCATAAGTTGCTCAAACTCCTGCTTTTTTACGCTCAAACGTTCAAAAATTACATCATTTTGAGAAATATCAAATTCTTCTTCCAATTTTGAAATCTCTAAATTCAGCATTGATTCCTGTATCTTTTCTATTTTCTTGTTTTCAACAGAAAAACGAATTGAAGCCGAACGCACTTTGAACTTAATCATTTCCCATAAGAGAGATGGGTTCATGTTCACATTTTCTTCAGCTGTTCTATTTATACATTCTTTTATAGTATTTACATATACTTGGTTTGACAGAACAGAAGAATTAAATTTCCAAAAACCAGGCCCTCTATCTTCAATGCACCTTCTAATGTTTAAACTTATTAATGAATGATCTGACCTGAAAGCAGCTTTTATATTTACGGCTTCAGCTCTTGAGACCAAGTTGTATGTTATAAGGAAAAAATCTAAACGTGTCATTATCACCGGTCGTGTATTTGACCTCCAAGTAAATCTTTTAGAATTCGGATTTTTATGTCTCCATATATCCATCAAATTATAATTATCATTCAAAGTAAGAATTTCATCTCTTGCTTTAAAATTTGTTCTTAGTCTTCCACCAATTTTATCCAAACTAATATTCAACACTGTATTAAAATCTCCGCCCAAAATCAAACTTCCGTTACAATTTTCGTCTATTAATTTTGCAATATCAGAAAAAAACATAGCGTCATCTTTATTTGGACCATATACATTAATTAAAGTTAATTTTTCACCATCAATTTCAATATTAACCAATAGTTTTCTGCCTTGACTATCCTTACAAATATTAATTACATCTACATGAAAATTTTGTGCAAACAAAATTGCAACACCCGCACTATTTGAAGTGTAACTATTTAAAAAAACCTTTGATCCCCAATCATTTTCAAAATATTTTTCTGTTTCAACAGAACTGTGGGTTTCTTGCATAAATATTATATTATAATTTTGTTGTTTAAACCAAGTAAACACTTGCTTTCTCTTTACTCCATCAGAAATACCATTAACATTCAATGACGCAATAGAAATACTAGATCTTGTATTCATATTTGACATACTATTATACATATTTTAACACATAAATACAACTGGAATAATAGGAAAGGGATCTCCTGTGTTTTACACCGTATGCATTTATATTGTTGGATCACTGAAATATATTCATTTTGTAAATATTCAGCTCTAATTTTGTACTGAACCTGCATGACAAACATTTTTGAAAAAAGAAAGAAAAACCTGGCAAAAAACAAAAAAACAAAAGAGTTAAAGGAAGTGGACAAAAACCAAATTTGTAACCACTTCCCACCTTCCCGAGAAATATAAATAAACTACTTTTTACTCACTTGAAAATGTATGTAATTTTTAAGCCTCTAAAATGTCAAAGGACCGTACAAAAGCACATTACAGCCACTTACTTAAGGTCACATTTTTTTACCTCGGCACCCATAAAAGGTGGTTTTGTTACATTCTAGTCATTTTTTGTACTTAGGGTATTGTATTTGAGTAACCCTCCATGCGATTGACTTGTGTTTGGACTTATTTTAACGGCAATTTCATCTTCTTTAATAATCTGAAGAGAGAAAAAACCCATCACATTTTCGAACATTTTATATAGAGTGATATACACACGTAACTTTGACGTCACACAGCGACTTGTAGGAACAAAAAGCCAACGGTGATTTTTTTATATGTTGAAGATTAATATGTATAGATTGCATTAATATGTGAATTTTTAAAATTGGTTACTTGACGTAAAATAATTCCCGTTTAATTTGACACATAATTTGAGCTATTTTTCATGAAAAACACAAGTTTGATCCCATTATAAAACAGAAGTTACAGAAGCTAAACTAAATGTAATGCACATGTTATATACTCTATAGGTATCTTAACACTTTCCACGCGGCTATTAGTTTTACCTTATACAAAACAGATTTTTCAGAAACCTTTCCCAACTTTTTAAGGTCTATCTCAACAATTACTGAACCAACACTGGGCATGTTTGTACTTATTTCAATGCTTTTCTCATGGTGATTCCAAATATGGTAATGAAATTCAATAGTTTTGAAATTTTTGAAACATTTTGTCAACATTTGGAATGTCGTCTGCAGCCGCCTGCCGCATGTAAAGCGTTAAGATGATACTGCAGTGTAAGTGTCTTGTGCAAAATCGTTTTGCAGTTGGAGGGTTTAAACTAAGACTACCCGTTTCTGAATATAGGCTAAAATGGTCGAAATTGGCAAATTTAGGGTGTTTTGATCTAGAAACACTGGGACTCGCGATGAAAGATTTATCACCATAATATGAGATGGTTCATCATAACTGATGTGTGGACCAAATATGAAATGATTTCTCCAACCTTCATCCCCGAGATGGGACTGGGTTTTAAAAATACTCAGTCTTAAAACCGCTAGAGTTGGATAACCAACTCCAGTGTCAGTGTATCATTTTATGAATTTAATCCGGTGTTAAGCGTTCGTCCCATTCACTTGATCACATAATCTTGTACGCATAATTTAACCTTGAAGATTCGTGAATACGCTCGTGTCCGGCATCGTCTGCTCCCATCCGGTGGCTCCGCCCTCTGGACCCTCGAAAGGAACATTGCTCACGGACCATAATGGGTGAACTTAACTCATAATATGACACATGCCAAACCTCAAGATGAACAATCTCTGGCTTTATTTGTATCGGTTGCTAGAGCACACAAGTCTCTATTAATGTAACCGGACTCTGTTGATTTTCTTAGATTAGATTTAACGACAAAACTCTAAAATCCTAACGTATCCTTTTGAATGTAGCTGGTCAAAAATTATGAAATTCAAATTCACAATGAAATATATGTTAGAGTTTCCAACGATGAAAAATAGGCAATGGCTATCAGTTTCAAAATCCATCAGTGGGACTTTCCCTTTGAACGTAATTTGACACGGCAGAATCTAACGAAACAACAAATCTTGACTTCAGTCGAACCTTGACTGCAGGCGGAATCGGCAGTTTTAGTTTACATTGCAATGCGATTGAGGAAAACCTTTTTAGAATGTGAAGTCAGTGCACGGAATCGGAATATGATTTGATATGATCACGATTTGTTCGAGAGTATGTTTGTTTTGATATCTCCCTCGTAAGGCCCTGTGACACTGTACTTGCGTATAGAGCTAACAACATGTGCCCAACGTTTTGGAAATTTGGGTGTACATTCGTGTAAGTTGTCATTCGTTCGTGACATATTTAGCATACGTTGTATTCGTTAGGGGTTCGCACAGGGACGCAGGGGTTTATGAATTATTTTGTTAGCATGTTCACAATTTTAAGCGGGGGAAAAAGTAACGATATTTACACTATGTGTATACATTGAGCATTCACTTCAACGGGAAAAAATGTAATTCCATTCACGATGAAGTATCTGACATGTCATTAGGGGCCTGTCATTTTCGTCCCAAATACCCTGGAAGGTCATAGTTATTGTACACGGTAAATAAGGGGTCATAAATTAATAACAGTAATCCAAATGATAGGCCTTCATAAACATCCTAGATGTGGGGTGGGTTCATAAGAATAATCAACAGCAAGTATAGGGTCATAGAAAAGTAAAATAAATGTCAAGGTAGTATTTATATAAACCACTATTTCATCATATTTCAAGAGATACTATTGAGGCAAGGGCTCTCTAACGCTTACATAAATGCCCGAAAGAGCCCCATTGAATCAAAATGGCCGCATTGGATATTGAGCAAGGAAACGCTAGCGTGAGGGATGAGTGTTTATCTTAGGTTTGGAGAACCATCTTGGTGCATTTACCGTAATTTACAAGGCAATAGGCAAATCATGAAGCCGAGAACTGAGGAGGAAGAAAAGAAATGAGTTGTTTCATTTGTTAAAGGACCTCTATGGATCTGCCAGGAGTATCTCAATAAAGATTGGTATATACCTGTATTTGTATTCAGTGACATTCAGAGTTTATGAAACATTCTTTAAATGGTCTAAAAACTCATAAAAATACATATTTAGGGGGAGTAAGATTCATTAGGCTAACGCCAGAGAACCATAACAAAACAAGTTGTATGCTTGATAGCTCTGCCATATTTTTTAGCATTCAAATATAACATTATCCATGTTATCTGCTTACTCAAAGATACTCCGGGCAGCCGTTATTGAAAGGCTGTATTCATTACTGTTTCTATGTGATCTGGATGAGTGTATCCATGTACGCCAATTGCAGCAGCAACAATGCAAGCCACATTCCACATAATGAATAACCAGCTATTCAAATCGATTGATTTTCCCAGGCAATTCAAAATAATAATTATATATGCAGCTCGGATTTTCTTCCCGTGGCAATATTGTTAAGAAAACAAACTCCATTTCAGCCTAGGAAAAGTTGAAAATGGACCCTTCCCCCCCCCCCCCCCCCCCCCCCCCCCCCCCCCTTCCCCCTTCATGAACCAACATCCCACTTTGCACATATTAAGATAATAATGCGTTACATATCTTGTCAATGTCTCGTTTTGGTTACGTGGGAAAGGGTTGCTATAGGATAAAATCGATTTATCATTGTCCTTCAATAATGCGGAAAATGTAATCTTATTGGGATGGCATACACAGGTGGTAGTAACGGTCTACATAAGTGTGTATGTAATGTCAACATTAATTTAATGTTAACGATGCCCGCGTCAAGCTTTGGCTCATATTCCGCTAGAAATATCACGTCTATAAGGCTGCCTCGTCAAGTTTACCTTGACGCAGCCTTTCTATCATCCTTTTTGTAAATCCATGAAATCCAAAAGTATGTCACTTTTCTTTATGGCAGACAATGGCCCACTTAGCGATGGTACTATGACCTTCTCGCAACGTTGACCCATTTATGTCTATCATTTGATCATATCGCGACAAGAGGTTGGCATTTCTAGATCTTAGCGGTCTTCCGGAAACGAAGTGTTGAACATTGAATGATGATTTACAAGATGATAACTGTACCGCGCCAAGAGACGGATAATTATGTCAGTTCTATCTTTTAATTATATCGTAAATCGTGATCGTCTCGCCATATTGATGAGTTGTAGTTAGTGTATTTCGGGGAAATATGTCAAAATGATCAAGGAATGGGCATTTGTCAATTAAGGTCTAATGATAGTTATACCTATATTTACATTGGCGGTTTCAAGTACATATTTTCGACAGGTTCTTGAATGATGTGTATATATATAGTTAATATAGGGAAGTCCTAGACGGGAGAGCTGATAGTGATACGATATTTTACAAATGTGAATCCCTGAGAGTCTGGTAGTAAAACACACATAATTACCAGGTCAAATGTGGAATTTTCCATTTCACGAATCGAGGCTGTGTGAAATGGAACAACTAATTTGAACTAAGTAATATAGTTTGACTATTTCACAAGTAAGAGGTAGTCAATATTTATATATATATATATACATGTATATAGTGATATAGCGCAATCTTTTTCAAGCCATGTGAAATATAACATGGGGAAATAGTACAAACTACTGGTCCCGCGGTGCTGGATGATGGTGGCTACTACCTCCCTCCACTGCTCGTCTGGAGGTAGTCACCAATCATACAACACCAAGGGACCAGTAGTTTACATTACTTTCCAGAAATGAAGGTGTTGTATTTGTTTGATTACTACTCATACATTTCATTCATGTATTGTCAACTTAATTGAAAATCGAAAAAAAGAAGCTTACGGAGCTCCTTTTTTTAAATTAGCTTTTATTTGACACATATTATCAGCTCATATTCATCAGTACGTTTGTCATTAGAATGCTAAGTCAGTAGGAGATGTGTGCCAATATAAAAGCATTCATGTGCTCAACAACACAGCCCGGACCCCATAAATTCCTTTTTTTATACAATCGTGTAAATATGTCATTCAATATTGTGTACCTCCTACCTCATAACTTTGCTATTTTTTTAGGCCAGTCTTATGAAGTATTCCACAAATGTAGCTTTGAATCTCTCTTCGAATACATAGTAAGTTGGTCTTCTTAGCTGGTTGTACTTTTCTGAAGTGCAGTGAAAACCAATTGTCCATGTGACGGAAACGGATAAAAAACAGCAACAAAATTCCAAAGTGCTTATCATTTCGCCAATTATAAGAGACAAACGTAACCGTTCACATTTTCAGATCAGAACAAAACTGTAACATATATCAATTATCATTTATTATAAATGTTTAGCCATGATGAGCTATAAACAAATGTAATTTAACGATGTTATAAGGAATGAGGTAGTTAGTAAGCACAATTTTTAGTTGAGTGCTACGAAAAATCACCAAACAGAATCAAATTGAATTGCGCTCAATGTGCAATTTCGAAACGATAGCGGTAATTATATCTCAACTATTCCGGCTAGAAACTAATACAAACAATAAAGAGGAAAAAGAAGAAGGAACATTACAATTAAATGATTGTATTCAATCAAATGTAGTGTATCAGAGGAATCTAATACGGAATCTCGATGTTAATTAAATCTGAGCATTTTACCAACACCTTTCAAACTATTGCGTTTGACGTGGTACATTCATTATGCAATAACCTCAACGATAACCTTTGCATCCAGACTAGACTGGCCGTCTCGTCGCGTCGTCGATTGACAGGATTGAGGCGGCTTCATCTTGCTGAATTAATTAGCCTAAAATTGAGTAATGAAAGCTAGAACAGGAGTCTTTTTATATATGTTATTTGATGCGTTGCCTATTATGTTTATTCGATGCGTTTATCCAATGACGCAGTCCTCTATATCATATTTAAGGCTTCCCGTGCTACTGTTTAGAGTATTATTGAAATTAAAATCAGCCAGATGATGTGCTCTGTTGACAAATGTGATCACTATGCGCTACATCTATTAAAGACTTAGGTACCAATAAATATTCGGATGCCAATCCGAATACTAGGTATATCCTATATTATTGAATAGCCGATACACTTATTTTATGGTATCGATATTTGTAATGCACTGATACAATAGGGTATTGTTTTCAACTTTTTCACATAATGGTGCACCCAATCCTGATTAGTCCGTTACAGTTGAACTACTGTAAAAAAACACGAGAGTATTCCACTGCAGTGTTACTGTGTCTGTGTTATAACATGAAAACATGTGTTACAGTCCACTACGGTTATTACTGTGCCTGTATCTTATTTGTTCTCTTCATCTAAGGTTATTGCTATCGGCATTGTCACAGCATTGACACCTGAGCATGCTTACGGTAGTGATATATAAGTATCTGTCACACAGAAGGAACGCAATCAGGCCTTTAAATACTTGAATTCTAGAATATCTTTTAAATATCGACCAGATATTTAATGTAAGTAGACGTAGACGTCTTCTATTTATTTATTTATTTATTTATTTGAACATACACGTTTACAGCAGTGGCACTCGTCTAACCGACCGTGCGATTATATACATGTAGATACATGTACATACAATAATTGACAAGAGGAAAGAACATTAATAATATTATATAAATAGTAATGTATACAATAGACTCACTTTGAGTTCATGATCTTACATTTAACAGCCCACGGACGTTTAAGAATTAAAAGGGATGCATTGACGCAGATGTAATCGTGCGATTAACTTATCTCAGCACTAAGCTTAACTATTCATCTATTAAAGAGCAATAGCCAGTGATTTGCCCCAACGTATAGGTATAAATTCGATTATCTCAGAAAAACAGTTGCATCGTCAATTACCTGTTGATAATATACACATTAAACGAGCAAATGTCTTTCTCAAAACTTGACACCTTTCATAAACATTGAGTGGAAACATTTAAAGACATGATGACTAAAGTAACTAAACTTAACGAAAACAAGTTTTAGTGAATTTATTTAGAAATGGGATATACTTCCCTGCATGTGTTCAGCAGTGACAATTTGTGTGAAATGAATCACAGTCATTGTTCATCCATACAGCGCCTAATCGGTTCCGACTGAACACAGTTTTCAATACAAATCAATGACATCCTTTATTAAAATGAATTTGCTACAACTTTTTTCGCTTAGTCTGGTCACTTAAAGCATTATGTTTTTAAAAGTATCCACTCAATTTTCATGAACGAGGCGCGATTTACTTTGGCAATGAACTCCAATAGACAAGTAGGTATGACATTTTACACCAGAGTTGTAATTTGCACAATTATCACACTTGTCATGTCTGGTCTTCAAAGTCTTGAATATTGTCTCTGTTTAAGTTAGTGCCATTCGATGTAATGTCAATGATACCAAACAGCAAGACATACGGCCGAGTGCACCAATGACGGGTAGCTGAAGAATAGCGCTACCTCGCTAGTAACTGAGGCGTAACCCAACATTTTGAGAGCGCCAATGCCGGGTAAGCTACTAGGCTAGTAACTGGCGGGTAATTTACGCTAAATGTTATACCTGACCGGACCCAAGAGTAAGTTGGGGCATAACATGTTATGCCACAAGGCAGTCGATTCTAGCAGTAGCGTAAATTTGTTGTGAACATTGGAGGGGATGATTCGCTGATGCTGAAAGACCAATTTTGCTTGCATGCCCAGGGGATGTATATTTGAAGTGGAATGTGACCCCTCATATGCTGAAATATTTTATATTTTGAAAATCCATTCATGCAATTTGGGGATTTTTTTAGTCAAAATTTAGATCAACTCCTTTTGCCCATTCAAACACTAATCGCACCGACTTTGGGTCATATTTTGACCAAAATGTACTATAATTGTCCAAGGATCTTAAATAATGACTAAATAAATAAACTTATTATTGTTTTTATTAATTAAAACTGAAGTTTCAACATTATATTATTGTGAGTGGAAGGGTATAACTAGAAGAAAAAAAATAAAAGTATATCGTGCAGTGCGTGGTCTGGGAATCGAACCGGGGTCCTGCGGTTAACAGGCGAAGAACAAGGTATCCATGCCACGGAAGTATGAGTGTAAAGAGGTGTGTTATAATTGTATATACTTGTTTGCATTGGGTACCTGTGTTTGTCATTAAAATTGTGCTTTTTGGTGCAATATTTGTGTGTGCCCCTCGCCCAAAATATGTTTGTAATTTCTTGATAGTCCTTATTTTTGAAAAAGCGTTGAACAAATTCGAATTTTTTTGGCCAAAGAAATACCGTCATTTTTGTTCGGAACGCAAGCCGACTGAACGTGATTATTTATGTTAATTATGTACACTCACCTATGACCTAGCGAGTGACGACACATTTTAAATATTACGGAGGACCACTCACGTCAGTATTTTACAGTAACCTATAGGTTAACACTTCGCATATGCGCCAATTAATTTTGTAAGGGGACGATGCTGATTAATGTGGATATTTACCTCGCTAGTTACTATTCTGTTGTTATTCGCCAGTTGTGCTCTAAGAATTACATCGTTAGTAAGTTACGCTACAGTTACAGCATAACTACTAGGGAGGTAGCTTACCTCCCTATTAAGTTACCCGTCGTTGGTGCACTCGGCCGATAGAGTGGTATAAACCAGGGGATTTCCCCATCCATAATAAATTTACCTTAATATTATGTGAATTCAGTATTATATATCATATAGAATATTATTTTACATTTGGTCAAACAGGAATTATTGTCATTGGTTAAACACTGCGAAACCGTATTTTGGATCACGGAGAGTTATGTTACATTAGATAAACACTACGTCATCACGATTATCAGGAATAATTCTGTTATACCCTTCACAGGGGTATTCATAGTGCGTGATTTTTAAGAACGACGCATTCTACCGATGTTGGTGTGTTGGTAATAAAACTGCCTAACAGAATTATGCCGATTAACCAATAAATCATCTTATCCTTGTTGAACAAATACATTCTTGTTTACATTTGGCAGATAGTGTACACCAGTGTGCCCCTATTAAGCATTCCAATAATGATGCTTTGATTTTCACTCTAACAAAGTCGACTAGTATTTTCCAGCTTCAGAAAACAGTTGTATAAAATCTGTTCATTCGATTTCATTAATTGAAATCATGCGATTGGTTAAAAATTGACAATGCATATTTTAATCTCTGTTGATGTCTTTTGGCTAATCAATTTAACAAGCCCCAATATAATGGGTGTGCTCCATTACCTAGCTACCCATCAGTTGGCTTACTGACCTAGTTCTACAAAACAGCGACATAATGGGTGAGATTGTCATATAAATTGTGCTTTTCAGTAAAAATTCGAACTCGTGATAATGTACGGACAGAAACAGAAACGTCTTAGATCACAGTGTATATTTTCCTACACCCGGTTTCCCATGCATCCGAACCTAAACGAGATAATTATACTCACAATGTAGAATTCCCATACACACTCTCCATTTATTCAGAGCATAACTCATCTGAAGTCACAGTGAACATATTCTGATACGTGCCCCGATTTCATTCAGAGCATACACGTTTGTTGATCCGAATATAAAGTTTCCTACACTATTCACCCTGTAGTTCAGAGCATGAACAGTTCGTGTTTATGTATCACATCGTCGAGTTTAATCATTTTCTGATCATGGTGTGTATTTTTAATAAAACTGCCTAACGGTGACTGAGAGCGATAAATCGTTTTAGTTTAAGAGAGTGAATTTAACATATCTGCCACATTTTTCTCGCCGATCGAAAGCGAACCAAAAAAGTCCGCCTACCTATTCCTCCACAACTCCGTAATTGAGACCATTTTTCCGTGGGATCTCTCAATATCTGAAGAAAAAAACATAAAATCTCAATTTCTTAAATATGGGACAAATTAATAATTTAATGTTAGGCTTGATTCTATTTAATATATCTATTGACTTAAACATCCTCAAGCAAACAAATGTACATTAACTGCAAGCGTCTAAATACAAGGTTTAAACCACTGTTGTCTACCTTGCAATAACAAAAAACCCTATATGATCTTAAAAACCTTTCAATCCTCATCCACCAGATAATACATACGTAGATTCGAAACATAAATATGAACAATTCCTCATTTCTTTAACAAAATCAAATCGTCATGTGATAAAGAGCTTCTTACGTGAAACGGTATAACATGCGGGAATTGGTATGAAACCAAGACTGAATTCGTTTTTATTTCAATAATTGAATCAATCTTGAAATACTGCAATAACTGGATTGCATGAAATATGGGTTTCTATTTTGTGTCCCTATTCGTTTCTTGAGTGTTGTTACGTTTATAGAAACATTTAACCAATATTCGGTATTTATTACATGACACTTTATTCCTGACAAAGTGGTGTCTCAACAAGATTATATTTCAAAGAAATAGCAAGTCATTTTGGCAGTCTACTAGTAGTAAACAACTACGTTGTCGCTTGACAATCTGACATATTGTGGTCCGTTCTTTAAAAGCGAATAGACATGAGCACTGCACAACTAGAGCGTATGACTCATACTTATAAGTGACATGTACGTTATACGATTGTCGCCCAAGCAATATTTACGTATACGTACGATCCATACGTACTCATTTGGCAGTACTTCCTAATGCAAGTTCTCTTATCTACTCGTTTATTGGCCCAATAATACAAGTGTTGTTGTAAATAGGTTTCAATCAATCTTTGAACTTCATATTCGTTGGAATGTTTTTGTACCAGGGGGTAATTTAGGAGCCAGCCATAAGTATGTTCCGGGAAAAATGTGTATAACATTACACTTATAACTTTATAAAATCAAATGTGTTGTGTTACCGATATAGAATAACAGAGGCTGTCGTAATTCAATATTCTTAAAGCCTGCTCCCTTTGCTACTCGTTTCCTGGTCCAATGTTCCCTTGGCTACTCGATTCCTGGTCCAATGATACAGTTCGTGTTGAAAATAGGTTTCAATCAGTCCTTGAACTTCATATTCGTTTACATGTTTTTGTGCCAGGGGGTAATTTAGGAGCAAGCCATAAGTATGAAACAATTTCCGGGAACAATTTGTATAACATTACACTTATAACTTATAAAATCAAATTTGTTGTGTTACAGATATAGAATAACAGAGGCTGTCGTAATTCAATATGAATGCATATATTATATAACCCATCTAAGCGTAATATGATCGAAGTCATTATTATGATATCAATGTTCAACCATATAATAAGTATATCCTCAGGCACCTCCTAAACTGACACTACGGGTGACTTCAAATATTGAACCAGTTTCAAGAAAAATCTAGGGAGAATTGACCATAGAAATTACAACGATTCTAAGTCTTTTCCATTACATAAAGTCTTTATTGACCAATGATCCGATTATGCTTTATCTATAAGTTAGCTAATATATCTGATGTTTAAATAAACACGATGGCTTCCGTGTCAAACAAGATTGTCATGAACTTGGGGCTATTTTTTTCACTTTATTCACTAAGTGACTCCAGGATTTGGTTTCGATTAATTTACCCTGGTCACTTGATAGTCACGCACAGGTAGGTTTACACTGTGGTTTTTTATTTAAATAATAAGTTAAAAGCTAAAAATAAACATTTAAATGTCCATAACTTTTTAATGTACATATTTCGCATATATAATTGAATACATCTATTCAATTGGTTCTCACCAAAGGTATTTGTATATGCTATATACGTATATGGAACTTCCTTTTTATAAATATATGTACACACTTATGGACACGCTGCTCGTGGACATTCAAAAGGTACTTCTCGTAATAATCAAATTAAAGACAATCAAGCGCAATTAGAATGTCAAAGCATGCGTCGGTCTCCTTGCTCTTTGTATCGGTATGCAATACACACATCGTAAATCGATCGTAAGTATAATTATATCGTTATATACTGCAGTAATATCCGTTTTAACGATGATGAGCGGAACACGCCTTCCGTGTGAATAGGTAAACATGATATAGGAAAGGTTGACGTTTTAGTTACCCCATGGTTATTCACTTGTACCATAACTCATAACTCAGACTCCACTCCACTCCACTCCACTCCACTCCACTCCACCCCACTCCACTCCACTCCACTCCACTCCACTCCACTCCACTCCACTCCACTCCACTCCACTCCACTTCACTTCAATTCAATTCAATTCAATTCAATTCACTTCACTTCACTTCACTTCACTTCACTTCACTTCAATTCAATTCAATTCAATTCAATTCAATTCAATTCAATTCAATTCACTCCACTCCACTCCACTCCACTCCACTCCACTCCACTCCACTCCACTCCACTCCACTCCACTCCACTCCACTCCACTCCACTCCACTCCACTCCACTCCACTCCACTCCACTCCACTCCACTCCACTCCACTCCACTCCACTCCACTCCACTCCACTTCACTTCAATTCAATTCAATTCAATTCAATTCACTTCACTTCACTTCACTTCAATTCAATTCAATTCAATTCAATTCAATTCAATTCAATTCAATTCAATTCAATTCAATTCAATTCAATTCAATTCAATTCAATTCACTACACAAAACAGCTGAAGCCAAAAAAACGATAACGTTCAAACATATATTTATTATATTTCTGCTGCATTTAAACGTCTGCATTTCAAATAGATCAACATTTAATTAAATGTACCTCAGTCGGTTTAAATAGACTTACACCCACCTTTGCTATTGCCTGCAGACTATTTTCATTTATAGAAATGCGTGGGGCATGAATTGATACGTGAATGTCGGATATTTGAAGCACAGGTGTTCAAAATCTACATATGGCGACCGAATACTTGACAAACATTTCAAAACTCTTCAGTTAAGTGCCTCTCGCTATAAAAAAAAAATCAGTCTCTAAAACAGAAGGATGTCTTTAGGTTGATCCGTGTGGTTTGAATCAGTTTAATCAGAGACGGCCGGATCAATTTTAGGTCTGTTTGCATTTTCCAGCGACACATATTTTGACGGAAAGCATCGCGCTGACACACATTATGTCGTTTACTATTCTGTTTCCTCGAGGTATCTCATTAAATTACGTACAGGGCATTTCGAAAACTAATAAATGCTGCTCATCAATCTTCAATTTCATGCCCGCGGTAAAACAATTTGAAAACATTGGAATGGCTCTAGTTCGCTCAACGCGTTAAACGTATTTAGATGTGAGAAAAAAAACCCGCATCGTCCACAGAAATTAGCTTGTTACACGGTTTCATAAGTCTTACTATTTGTCACTCTGAGATATGTTGCATTGGAGTAGGGTCAACGGGTAACTGTTTTATCGTCATATCTGTTGCTGTACAATATTTGTATACTATTGAATGGCTTTGACGGTGATACAAGAAGAAGAAGAAATTAGCGAGTGCAATATATTCTTGTATCACCCAAAAATAATACATTCAATATTATTATTATTATTTATATAACAGACTGTTTTTATCAATACTCACGCGCACATCTTCTGCGCCGCACAAAACATATTGGACGGCAATATGTTTTGAATATTGGACGCACATCCGGGAACTTGGAGCATAATATTCAATACGCACTTTTATTGTACCGTTTGGAAGGCCTATATAAATAATTATGAATATTAATGGCCCCTTACACTGTAAGTAATGCTCCTCGCTTTACTTTGAATGAATATCTTAAAATGATCAATCAACATAATTCTGCCATATCTATAAGTGTATGCCATGGGTAATTTTAAAAAGCCGAGTCTTAAGGCCTGATTTGAATTTAGTCACTGTTGGTAATGTCCTGATGTTATCTAGGAGTGCATTCCATAGCTTGGGTGCAATTACCGAAAAACTCCTCCCATATGTTGAGGTCTTGCCAGGTTTTTCGCAGAGTAGTGTTCGTGACGCAGATCTCAAAGTTCGTGGCGGATTATAGCGAGATACCATATCAGAAAGATATGCAGGAGCTTCGCCAACAAGAATTTTGAAAGTCAACAGAAGAATTTTGTAGACAATTTTTTTTTCGAATAGGAAGCCAGTTGTACATAACAGGGGTGATATGTTCAGATTTCCTTGAGAAAGTAACGACACTGGCAGCTGTATTTTGTACGCGTTGCAGTTTTAACAGTTCCTTGTGTGGACGACCCGCGAGAATGCTGTTTAATATAATTCTGCTGTCAATATAATTCTGCCATATCTATAAGTGTAATTATAATTGTACTTGTAATTGTAAATTGTAATTGTATATTCTACAATTGTAGAATCCAATTAGCGACGAAGTTTATCAATTTTGTAAATTGCATATGATGCTCGGCGGCAAATGACATTAACATGGGTAACCATCTTGAGATGTTTGTCGAACACAACTCCTAAATCGCAATATTCTGGGAAGGGGGAAACGATAGTATTCCCGATGTTGAGGGATACATCGCGAGGGCAATAGCCAGTGACTTGCCCCCACGTATAGGCATAAATTCGATTATCTCAGAAAAAACAATTGCAATGTCCAGTACCTGTTGATTTCCTTGGTTTCAAGAGCAGAAGTAAACACACACACAATTCCTGACCAGGTGCTTTAATGTTAGCTAATTAAATCAGAAATTGGTATCAAAAACATTAGATATAGGCCTACAGATATACATGTATTAAACGAGCAAATGCCTTCCTCGAAATTTGACACCTTGTTTATAAAAAATGAGTGGATACATTTAAAGTCATGATGACTAAAGTAACTAGACTTAACGACAGTATAATAATGGGATGTATATACTTGCATGCATGTGTTCAGCAGTGACAATTTGTGTGAAATGAATCATATTCACTTTTGTTCGGCTTTATTCTATTTTATATCTATTGACTTACACATCCTCAACCAAACAAATGTATAGAAACGAAGCTTCAAAATACTAGTTTTAAACCTCTGTTGTCTGCCTTGCAACATCAACGTATTATGATCTCAAGAACCCTTTGATCCTCATCCACCAGATAATAGATACGTAGACTCGAAACATAGATAAATATGAACATTTCCTCACTTCTTTAACTAAATAAAAATCGTCATTTGATAAAGAGTTTCTTACGTGAAATTGTATAACATGCGGGAACGGGTATGAAACCAAGACTGAATTCGTTTTTATTTAAATAATTGAATAATTCTTGAAATATTGCAATAATTGGATTGCATTTTTATCCATATTTGTGTCTTCGTATTAAATCTGTGAGTGTTGTAACGGATATAGAGACATTTTACCAATATCTGGTATTTGATACATTGACACTTTATTCCTTTAATACGTAGCGTCTGACAAAGAGGAGTCTCAATAAGATTAAATTAAATATTTAGCAAGTCATCTTTGCAGTCTAGTAGTATAGCACTACGTTGTCGCTTGACACCCTGACATAATATGTGGTCCATCCGTTTTAAAGCGAATGTGCATGAGCTTAAGGCCACACTGCAAAACTAGTACAGATGGCTCATAAGTATAAGTGACCTGTGCGTAAGACTTATACGATAGTCGCCAAAGTAATATCTTGCATCCTTACCAATAAAAATTGAACTAAACTAATACAAATATTTCCATAATAACATAGAAGTATGTTCATTTGTCTCAGTTCAATTTTTAAGGTTGCTTGTACGTGTACGTATGATGCAAAATATAACTTTGTCTTACGTACAAGTCACTAATACGTATGAGTCATGCGTACTAGTTTTGCAGTGCCTCCTAATGCAGGTTCCTTTCGCTACTCGAGTACTCGTTTCCTGGCCGAATCATACAAGTGGAGTTCTAAATAGGTTTCAATCAATCCTTGAACTTCATATTCGGTGACATGTTTTGTGCCAAGGGGCCATTTAGGAGCAAGCCTTTTAAGGCTTGCTCCTAAATGGCCCCTTGGTATGAAACAATTTGTATAACATTACACTTATATAAGTTATCAAATTTAATTTGTTGTGTTACCAAGATAGAATAACAGAGGCTGTCGTAATTCAATATGAATGCATATATTATATAACCCATCTAAGCGTAAGATGATCGAAGCCATATGATATCAATTTTCAACCTGCACATACACCATTACAAAAAATTGAAAATCAGTATTTCAGGCTCTTCCAAAACTGACACTATGGGTGACTTCAAATATTGAACCAGTTAATTCCAGATAAATCTAGGGACACTTGACCATAGAAAGGACAACGATTCTAAGTCTATTCCATTACATAAAGTCTTTATTGACCACTAATCCCATTATGCCATAATGTGATTATTGACCACTAATCCCACTTTGGCATCGCTTAAACTATCCACTTATGGAGTCAAATTTCACGGTTTTATCTCTAACTCAATATTGATTTGTGGGACAGTCGTTAAAAACTGACGTTATCTCAATCGGGAAATGACGAACTGATGACCATCATGGAAAAACGATTTTAGGAGTTGATATAAAAATATTTGAAATATTGGTAAATGTAATCATCTTTGAAGTAAAATTACATTAAAAGGCATATTGCATTCTATTTACAAGTCAATTTTATTTGACTAAAGATGTTTGGAAAATGTTCAGTGACTAAACCGTGCTCTGCTTAAGAATATTCATATTTCCTATTCACAGATTTAAAAATTAAACTTTCCAGACAAAATGGTATGAACAAATAATGAAAATTCATGATTTACTAGGAAAGATCGAACAAGATAAAAGGTACTATGAATTGTACTACATTTGCAATAAGTTCACAAATATAACTGACGGTGTTTTTTTGTAAGCGTACAATGTATTATTATTGGCAGGTGTGTATGGATGATACTGCCATATGTGCAACTAAAATGTAGGCTATTCAGTGTTTGAGCAGACAAATACTGTTTGGAAGTGGAATGTGTTAATGAGAGCTTGGTATGCAATACACACAGCGTAAATCGATCGTAAGTATAATTATATCGTTATACTGTTAGTAATATCCGTTGAACAGAAGACACCTTCAGTGTGAATAGATAAACATGTAATTAGGAAATGTTGACGTTTTAGTTACTCCATGGTCATTCACTTGTACCTTAACTCATAACATGATACATCCAAATGAAAAATCAACATTTTGAGTGGTCCAATGTCAGCCAACATTTCAATTATTTCATTTCATTTCGTTTCGTTTCGTTTCGTTTCGTTTCGATTCTTTTCTCAACATAACTCAACTCAACTCAACTCAACTCAACTCAACTCAACTCAACTCAACTCAACTCAACTCAACTCAACTCAACTCAACTCAACTCAACTCAACTCCACACTCCACTCCACTACACTACACTACACTACACTACACTACACTACACTCCACTCCACTACACTACACTACACTACACTACACTACACTACACTACACTACACTACACTACACTACACTACACTACACTACACTACACTACACTACACTACACTACACTACACTACAGCTATTTTGGAGTGGAGTGTTTTGGAGTGGAGTGGGGTGTTTTGGAGTGGAGTATTTTGGAGTGTTGTGTTTTGGAGTGTTTTGGAGTGTTTTGGAGTGTTTTGGAGTGTTTTGGAGTGTTTTGGAGTGTTTTGGAGTGGAGTGGAGTGTTTTGGAGTGGAGTGGAGTGGAGTGGAGTGAATATATTGATTATATGCATTTAAACGTCTGCATTTCAAATAGATTCACATTGAATTATATACACCTTTGTAAGTTTAAATTGCACTATTAACTTACACCCACCCGTCCTATTGCCCGCAGACTATTTTCATTTATTGAAATACTTGGGGCATGAATTTATACGTGAATGTCAGAAATTTGAAGCACATATGTTCAAAATCTACATATGGCGACCGAATACTTTACAGACATTTCTGTGCGTCTCGCTAAAATTTTAAAAACAAAATCGAACTCTAAAACAGAAGTCTTTGTTTTAATCTTTGTGATTTAAATCAGTTTAATCAGAGACGGACGGTTCAATTGTAGGTATGTTCGCATTTTCCCGCGGCACGTATATTGACTGAAAGCATCGCGCTGACACACATTATGTCGTTTACTATCTTGTCCCCTCGAGGTATCTCATTAAATTACGTACAGGACATTTCGAAAACTAATAAATGCTGCTTAACATTAAAACATTGGAATGGCTCTATTTCATCACTCAACACGTTAAACATGTTTAGATGTGAGAAAAAAGCCCGCATCGTTGGCGTGTAACCATCACACACGATTTCATAAGTCTTACTCTTTGTCAGTCTGAGTTTGTTGCATTGGAGTATAGGGTCAAACGGGTAACTGTTTTATAGTCATAGCATATGTTACTGTTCAATATTGAATAGTAATGGCCCCTTTATACTCTACTTAATGCTCTCCGCTTTACTTTGAATTAATATCTTAAAATGATCAATCAATATAATAGTTCTGCCATATCTATAAGTGTAAGGGGCCATATCCAAACTCTCAGTGATTTTAAAGCATTTTTACAACGATTTTACAACGGTATTCCAACGGTATTTCGTTCTATTGTTAAAAGCATCGGAAAAAGATCGGTGATTAACTCCCTACTTATCTGGCGTTAACAATAGAACTATTGTAGTACTCTCGATGGCTAATCGCGACACTCCTCAAACCCCGACTCAAACGAGATATGTTTGTAGCCGCCTATTCATTGCTAGGCTTATTGTAATCCACTCGTTAACGTCATAAGAATAATCCTCCTTGAAGTGGCCTTTAAAGACTATTGTTCAGCCGTGGATGATTTTAGAGTAAGCAGTACAAGCAGGGAGGTGTCAATGACACCTCCCTGGTACAAGCATGGATAATGTTATCATTGAATACTAAACAATATGGGAGCCATAAAACATACAACGTGTTATTGTTTTCTGGTATAGGCATAATGTGTGTAATCAAGTAGCATTATGAATCTTACTCCCCTAAATAGTGTCATTTTTCTGCGTTTTTAGACTATTTAAGAATGTTGCATACACTCTGAACGTGACCTAATAAATAATAAATAAATAATAAATATGAAGAAATTAAGTAATTAATGTAAATAAATAATATATAGATTAATAATTATATCAATAAAATAGTATATTAAGGCCTATTTATAATTAATTGATTGATAAATAATTAAATAAACATCAACAATTAAGAAAGTAAATACAAAATAAATAAATAACGTTAAAATTATGTCAATATAAATGAAAACCCCGAACGGACGTATAATGAGAGAACAATAATAAATATTATATTTCGGCATACTTAAAACCCTAACCGACCTCTACCCAGACTCGACCGCTCTAAGTATAGAGCACAAGGAATATAAACCGCCACAAAGATTCGAACGTACGGCCTGCTGATTGAGAGTCCTAATCTTTACCAACTGAGCTATTTCGATTTTCCTGAAATCCTCAGCGCTTTATACCCAAATATAGTTCTCAATCAACTATTCCCTAAATACACACGGTATGTTGAACCATATTACTTTTGTTTGTTATTGCGTTCACATAGCGCATAGTTGGCTCAGCAGTAGAGCATTGGACTAGTAAACCGGAGGTCGTGGATTCGAATCCTATCACGTCTTGAAATTTTATTTTAATCGTTTATATACATTTTTTTTTATTAGTTTTCGATATTGTTTATCATTTCGTATAATTATTCATTATTGTTCAATTATAGTTTATTTTGGAATGTGGAATTATTTACGATTTCATTTTAATTTTCCACTGACTGTTTAGTGTGCATGGCATCATGAAATGTGAATGAACCGCGGTATACCACCGAACTGTCCTACTCCTATATGCAACAGGCCAATACAATAGAAACTCGTTGTGTGTTATTATCGATTGAGCTAAACTTGTTACAAATGCCAGCCGTTATGTAATACAAATCAATGTGCCTGTATTATTATTATTGAAATAATGTTTCGGTGGTGTAGGAAATAGGAAAATCGATTCAAGGACATGAGCCGACTGGCTTCTTATTTACATAACAATTGGCCTTTGCAGATCATGTTCATAGACTAGCTAGGGCCATTCAATGTAGGCCTAGGAGTAGTAAACACAATTATATTTACAGGACATTCTTTATCGCAGTGAAATTGCAAAAGAAAAAAAGTATCATTCAACATTCAATAAATATAGCGAACGATAAGCAATCCTGTCAATTTATAAAAACAAACAGTGTAATAACAAAACAGAAAAGAAAACCATCCCCATCCGCAGGATTCGAACCACTGACCTCATGATTGTGAAGCCGGCGCTTTGACGTTTGAGCTAATGAAGGCTATACATAAACGTTTTGAAGAAAAACATTACATAGGGTTCAAAATACAAATATCTCTTAAATCGGAGGCTAAAATGCTTTATATTTCGATTGGTGTGCATTTTTAATATGGGTTATCGCCCAAAAGTTGATTATATGCTGAAGGAGATTGTAATTCTGATTTCATTATAATGCATAACACTATTTTTTGAAACGATTCTAGACATTTCGTTCGTAAATAAATTTCACCATTACGTTTGATCGATTAAAATTCGCGGCAAATACTGCGCCGAACAATAGATGAATAGAGTGAGAGTAAACAACATGCTACACTCGTGATGGAGCGGTAGCTTAATTCATATTTCTAGACGACCAGATACATTGATCGGCGGTGAACGTAAACATTTTACGATCGGATTTAAAAAGCTTATAGTATTTCTTAAAGAATATAACATAACCTCCCTCGCGCTTTCATCTGTCTGCTTCACTAATTGAGCAATCGAGAGTACTACAATAGTTCTATTGTTAACGCCAGATAAGTAGAGAGTCTCTAGTTAATCACCGATCTTTTTCCGATGCTTTTAACAATAGAACGAAATACCGTTGGAATATCGTTGTAAAATCGTTGTAAAAATGCTTTAAAATCACTGAGAGTTTGGATATGGACCCTAAGTAATATTTCATAACATATTAAAAACCTTTGTCCATGATAGATTTGGGACGATGTAGCATTTAAAAGTAACATGCTAAATTTTCAAATTATATGCATTTTTGCACCCACTCTTCTGATCATGAAATGTTATTTTTATAGTACTAAAAATGAAACAGCTTCTTATTTTCAAGTATTTTCTTCAATCGCTGTAATTAAAAGTAAATTGAAAGCAATCTCCCATTACAAGACTATTTGATAAACTCATACAGGTTTGCCATTTGCATTAACGTCGTTGCCACGATATGATATAAGGTGTTAGTAGAGACACTTGAAGCCGGCCAGACAATCCAATCTGACCTCAAAACTAATATTTGCTTACCACAGATAAGCATTCACTGCTATTAAGGTAATATATCGTATATCATCACTTTTAGCCAGAAATTTAGATATGTTTTACCCAAATATACGGTGAAAATATCAAATGCCATTTAAGCTTGAATTGTTGTAATCGAGACAAAATAATCCACATTCGACTATAGTAAGAAGTAATATTAGAAATGTAAATATTTAATGAAACAAATTGTTAAGTTGTCTTTTATAGTTGTTTAAACATGCCAGTTGTGTTAAAGGTCGGTGGGGATGGTCTCAAAATGATCGTCTTGTCAACATATGTTCTTTAAAATATTAACTTGGATTTAATTCAGGATGTTTTATTACCTACGCAACGTATAGAAATAGATCAGTGCTTTTTGTACTGCTACTGACCTTGGCTTATTTGAAAAAAGAACGCGTTACACGTTTTGGACATTATGTGCGGATTTTTTTTCTTTTTCTGATATTTTGTTAAAAGCTGAAGAGGACATCTTAAACAACAAGTTTACCTTCCCCGCACCCCATCAATCAATGTTGGGACACCTTGAATATACTGAAGACATTGATATTTCTCAACATTGCACAGGGGAGGAGGGGGGGGGGGGGGGGGGGGGGGGGCGGGGGGGGGTGTTCCAAGACTTATTTTCCAGGATAGGTAACGAAACATCATAGACAAATCATTATACATACATAGTTTGATATGTTTAAAATATCAAACAATTTGAAACAATTCTTTGAAAAATCTGAGTATATTCCGATTACTTGACTACCATGGCATTCAACCCAAATGTGGTAATAAAACGAAAAAGCTGATGCCTAATGTCTTTAACATTTGCCACGCTGCAGACTGCAGACGACAGTTCCAACATGGCATAGAAAGTTTTAAAAAAATCAAAATGATTGTATTTCATCACCATATTTGGAATCACCATGCGAAAATCAATAAAATAAGTACAAGCATGCCTAGTATTGGTTCAGTAATTCTTGAGATAAGACTTTGAGAATTGGGAAAGGCTTCTGAAAAATCTGTTTTGTATAATGTTAAACTAATTGCCGCGTGAAAAGTGTTAACATTGATATCCCCCTACCCGCAAAAATGGTGGCTAAATTTAGCTAATCGCCATGGATTAAGGACATTCGACAATAAATAACCGAATACGCCCTGTGAAACATGATTTATGGTGAATGAAGACATGCGATACGGTTGAGAGAGACGATATCGAAAATATGAAGCTTATATAAAAATGAATCTTAAACACTTGTTATTGCAATTTCAAGCGATCAGGTTACTAAACGCGTGTTATCTGATTGCTTAAACTCTGCAACATATAACAAAATCTTCAAATTTCGTATGACATACCTGACGATGATGACAGGCGATAATGTTTTTTGAAATAAGATAGGTGTACTTCATAAATATTCAAACAGTAAAAACTTGAAATTTAAACCATTTGTTATTGTAAAGCTATGATATTAACTATATATATCCGTGATGTAACTACTTTTTAGCAAATCAGTATCGGTAAAGGGATACGAACTGTTTGATCGTCATGTTACTTGTTGCTCTTAACTATTAAATATCGATGGCAACTTACCCTAGTAACTTAATGCTCTCCGCTTTACTTTTTGATGAATATCTAAAAATATACAATGTGCATATTTCTATAAAATCTATATCAGTGTGTCGTTTTCTGTCTACAGATACTGTGTTTGTATACTCAATTTTTGTAATGGATGCTGTCGGCGTCACATACAATACTTGAGCGGTCCTCGAAAACATCATTTACTTAGATCAGAAGCAATATTCCTGACGTTCTTCAACTTCTTTTTAATGCTTCAAATGTTATTTGACAGTTGAACCTTACGTTATTTTTAGTTAAACGCAATGGACATGCTAGTAAAATAAAGGGTATACTAGCTGTATTGGACATGTCCGATATCGATATTCTGTATGAAATGTGAAGTTTTATTTCAATTGTGTTTGCCGAAAACATGTTTCATTTTTATGTGAATGATCACAAATATGAAATTGAAATTGAATATTGCATATCAAAAATGAAAGAAAAAATGTATCTTGAGCTTACGTTTACCTACTTGAATTTAAGCTATGGTTATCAGTTTTCAAAATTCATCAGTGGTATACTTTCTTTAACCGTCATTTGATATAGCAGTAGCTTAGGAAACCTGAACTACAGGCGCGCGGATTTGATGAGTTTAGATTACATTGCGACAGTATTGAAGAAAACCTTTTTAAAATATCAAGGATTTTGCACGCGAGGTCAGTAGACGGGATCTTGACATTTTTATCATGATTATTAATGTTACAGAAGTGTCCATTTTGTCCACAGTGTGGTGTCTGACATGTCATTAGTTTATATCAATAATGTAGTATTTACATTAAATGTCATTTCATATTTCAAGAGCTAGTTTTGAGGGCTATTGAACCCATAGATAAATAAGGTTGAAATAGGAAAAAGGTTCCCTCGCGATGTCTTGGAAATGTATAGAGGCTCGAGATGCTATGCAGTGGACGAGTATGTATCTAAGGTGAAGATGCAATTCCTATAATTCACGAGACAATAGGAAAGTCACGGAGCCAGATCTGACAATGAAAATAAGAGTCCCATTCCATTACTTTAATTCCATAAAAAGAGGGCAGTAATCTTATTTGGTTGGCATGATATACAGGGGGTAACAACCCTATATACGTGTATGTAACGTTAAACATTAAATAACGCTAACGAGGCCCCAGTCAAAGGCCACATCTAAAAGGCTGCCCCATGAAAGTTTCATTTCCATACGCGATCCTCTTTTCTTCATCATGTTGATCCATAAATCCATAAATATGTCAAGTCATTAATGGCTAACGCTGGTTTACTAGTGCTGTGACCTTTTACCTGCGTCGACCCATTTCTGTCTATCATATCGCTAACATATTTTGGAATATATTGCTTATGTCGGCAATCCGGAGAAGAAATGTTGAACGAAAAAAAGAATGATGCAGGGAATGCTGATTCACTGGCAGTTCACTTCGCTATATTTTTGAACAATGTGACAGTGACAGATTGTAATGCCGTGTGTTATCAATTGATATCCGTTAATTATGTAAATTCTATAAGCGGAAATATATGGTAAACTGTTACCAAAATGTGTGAATGTGACTAATGCGTCATTATTTCGGTGTTTATAACAGCTGTCAAGAAAGAGAAAGAATAACAAAATAAAAATAAATCGGTATTTAAACAGTTCAACTTAGTGAAGATAATGCACATGAACAACACGAGCCCCAAATCGCAGGTTATAATACTAAAACTGGCCTATTTTGGACAAAAGTTCTGCATGATAAAATGGAGTAAACTGTCAAAGGTTACACTTTTATTGTCCGGTACTATTATGAAATACAAAACAAGTCGATTTGTTTGCGAGCTAGCGACGTGGCCTAATGGATAAGTCGTTGGACTGCCACTGATAATTGTTATTAAGGTAGTGGGTTCGAATCCCAGTGGCGGCGCACTTATGTTTTGATTTTTGTTTTAATTTATTTGTAACGCATGTATCTATCAATAAAAAATAAGTTAAGAAAGAAATATAATCGCAACAACATGCATCGCCATCCATGTCAGCGTTTTAGAAAAATAGGTATACATGTAAGTTGCCATAGGGGATTGTTAACACTTTCCACGCGGCAGGCAGCTGCAGACGACATTCCATATTTTTACAAAAGGTTTCAAAAATGTCAAAATTACTGTATTTCATTACCATATTAGGAATCACCATGAGAAATGCATTGAAATAAGTACAAACATGCCTAGTGTTTGGTCAGTAATCTTTGAGATAGACTTTGAAAATTATGAAAGGTTTCTGAAAAATCTGTTTTGTGTATGGTAAAAATAATAGCCGCGTGGAAAGTGTTAACAGTGATCGTTACCTAAATAAATCATTGTTTTTTTAAATTCAATACTATAGCTCTAACTCCTATGGTTCATACGACATTCTGTATTTGAGCTATGCGAGAAAACTTAAATTCAGAATATTAATTTTTGCACTTTGTCAAGACAATCGTAGAAAAAAGTGCTTGGAACGCGTTATACGTTTTGGACATTATGTGCAGAATTGTATTTCCTGATCTTTTAAATGATGCTTATTGTTGTTAATAGCTGAATAGGACATCTTAAACAACAATTGTCCATTCCCCACAACCCATCAATCAATGTTGGGACACCTTAAACAACTGCCGAAGACATTAACATTTCTCAACTAACGGGGAGGGGTGTTAGTTTTCTGTTGTTAACAAGTAAGCGTTCCAAGACCTTTTTTTCTCTCCAGGATTGTAGATCAATCTTCAGCATGGTGTCAGTCTTAAGATGAGCTATTGAGGGAATTTCTCTGGTGATTTTAGTATTCACGAATAAAGCCGCTATCTGCCACTGATAACATATCTGAGAGCGGTAGTCATAAATAAGACAAACTATTGAAGGATTCGTTTGGGTGATTTAGAATATATGAAACGCGCTCTGTGATTTGCCGCCTCAATCAACTACCAGCTTGACTGATAACTGTAATAATCTTCTAATTGACAAATTATTTACTTTATTAAATTTGTCATTAGAATGTATTGTCAGTAAGTGATGTCTATCAACAACACGCCAAACGCTAATCTCGAATCCACATTCCAATTCTTACCCGGTACTCTTCAAACAAAGTGTAAACGGATCCTTTTTGGCGATTTAAAATAAGAAACACGCTATTCGACAGCTTCCATTGATTTGCCGTCTCAATCAACTGTATTCAGCACAGATAACTAAGCAATAAGCTTCTATATTTTGTCAAATGTATTAGTTAAGTATATTTGTTAAAATGTGTTGTTAGTCAAAGTGATCTATCAACAAGACGCCAAGCGCTAATCACATATTCACATTCCAACCTTAAGGCAAAGTGTGAAAGGATCCTCTCTTGCGATTTAGAATATGAACACGCTCTGGCTTTGCCTACAGTGATTGCTGCTATAACCAAGGCATTACACACATGGAGTCAGGTCAACTCTCAACCCCTTTATAAGATCAGGTATGCCGCCCCAGTTAGGGTCCCACAGCGCCAATTAGTATGCCATTAAATCTCCACAGGAATCTCTACCCTGCTCAGTCCAAAACCACCGCTGTTTACAACTGTCAAAATGACCGCATGGTTGATGCATTTAGATCGTTATAAATTACTGCCAGAAAACATATTATTTTATTAGTTTAAAGTGTTTTGAAATCATTTATGTTATAACAGTTGCTTGTTTAACATTTATGATAGTCAACTGTACCAATAGAATAATTCTACACAGAATATATTTGATATAAATAAAAACTTGAACAAGCTATATATTGAATTGATTGAATCACACGGTAAAAATTCATTCAAAATGGCGACCTCCAGTCCACACTACTCACACACACACATGATGACGGAAGTATTTGTTTCAGTGACTGTTATTCGTTGTTCTAGAACTCAATAATAGTTTAGACTACTTGCTAGATAAAGCAGATGATAGTGTAGCTGATAGTGGAGATGGGTTAGAAAATGAAGAAACAACTTTTGTTAATGCAAAAAGCCAGCAAATCGGGGCAGACTGCAGAGTCGATCGAGAGCATAACAACAACAATACAAGAACAAAATTGAAAGGTAAGCTTATTTAATTAATTTTCAATTTCAATTTATAATTTTGTTATGACTGTCTGATTGATTTGTCTACTACGTTGATATATTTTAAAATGTATTCATGTATTGTAGATGTACGCCACCTCTTTATATTATTATTATAAATATAATTTAAAATATCCCACCACAGTGCTTTTTTATGATTATTATCAGGTCTGTATTCTATCACTTATCAGTATCACCGATGGCATGCCATTACCAAAGTATTGAAATCATTCACAATTAAAATGAAATTGATCTCAGCATATGATTGGGGGGGGGGGGGGGGTATTGTTTTCTGATTCTAAATGAAATATTAACCCATTTTTCCTTTCCTTTTTCTTCTTCTTTTCCCCATATAAACACTACAGGGACAGGTTTCAAGATTTGCAGATGTCCAGTCTAAACGAGAATCACTACCAGTCGAAGCAATCTTGGAAACAACTTAAAAGAATGACCATCAAGAACCATAGGACACCGGATTCGTGGATAATTGACGCTTGACTTTTTATTCTTGATTGAGGGAAAATACTAAAGATTTGATAAGAATAACAATTTACTTCTGATAATTTGGTTTTTGGAAAAAGCCGTGAAGTATGAAGTCATGTCATATACTGGATTCTCCAATGACATACAATGTACATGTGTGTGGACGATACTAAGAGTTGCAACAACAGTTTCTGCAAGAAGTGTCTTGCTGTACAATTTACAAATGTTTAAATATTTACTTATTAAACGCCGAACTTATGAATTTGTTTTGTTTAAGAAATGATCATGATGAGAGGTACACTATAGTCGGATATACAATTGAACGAACACTTTGAAGTAGCGTATTGCGTGCGGCGCGCACAGCCATAAAGCGTGATAATTTTGGGCGTGATCATCTTTTTGCTGCATGCGTGCGTGTTGTTCGTTCAATTATTAATTTGGCTATGTGACAATACATTTGCATCAAGCATCTAAAAAATTCTTTATTGCAAATAATTGCACAAAACTTTGAAAATAAACATGTGGATCGACTAAAACTCATACTATGTTTGCATTGGCAATATATCTAACATTTTTCCACAACTTCAAAATGATTTAATTGGTTATGATGGGATTATAATTCATAAAGGTACATTTCAAGTTGCATAAAACCGTGACCATGCTTGGATTGAAGGTATGTGATCTTTTCCAGGGGACGCCATAAATCCTCACAACAAAAATGGAAGCAGATTTTCTTGCAGATTTACATTTCTGATCATAAATCGTGCATACATTCTAATGACGATTCTTAATTTTATACTTCAAAATCATGGTTTTAGAGTCAAAATAAACTGTTAGGTTTAACGGTCAGTTTAATTCGATTAATTCTTAATGCACTATAAAACCATGATTTTGAGGTAATAAGGAATCGTACCGCTCTGTAACTTGGAATATATTTATGATTTATGATCAGAAATGTTAAAATGAGTGAGGAAATATGCTTCCATTTTTTTAGGATTGAGGGTGTCACATGGAAAAGATCACATAATATACATGTATCTTAATGCGTTTCTTTTAGTCAATGGGTCTTGAAAGCCAGTTTATGATGCCCAGCATTATCAGATTATGTGTTAACAAGTTTCTGTAATAAAAAACCCAATATTTTGATAGAATTGTCATGTCATCTCAAGCTCTCTGGTGATGTTTATTGACCTGATGATCATACCTCTCATGTGCATCAGGGCTTTAAAACTTAAATACAAACATGATGAATCGGAGTCATGAGAAGGATCATGTTAACAAAACACCAAGTGCAATTTTGTCCATCCTGCACATTATCAATTTAATCTTAAGTAACAACTTGCACCAAACATGAGCTATTCACTGAAAGAGCCTTGTTTATAAAATACATGATGTTAATGTTGTAAACATTTGGACATTCTTTTATGAAATCACAAACAACATCATCACCTTTACTAATAATTTACTGGTTGTTAATTTAAATGTCCATAAATTGAAAGAGTTGAATTAACCCTAAGGCGACAACGACCCCCCTCCCTGTTTTACCGGCAGATGGATCTGTCAAGTAGGGTCGGGCGGGTTTTTTACACCTTAAATGTCACAATATGTGCACAAATCTGGACTTTTTATAACATTTTGTAATATTTTTGTAGACAGATAAGCTTTTGAATATGGCTCCCAAAGTGGTTTGGCCAAAAAATTAAAAGAATACAAATATAATAAAAGGTAAACAACCGACCGATCAACTTTTGTTTTCACTTGTTTGGGCAAACAAAAAACTTGTTTGGTCCTTAAAGGCATATTATGCGATCTCTTCCATGGGACGCCCTCTGTCCTTGGATTTCTTTTAAAACAAATTTTCATAAATATAATATTCCAAGTAACAGAGCTATACGATTCCAAATTACTTCAAAATCATGGTTTAAAGAGGTTGAAAATAGATTGTCCTGCTGCAGGGCAGTTTTTTTCTAAATTTACTCTAAAACCATGATTTTTAAGTAATTAGGAATTGTATCACCCTGTAACCTGGAATGTATTTATGATCAGAAATGTAAATCTGCGAGAAAAGCTGCTAATTTTTTTTCAAGGAACGAGGCGTTCTCACTCACGCTACACGAATCGGAAAATACCCTTCTCTTTTGATTATCACCCTTCAAAGTTTTTCTCAAGAGTGAAAAATGTTGAAAATTTCATTGTTTTACTGCCCAAAATACTGTGCGAGCACATGTTTTGGCCATCATTTTGGTTTTTTACCGTCGAGAAATTAACTCGGAGAAATTGTTGTAGAGGGCTTGCTCTTGTAAAAGATGATGATGATTTAGCGCTACGCTACAATGGTATAGGAAGTCCCTATTTTGCTGATCAACAGAATAAATCCAATAAAAGACCAATATAAATGTACCTTTATTTCTAGTTTAATATCTTTTATTGCATGGTAATATAAACATTCCAATTCTTGATTTCATTGATTTGTGTAACATAAATTCATGTAATTGGAAAATACATGAATACTTTCAACTTGCTCATCATTAGAAATTTGATTGAAAGAAGTTGGCGTATGCATGCAGACGATTAGTTCTGAACAAGTTTAAGCTAACCCCATATCTGTTGATTTTTACAGTCTCTATATTATAGTATTCTGCTATCTCTATTAATTGTATATCAATGTGACACTGCATGTGCCATCAGTATGGTGAAAAGTTGGATTATTACTGGTAATCTCCAAAAAGCTTTTCTATTGGATCCTGCGAGGTGTTCTCTTTCAGTAAAGTAATCCACATCATCCAATGATCCTGATCCATGATGGAGTACTCTGCAATAAAATTAACACAGAAAAAAAAGAACTTAATTGCTTTACAAAAAACTTGATTTCATTACAAAACGCTTTTACTGGTCCTACCATCTTCGTTTGGGCACTTGATATGAAGAATCAATAAGTGTGAATTGTGGCTTTTTCATATTATATTCATAAGCAGGGATAGCACTGGATCCAAAATGTGAGAGGTCCCATGACATTTTTCAGGACCCTGTAGGACTTCAAAAAACAAATTTAAGGGGTCCCCCAAGAAAATGAGGGGTCCTGAAGTTTGGGTATTTAAAAAATTCACTTTTTAACGGGCAGTTTTAATGAATTTATATTGTGAGTTGCAAAGGATGGATATGTAATTTACAGAATTTCTTAAAGTTTCCATTTCCACACATCGTCAAATTTAAGGGGTCCCTTCAATTTTGATCGGGACCCGCAAGTCTTTCCAATTTGAAACCTGACGCGTCACTATTAGAAAGTGAGAGGTCTAGGACGCGCAGACGCGTCAGAATGCGACCCCTGTTCATAAGGCTCCAAGTCAATTCCCTTTCAATTTCACTATACGATTGTTTACCCCAAACCGGCGCGGCAAAAGAATTAGCTCTTTAAAACCGACAGTGCAAATCTCTGCCGAAAGTGCAAATATCAACCGCCAGTGCCAATCTCAATTCTCAACTGATAGGATTCAATAACGAGGGGTGACCCCCCTTCTTGGTACGCCACTGTTGGGAATTGCCTATACAGGTCACCGCTTAGGCGCAAGCAGTGGCGTACCGACGGTGGGGGGGGGGGGGGGGGGGGGGGGCAGGGGGGGGGGGGGCAAGTTTCCCCCTCCCCCCCTGGCTCCAAATACCGGGACGCTAAATTCGCATAAGAAAAAAAATAGGGCCTAGGCTGAAAACACCGAGGATTGGGCATTATTTGTTGACTGTGGTTCTTTTTGGACTGCGAAATTTTGTGACCGTGCGAAATTTGTTAACTCCCCCCCCCCCCCCCCCCCCCCCACACTTACGTGAAATTCACGAGGTGACTGACTGGGAAAAAATTTGAGGCAATCCTTTTAGAAATCTTGCCCCCCCCCCCCCCCCCCCTGAAAACAATCCTAGCTACGCCACTGTCGGGACGACATTTACTTCTGCCCCCCCCCCCCCCCGGCTCGCATGCCGCGGTACGCGCCAGACCGCAAGGAGGGTAGTTAATCATTTTACGAGTGAAATCAATTGCTGGTTACCTGTTAGTGATGTTATGCATACATCTTGAAGCGTCAGCGAGGACAATTACAACTTAGATGCTGTTTCTCTGGGATATTTGGATCGCTGGTTCCCTCCGTTTCCCACTCATCCAAGAAGTCAGTGATAATCCTGGTAAAATAACATTATAAAATCTTGTCAAACATACATAAATCAGTGGCGTCAGAATTTAGTTGGGGGGGGGGGGGGGGTCGCAGACAATGTTCTATTGAAGAATTGACACTAGGTTTTTCATATGGGGGGGGGGAGAAATAAAGGTGAATGAGAAGCTTTAAGCATGATTATTATTATCAACCTTGTCAAATGAACCTAACAGAATCAATCAAACCAATCTCCACTGACACACATTGGAGGGCCATGGCCCGCTACCTCTAGAAAAAGTGCCGCATTAAGAAGGGGCCAAAGCCAAGTTGTCGGGGGAGGGGATATTAATTATTATTTATCATAATATTATTCGTAAAGTTTGCAATTGTTGATTTAGATTAGAGTGTCGTGAATCTCGTGATGCCTATTCGGGATGGAAATTGTTCATTTTTGCCGGATTGGAGTGGGGGGGGGATGACTCCACCCCCCTCCCCTTCAGTGGTCTCTCACTTTAAAGACTTTACTAACAATAATAATTACTTTTACTCAAAAATAATTAGTAAGTTAAGAAGTAAACTAAATAATTGAATTGACAGCCCTGTTTTCGATGCTTTTAATTTTATCGTGGTGGGCAACTTTTCGGGTGGGTGAGGGGCCCGGGTGAGGGGCTGAGTTACTCTAATGGTACAAGTTTGATGACAAACAATCATCATGACAATGATTTAATATACATGGATGTCATGCATAAAATAGGAATCATCAATCAATGCGCAATGGTGCAGAATTCTGCTACTGTCGTCAGTATCGATATTGTTACACAATAACTTGGCGTAAATATAGGGAAATCCTAACTTTAGTGATGGTCCATGGGCAAACTTTAACATCTAATTATTACCTCCGGCAATTGTTGGCACTTTTGAGAAGCTTATATTTGTGTTTTATCACATCGACAATGCCAATGAACACAAATATTTGTATGTGAGAATTACCAAAAGTGTTCAAAAAACGATTTTAAAACAGCCAGATTGAGTAAAATCTTACCTTTAATGTGTGTGATATGTCCAGATTCCAAAACTCCAAAAACTAGTCAAAAATCGGTCGAATTTCATAGTTTTTTCGCCAGTTTCTTCGTCGAAAAATATCCTAATTTACAGAGCTATCGATAAACTGTACGTGCCACCATCTTTGTTTGGAAATCTAATTTTTGCTTCATTCGTTTGTTGTGCCATAATAGCTCTGCTCCAGTAATGAATTATTTTTTGCTAGAAACCTGGCAACACCAGCGGCATATCTGATCGGAGTTCACTAGACTGCCCCATACCGTGCATACATCTGGTGAAGTCATTAAATCCTTTGACTATAATTGCCGCAAATTGGGCGTTATGTAAGAAAGCAGTAAAAACTTTGCCCGACCTGGGTCCATAACCAACTTCCTTCATAATGTGTAGTAAACTTCTATTTGTCAAATATTTTAGTTCATATTCATCTTTACGTTTGTCATAGGAACATGCACGCTGTAAACAAATTCCATAATTTTACGGAAGAGGTTACCCTAAATTTACATAATCCATTCTTAATCAAAAAGAACGGAAAAGTCGATTCTTGTACAAAGGAGTAGATAAGTTGAGGGAAATAATATGTTTGTAAACAGAAATGTTGCGTATTGTTGTCTTCGGTCATTTGAATAATATATTACCAGGTTTAAACACGTGAAGAGATTTCCTTAAACATGGGTTTTGATTTGGCAGAATAATTATACAGATACCAGTTTTTTGTGTACGGAACATTAATTACGGACGGACACTAATTTGTTTACGGCCGTTTGGCTGTCAGACAGTTCCGTAAATTTACAAGGAATAATTTTGTACAGTGCAGTAGGTGATTTCTGTCAACCACAGACCTCCACAACAACTTCTAGACGCACAATCCTACCTCATATCCAAATTCCGGCACTTAGATCTGACGCGTATGTATATTTCCCCTGTACACTTGATTAATCAGATGTAATATTATTGAATGTGCAAATCTAAAATCGATGAGATTACTTGTCATTACCATTATTATCAACTATCCCAATAACAAAATATAAAATAGCTATATCATACCCATCACGACATGTTTTGCTTTCAAGAACAACGCTTTGCACACACAGTGAACAATCCAAATAGAGGTTACATATTTAAGATAAACAAACTTGAAAATTAAGGAGGAAAAATCAAATGAATGACTGCCTTTAAAAATCAGTGTAATAAATTTGTCAATTCATTATGCAAACTATGTGCCATAGAAATCCATACGTACATTTATTATTCAATAACCACAATGATAACCATTACATCCAGACTAGACTGGCCGTCGTCGACTGACAAGATTGAGGCGGCTTTATCTTGCTGAATTAATTAGCCTGAAAGTATTAATTCATGACAAGTAGACATGGACATGACGACCTGTATCCACGTGTTGTGAACATATTCTGTATAATACGTGTCTTCATTATTCATTCAACAACTCCCCCATACCTTAAGTACAGTAACAAAGCGTTGTTGATTTGAGATAAACCCACTGTTCATATGCAAATTACTAGGATAGCGAACCTTATTTGGAAACCGCAAAATTGTAAACAAACAAAAATGTTCGCACAAATTTGTTCATTTTTTCGGCGTATAAATGCATTTCGCCATGAAATCCTTAAAGTTAGCAAATAGCTTTATATACCGAAATGTAGCTATACCCCTGAGGAAAATATTCTTGGCGAGGGCCATATGTAAAGGTTCACTTCTAAAGCCACAATTTTAGCCGAACCGTCGCTACCTGAGCGCAAGAGAATCGCAATTTTTGCATCATCGCGGCGAAATGTGTTCGCTTTGATCTCCAGGACCGTACCACTATTGAAACGGAGGGGTGTGTTTTGATTTTATACAAATATTCTATAAACATGTATCAAAATGTGTTGTGTAAATTAAACGCATTCTTGATTTAATTTTTCTCCGAATGTTAAAGGTGGTGTGTGAATAAAATGCTATTTACAAAATATTTTTAATTTCACAATTACTTGCGAAATAATTTGTCTTCTCTCATGTTTACCTTTTGTAACCCAGCCCATTCTGAAGTTCGATCGCCCATTTACGGGGAACGGACGATGTCCAAATAAGGGCCTAATTATAATAAAACGTTAACTTTTTTTTCTCGATTTTTAAAGAGCAGCTATTTTTTTAATGTCAAATTAAGCCTATTAAAACAAGTTTTGTACTTGTTTTCATTAATTATCCAAAACGATATTCACATTTGAATGATGTAAATATGTTTGGTCGTTGTTGAACGGGGTTCAACAAGGTCTTCGTCGTTGTTTATCTTGAATCGACAACGGTAAGACGGGTTTATTTTGCTCGGGCAGCCGCAAAATAAACCCGTCTTACCGTTGTCGATTCAAGATAAACAACTCCGAAACCTTATTGAACCCCTAAATGACTCGCTCATCTATGATATTAATTTCACGCTATCTGTGCTACTGTATTGAAATGTGATATAAAACTAACTTCATTGTATCAAGTATCCTCACTGTATTACATAGACAATCCCAGATGGTAGATGACACTCTGTATATCTCATAAAGGTAGTGCTGTCAACTTTTTCACAGCACAAAGGTAATAAAATCGGCCTTGTCGTCACGACATTGATGTGATCGGTATTTCCCCCGTACTGGCAACCCTTAGATATGCAATATATTCTGAAGAAAAATGACACAGTAAGGTTATGTAATGACATACTAAGGTTATGTAATCCACTGACTTATTTACTGTACTCAACTTTGCCATGAGTCTGAAAATGTCAAAAATCGCCGTATCCGTCAAATAATGATTACCCGTTTCAATTTTTGTTTCTCTTTACCTCCGTAGTTCCTATCTAGGTTATCTCTTTTATACATCCCTTGCGCTCATTTTGACGGAAGAATTTAGGGTACTACCTTAATCGGGGGTAGGTAAGTCGTCAAAGTCCGAGGTAGGGGGTGCCACTTTACAATACTTAAAAATCGCCATTTAAAAACAAACACACATAATAGTACCCCCCCCCCCCCCATACCCACCCCACCCACCCCTCCACCACCACAACAACCACCACTTGTAAACTTACAACAAAGATTCATTAGGACAAGGATTCAGGTGCAATAAATTACATGTGATTTGTCTTAATGTGTAACTAATTTCAATTTTAAAAAATCAATTGCATGTCAATTACTTGTTGATATATTTCGTTTCGAGCGTGTCTCAATTCATCTTTTGAAAACGATGCGTTAGTGTTCTCTTCTTCTTGGCAAACATTGACAATAGGTCATTAGGCTAATGTAACTGTCTGACATTCTTCAGAAGTTGACAAAAATGCTTGCATCAAATCTATTCATTCGTTTTCATTGATATCAGGGGAAAATTTCAGACATTGACAATAAGCGTGCGTCCTCGCTGTAAGTGGGTCGCTGTCATAGGTTCATATGCAATGGGGAACTCGGTACACCTACCTAAATGTTAACTCATGACAGAATACTAAATGAATTTTTTTATCGTATCTTCAACAAATTAACGATTGCGATAGCTAGTGAAAATGTACAACAGAAAAGGTCTCAGCCAATAGTGTATATTTTCCTATACCTGCTCGTCCATGCATCTGAAAATAAAATATGGTTACTTACAATGTATATTCTCAATACCGTAAGCACTAAGCATTCACACACACTTAATTCAGAGAATAACCCGTCGGAGATCAGAATATACAACTTCCTATCAACTGTCCACCTTGTGGTTCAGAGCAGCGACTTAGCTAGCTTTCAGGGCACATTTGTTTACATACCATAGCTCATTGTCCATTTCAATATACACCCCCTTTCCATGACATCAGCCCTGAATGTCGTATGTCGAAGAGTATCCATTGAAGTAGCAAATAAAATGAATCCTTAAACACTTAAACAACTAAAACATGGGAGAGAGATATTTATAGAAGATTAGGGTAGATGAATGAGTGATTATGCCCCTTAACAGACAACAATAACGAACGGCTTTCCAATCAAATTATCTTTCAACTATTATGAGTCTTTCACAGATATATTAACTTGAAATAAAAATCGTGATCCTATTCAAACCAGATCAAATGAAAGTTTGAATCCACTGACACAAGACGAAAAATCCACGTTTTTTTTAAAAACAGGTTAAGCGACTAAAAAGCAGACTGAATTTGTTTTCAATTACATCAAAATCCTGAAATAGCCATGCGCATGAATAGGCTTTTATTTTGATCCCTGTTCGCTTCGTCGTAGTAAATCTGTGAGTGCTGTCAGGTTTATAGAAACATCTTACCAATATCCGGAAATTTGAACTCGAAACGTAACAAAAGATGTACCACAAATAGGTTTATTGACGTCAACTCGACCGTCCACAAGTCCTAAACAACTGCGTTGTCACATGACACTCTGACATATTTAGGTCCATCATTCTATAGTTTAATTAGTTCCAAATTGGTGAGAAAAAGTCCGTTTTTATTTCTCCGCGCGCAAAAGTAATCCACGCGATTTCGCGCGGGTATGGCCATTCGCTCGTGGTTTTGAACACACGCACGCGTCGCGCATCCCAGTCACGTATATGATGCACAGCGCGTCGTTACCTTTATGCGCGCCTGCGTCCTTCTGTATTCATTCGCTACTGTAAAGAGGCTTCGCCAATTTGGAGCTGGTCAAACTGTAGTTGTCTAAAGAAAGTCATAAGCTAAATGCAGTTACTCTTTGCTACCCCAATGTCTTCCGCTGTGGTTCGGAGATGGGAAATGTTCGGATCACATTTGTTTATATTGTTCATCTATATATATATATATAAACCAAGACGTATTTCATCTCAATAGTTTATGTCGCTTGGTTGGGTGGTTTTCAATAAATAAGTACACCGAATTTGAAGAAAAAAGTCAATAGTGACACAAAGACAAATATAATTGTTAACCTTAGCCCTGTTTAATTTGTTTTCGGGTGGATATGACACTACTGTCATATTTTCTCCTTAAAAATAAAGAACAATTCAGCATGCTAACTAGAATATTTAAGCATTTTCTCAATACAATATCTGTATGACATATTATCCTTAAGCTGGTACTTTGCATCAACACATGATACCGAAAAATTGTCCGGACCAAGGACTATTTAATTAACAAATCAGATGATAGATGTGCTGTCAATTAGTGTGAAATAGTGCATACCAAAGAAGACTCAACCAATACCGCACCTTTGTATTCGTTGTTACGTTGTTGTTTTTTGTAATAGGGTTAGGGACAAACCGTTAAGATAATTTGCATGATACTACTACTACTAATAATAATAATAACACACACTTATAGAGCGCCTTACTTTAGTGAGAGGCAAAATATACATAAAGAGTAAAAAGCGTATTTTAAAAACAAACACCATTAGAAAACCATAAGCAAGCTGTACCAAAGTCTATAATTTACAACAAACAATATTTGTAAATGGCCAATGATCAGAACGTTTTGCACGAAGGTAAATTGCAACAAAAGAGTGCACAACGGCATCAACAAACCCTCGTGATGCCTTGCTTATTTATCATGGCCGAATTTGTTGTACAGATGATAACAGAGGTTGTGGTAATGTATTAATATGATTGCATTGTAATAATCCATATAATCTAACGTGATCTAACGTTGATATCAATTTTCAACCTATACACACAATGCTGAACATTTGAGAATCAGTCTATCCTCAGGCCCCTCCTAAGTTACACTATGGGTCACTTCAAACATTGATCCAGTTATTTTTTTGTAAGTCTATGAGGTTTTGTCAAACAAAATTAGAGCGATGTTATGTCTTTTCCAATATATCTAGTTTTTATTGACCACTATCCCATTATCAAATCAATTTAACCATCCACTAATGGAGTCAATTTCAGATTTTCACTCACCTGAATAGCCCATGGACGACTCATGTTTCAAGACTGAACCTCGTCTTATGCAGGAAATCGAATATTTCTGACCCTAAGGGACGGCTTCCCGATTCATACGGATTGAAAAACGTCCGACGCTTTGACAAAACGCACTGGCTGTCCGTACTAGGAAGTTGTTCATTGCGTTCGCAGACCATGACTAAACATATTTCCCGAAACACCGATTTGTCACACGGGGAAGTAAGCAAACAAACGGTGAGAAGTGGCCTATTGTTATCCGATAATTGGTTTGCTTTACTATTGACAAATTACACGCGGACAATCGATCAATACCTTTAAGTTGGCATTTCCGACGAAGCAAACATTATTTTTCGTATTGGCAGGTAATTATTTAACTGCATTCCGTTCATCTACAAAAAACTGTCCGTTTATTCCAGTGCGTTTACCCTCTCCGTCCGACGGTTTTCAATCCATACGAATATGGATGCCATCCCTAACTTCAAGTTCAATGATGATTCATTCGATTAATTCTTATACTGATAAATTCATGTTTAAAACTGCCTGGGTAAGTTGATCCAGTATATTGTCTTTAGAGTGGTTAATATATAAGATCAGGTCAGCCACGCATTGATAGACCTACATGCAATGTAGTAGTGTTTAGAGCTTTCATCCTTTTATATATATATATAAATATATCCAAAACCTTTTAACTTAAAGATTTCGTTTACAAAAGATAAGAATCTTGTATTTACCTATTAAAATTGCTACACACGAAAGGTATTTGCATGTGCCATATATATACAGACTTTTAATTTCTTATATATTGTCGTATGTACATACTATTGGACACGCTGCTCGTGTTCGTGGATACTCCAAGGGCACTCGTGTTTAACTTCAATCGCGAATCAAATTTGAGTCTGTCGAACACAATTAAAATGTAAAAGGTATGCCTCGGTTCTCTTCTTTATATTGGTACGGAACACACAGAGTAAATCGACCGGATGTAAAATTATATCGTAATTATGGTAGTAATATCCGTCATAATGATGAGCGGAAAAACACCCTCCATATATGAAGAGGTGAAGAGAGTAACGACTTCATTGCCAATAGAAAATTATTTTTCTTGTTGAAGTTATACCACATAATTGCAAGATGTACATGTATTCTTTTCTTCATTTTACTATCGTCAACAATGCAATTTATGAATAAAATTGCCTTCCCTTAATACAGTCATGCAAATTAGTCAGATATGGCGAAGCATAGTTTCATATTATTTCGCCATTTAGGCTATCCCACCAGGTTATTAGAATTGAGTCCACAAGACGATATTCATGTGTCACATATGTGCAGCCGAATTAGGTGTAATTCAAATATCTCATACCGCAGAGTGACTTGTAAAAATAGCTTAAAGCAACTACACGATAAGGTTAAAAAAGATATAGTGTATATCTTTCAGCTGCGCTTAAACGTGTGGGTATCAAATATGGTCATTATGAATGATCATCATTGTTTGTATTATACTCTACCTCTGTCGGTTTCATTTACAACATGATAAATGATACCTACCTTTCCTGTTACAAGAATATTTTCATTTGTCGGAATGCGTGGTGCATACATTGATACGGGAATATGATGACCTTTAAAGACTGGTGGTCAGAATATACCTACGGCGACCCACAATAAAAAGGAGGTCCTTTGCTTTGGTTTGAATTCAGTTTTATCAGAGGTGGTGACATTTTTGGATCTCTTTGCATTTTCCAGCGGCACGAGTTTTAACGGAAAGCACCGGGAAAGCACCGCGCTGACACAGTGCTATGTTGTTTATCATTTTGTCCCCTCGAGGTATCTCATTAAATTTGACATACAGGACATTTTCAAAACTAATAAATACTGCTTATATCCGTCTTCAATTTCATGTCCGTGGTAAAGCAATGTGAAAACGTTGGGATGGCTCTGTTTCACTCAACGCGTTAAACATGTTTAGGAGTGAGAAAACCCCCGCATCGTCCACAGAAATTAGCTTGATACCATCTAACACGATTTCATAAGTCTTAATACTATTTGTCACTCTGAGATCTGGAGATCTGTTGCATTGGAGTAGGGTTAACGGTTAACTGTTTTATCGTCATATCATCCGTTTCTGTTCAATATTGAATATTAAAGCGCCCCTTACCCTACGTAATGCCCCTCGCTTAACTTTTAATGAATATCTTAAAATGATCAATCAATATAGTTCTGCCATATCTATATTATATCATAGTTCATCATTTTCTGTTAACCGATACTGTGTCTATATAGTCATGTTATTATTGATGGCTGCCACCGGCGTTACATACTTAAATGATACTTGAAAACATCAATGTATTCATCTTAGCTCCTCATAGTCATATAGATTCCACTTAAGCTAGATCCGAAGATGTTATTTGACAGTTGAACCATACGTTACATATAGAAAATGTTGGTAAAGAGAGGGGTAGACTCGCTTTATTTTATATATGTTCATGTTTGTATGGCTGTATTTTGATTCACAAAATTTAAATGTTTATATTATGAGTACCGAGAACATGTCTTTTTTGATATGACGGATAATAAATTATGAATTTGAAATTTAAAATAATATCGGGCAATAAATATGAAAAACTTCTTTCCGGTAATGATATAGGTTTACGATTCAGCATGAATCATATATTTAACAATTATGTTGTTGCTTTTTTGTGTGAATATCTCTTGGAGCCGTTCTTCGATGTTCTAAATAATTTCCTAAACTGCTTAAAGGCTATATAGAATTATCTGCAACATGGCGGTAGTCTTAACGAAAAGGATTTCCTCTGGTAATGCAGACTATAACTAACTACCTCGATGACATGAACTATCTAGCTTCTATTAGTCAAACAAAGTTATTCATATTCATCAGTACATTTGTCAATAGAATGCAAAGTCAATTGGAGTAAGTCTGTTAGTAAGCCATTAACCCCTGCACTACATCACCTTCACGCCAAATGCTAGTATGAAATATGGGTATGTCACACTTCTACTCGTTTTGGCTCATTCCTCGGTTCGTTTGAAGATTAGGTGTGCTCAGTTAGTGTAATGTGAAAAGAACAACCCGAATCTTCTACAATTCTACACCCACTCATTTTTAATATGAAATATCTTAGATTTAATAAGGGTATTGATTCCTGGTTTTGACTTGAGGCCGATTTGTTAAGCTCAATTTGGAATGTCCTGAAGCTTAGAATCCCTGGTTACACAGGGTTATCGTCGCAATAATATGCCATAGTGTGTATAACATGAGAATAGCTATAATAATCAGTTAGAATTGTTATAATCAGTCAACTATAACCGGTTGATGTAATAACGTACGGGCAGAAACAAAAACGATGGGAGTATAAACTGTCTTTGCTTATAGTGTATGTTTTCCCGTACCTGTTCGCCCTTGAAACCTACAACGTACATTTCCCTATGATGTGCTGTTTGATAAGACTATGATTGATTGAATGTAAAATCACCCATATCATATTAAAATTCCCCGCCGGTAAACAACCTGTAGACTAGGTTTGGTTTACTGTTTATATTTAATACATGTAACAAGAATTACCATAAGCCCCCGCAACCAAACAAACATAAAGCTTACCAAACTAAATAACGTTTATTTGCAGGTTAGTGAGAACACACGATATAAACTCGGGCTCGAAACATATGAGAAACAAAGCAAACTGAAACACAATCACATGAATGACATGAGGACTAAGTTAGTTTTCATTTCAAATGCAATACTAAGCTAACCCATTCACTTGAAAATAACTGATCTTTGAGTGCTGTAAGATTTCAAGAATTTAAAGATAACACGTGTTCGCAACACAAAACTGTATTCCTTGTGAGATGTAACTTGACAAAAGGGTATTGCAAAAACTCTCAGATCATCGTGGCAGTCCAAAAAGTAATAAACCACTGTGTTGTTCCCTGACACTTTGACATATTTGAGCCCATCCGTTTGATTGTCCAAATAAAGTAGCAAATAGTCATAAACCTAAAGCCGTCACCATTGCTGCTACTTGTATCAAAGCGTTTCAACTGTGAAAGTGGATGATTTAGGAGAAAGTCGGAAGTATGAAACAACATCTATGATATTGCACTTAACTGTCAAATGTGTTATTTTGCTTAAGAGAATAATGGTGGCTGTAAATTCAATATTATTACATAAATATATTCTATCTCAGCTACGATAATCCAAGCCATCTTATATCATTTTTCAACATACACCCACCATTGTTAAACATTTGAGAGCCAGTATATCCTTAGACTCCTGCTAACTGACACTATAGGTCACCCCAAACATTGATCCAGTAGATAAATCTAGGGAGAATTTGACAACGAATTCAAAACGAATTTATGTATTTGCAATAAATTGAGTTCGATCGACCATACATCCCATTATCACATCAATTTTACTATCCACTGACGGAGTCAAATTCCACATTTGCTCTCACCTGGATAGCCGTTAACTATCATACAATTGAAATCGTTTTTTGAACCTGATGTAATTTGCAAGAAATTGGGAATTTCTGACCATGATATCAAATTTGATTATTTCGATTTACATTTTTATATATTGATAAATTCACGAATCTATGCACAATATCGCCACTCACCATTAAAAAGTATTCCGGAAATTAAACTTTAATTTCATCGTCGGTTCGGATCGGTTCAGTTCAGTTTTTTAAGTGTTGTCTTTTTAATCTTATTGAAATGGCTTGGCTCGGCTCGGCTCGGCTCGGCTCGGCTCAGTTTTTGGTATGTTTGAATACTCCACGAGGCACGAGGTTTGACAGAAAGCACAGCGCTGGCACACGTTTACTATTCTCCTCCCTCAAGGTATTCTCATTAAATTTGACTTGCAGGACATTTCTAAAACTAATAAATGCTGCTCATCCGTCTTCAATTTCCTGCCACCTGTAAATCGATATGAGATGATTCGGGATGGCTCTATTTCACTCAACGCGTTAAACATATTAAGGAGTGAGAAAAAAACCCGTGTCGTTTACATAAATAAGCTTGTAAACACTGTACATGGTTTCGTAATGTGAACATGTTTAACTCCTGCCTATTTTAAATATATTGCATTGGATCATGAAATAGGAGCAAATAACTTATTAATAATATTATCACTATTATCACGACAACAAAAGTTGTATATTGCTTTATTTCAAATTATTTCTAGATAACGTGAACTTGTGTTAATAAAACAGCTCATATTCTTAAGAGGGGAGTTTTTTGGAATTGTGTGAGTGCTGTTATTATTGAACTATGACTCAAATGTATACAAAAAGTGAAAAAAAGTGAAAAAATATGAAAATATCATTTTTTGGCGCTTTTTTGTCAAAATTTCAAAAAAATATTAAAATAGGTTTCAAAAAAATCGTCCCTGAGTTAGTGTCTTTACATCATAATCTAGCAATTTGGGAATATTTTACTCACATTTTTTTTTGTTAGATTTGTTAAACTTTTTGGGGTCAAAATTGACGCACAATTTGGATTCTCTGATCCATTTCCTTTCCAAAAATGTATACTTTTATATGCATTTGAATAATAGTTCAATAATTACAGCACTCACAAAATTCAAGTAAAAAACTTCCTTGAGTTCCCTTCTTAAACCGTTTGTCCAATCACGGCAATTGAAGTAAATTAAAAGCAATCCCCTGTTACAAGACTGTTTGATTAAGGCACACAGGCTTACCACAGTCTGTATTCATTTGACACGATGATGTTGTATTAGCGACACTTGAAGCCGCCCAGACAATCCAATCCGACTTCAAACTAATATTTGTTTACCACGGACAAGCATTCACTGCTATTTTTAAGTTATCTCATATCATCACATAAAGCCAGGATTTGTATTTTTTAAAGTGTCGTTAATATACATTTACCCCATTCATGTCCTAAGATGACCTAGAACCTTTGGCAAAATACAATCGTTGCAGACAGTTATCATGTCAAATCTTCAGCATTACTCTCTGTTTTAGAACACCCACAAGAACGTGTCGAGTAAAATAATTTCAAACGATTAATAAATCTGAATATTGGGTAACTATTTTCAGACCTCATCTAATAAAATGTAATTGTTCTCATATGTTCTACTGTATATTTCCCTACAATGTAATTGAAACAGCGCACATTCTGCTAAAAATTAACATTAAATTTACAATATAACAGCACTGAAATTATATTCCGTCTCCTGACGCGGTATGGAAATATGAATTCGCTAAGGACATTCATTCAATATTTAACGGCTCGTCTGAGGATCGCAACAATGTACTAGAAATCCCCAAATGTGCTTGCGATATGATAGACAGAAATGGGTCAATTCGGCAAGAATGTCGCTTTAACAAGAAGTGGTGAACCATCGACAGCCATTAAAACCTTGACATATTTATGGAATTTATGAAATGTATGGCTTAAATGATGAGTAGATTGCAGCGTATGAATCTTTCACGAAGCAGCCTTTCAATCGTAGTGTTTCATTACGAACCATGTGCTACAATATTAGAGGCAATTCTAGTGCTCGGGATATGGGCCTCGTAACCGTCACTACATTTATCTTGATTCTGTTTGGCATCTCATTCACATTCACGTGCACATACCAGTAAATGCCACCCGAATAAGATTACTGTTAACAAGTCGTATCATCTATCAGTTCGGGGCTACGTGACTTTCATATTGTCTCGTGTATTACGGCGACCTCACCAAAGACGGTTCTCCAAACCTAAGATAAACACTCGCCACTCACGCTAGCGTTTCCTCATTCAATTTCTACTGCGACCATCTAGTTCATAAGGGTACTTTCTGTCATTTATCTAAGCGTTCAAGATCACTTAATTGTATCCCGTGAAATATGAAATTATTATTATAAATACTACATTATTGACATACATTCATACACTCTATGTAGTGTTGAACCAATCAGGAAGCAGGAATTACAAATACGGGGAGTGCATTGAAAGTGTCCACTGCACTCCGCGTGTGCGCCATTCAAATCACGCAGTGCGCGTTTTGTTTTGATTCGTTATTCAAGATTCGCGGGTTCGCCGATTTTCACTGCGGGTGTTAGCAAACTTGTTAAAGTGTTTTTAGTCGTTTTACATAGATCAAAATTATGCTTAAATTGTGAATTTTTATTTGTATAGTGTCGTGTATGAATTAGGTCAATGCATGCGTATGTTTTGTTTCTCGAAAAATTAGAAAAATCAATGCACTTGCGCAAATGTTGATATGCTCACAATAGCACTCCCCCTTCGGGGTCGTGCCATTATTCACACATCAACATCAGCGCGCGTGCATTGATTTGTCTAATTTCTCTCGAAACAACACATACGCATTTATTGACCTATAATCAATGTAAATAGGTCAGATACCTCATCATCATTGACAAAATGGACATTTTAATAGCTAATAGCTAACGAATCCTTGTGCATACAGTAAACGCAATGATAAGATTTCGTGTATTCACAGGCAGTGTCCACTTCCGTCTGAAATCAAGGGTTTTTTAGCAATGACATTCAACGTACAAGTACTACCGATGGATTTAGAAAAAACTAATAGCCAAGTAAACCACATTCATATTTAGTGGGCGGTATTGTTGTGTATTCTAATTTCATAACCTATGACCAGTTACATAAAAAAGACATGCTGTCAGCAAGCGCAATTTTAAATTTCTCGAAAAATGGGGGAATTAAGTTAATAGGGCTAAATAACCAATATTTTAAATGGCAATATCACGTCCAAAAGGTGTATATATCTTTGCTGGTACGAAAATAAAATATTGCTGTATTTTCTGGCATTCTATGATTTTGAAGAAAATATTTGAGGAACATTTTTACATTGCGATAGAATTGAGGTTTTTCCTTTAAATTTCAGTTGATATTGCGTGGATATACGAAATCATGACATGTTCATTTTATAGTGGATTGTATGACAGATGATGTGTAGTAATCTTCTATTTGTTAAAGTAGTTCTTATTCGTCACGAAGTTTGTTAATTAAATGTAATAACAGGAGGAAATGTCTGTAAAAAAACACGTCGGCATCACCGCCCCTGCAATAAAACGTGCGGTGTGATTACTTTCGAAATAATAAATGGCAAGACTTGGAAAATAGTTCTACCTGAATCATCTAATTCGAATTGTTCTTTTATAATGAGCAACTCCAAAATGCATGAGATTCTTAAAATGACTTGCGAATATAGATATGCTCACAATAGCATTCCCCTACGGAGTCGTGCCATGAAGCAAATAGTCACACATGGACAGCAGTGGGCGTGAATTGATTGTTCTAATTTCTCTCGAAACAATACATACGCATTTATTGACCTAGTTAATACAATTTAAACTGTCAGACAGTAGTTAAGACCAAACCTCATTTCATTCAGGAAATGAAGAGCTGACCATTATAATAGCAAAGATGATTTTATTTTTTTGAATAGTCAATGTTATATACACATTGAAAAAAGTATCGCACCGCTAGTTGAAAAGTGCAAATGTGGCCTCGAATTTTGCCACCATGGTGTGATATTAAGGATCATTTGTTTGCGAAAACTGTCCAGCAAAATGTTATGCAATAAAAGGGCCACATTTGAGTTTGTGACGTAATCGATGTAATATTTTTCAAGGCCAAGGGGAAAATGCATAAAACAAGTTCGGGTATAACGCGATATTGAGAGGCCCGATGATTAATCTCTATAGTTGTAATCCTTGGTAACACATTCAAGTCTTCCAAGGTCAAAGGTCATCTGGGGTCAAATTTCAAAAGTTGCCAGATTGTAAACATGAAAAAACTCCCCTTTTCGTACACCCAACGGTTATGGGGGCAAAGGTCAAAATAGGTCAAATTTTAAATAAGTTCAAATGACAAAAGCAATATTGCGGAAGTGTTGACCTAGGTCAAATAAACAAACAAAAATCAACGGTGACCTCTTCGTGTATGCTGAATTTATGAGCAACAACAAAAATGGCATGTTTGGACTCATTGCATTGTAGCCTATAACGTCTAAATGGAATATATCTTGCGCCATATACAGAACTAATAGAATGACTATTTTAAGTTTTTAAAGTCTATTCAATATCGCGTTATACCCAAACTCGTTTCATGTATGCATTTGGACAAAAACATGCATTTTCCCCTTGGCCTTGAAAAACATTACATCGATTACGTCACAAACTAAAATGTGGCCCTTTTATTGCATAACATTTTGGTTGGACAGCTTACGCAAACAAATGATCCTTAATATCACACCATGGTTGCAAGAGGCGAAATTTGCACTTTTCAACAAAAAAGCAGTGGTGCGATACTTTTTTCAATGTGTATGTATCGCATTGATGAATACCATAATCGATATTGCAAGGGTAGATTGCATACATTCTAATACAAACTATGTATCATCTCCATGCGACTTTAAATGTACTTGGAATTAGATTGGTACATCATACAAATCTCTCTGCAAACTCTCTTGATGCCTTCATTGTACCACTGTGTAATCTTTACTTTAGCCTCAGCATACCCAGCAGGCAAGGACGGGTGACGTGAGATCAATTAAAAATGATAAATCAGGTTATAAGATATAGGGATGATAAGTATACGGGTGTTGAACCAAAAACAAAGATGTATGTCTATAACTTTTTGGTTTTCACATTTTAGATAAAAGATTGAACACTATGAATACCTATAACTCAAGTTATTTGCATGTGCTAAATGCCGAAATGTTACTCCTTTTCGTCGGATAAATATAAAAATAAAATCAGATAATGGTCACGCTGCTCTTGAATATAGTTAGTGTCCACCTTCTATCGCGATAATCAAATCAAAGACTGTCAAACACAATTAGAATGTAAAGGCACGTCTCAGCTCCTTTTCTTCTTTGTATTTGTACGTAGCCCACAGTGACAAATCGACCGTATTAAAAATATATCATATTTAACCTAGTATGATATCCGCAATAATGACGAGCGTAAAACACCCTTTGCGGTACTAGGTCAAATAAGGACAGTAAAAAATTCATTAAAACTCGTTACAGCGTGAGACGAATTATGATAATAATACAATCAATCGGTGGATCCTGGGCAGGTGTTCCAGTGTCCGTCGGTGCTGGTACACTTGTAGGGATTTCCATTGGCTAGAATTCGAACAATGTGTTTGATTTCCTAAACTACATTTAAAGATTTGGCTGTATAGTCATAAATTGAAATGTCAAACACCTTGAAAACTGGTATATCTGGGATAGCGATGCCACGTCAAAGTTGCTCTCATTGTTTCAACATATATAGCAGCCTGCTCAAAACACTATTCATTGGTCACGATGTACAATGTACGGCCGAATAAAATATAATTCAAAACTTTGATGCAGCAGGATAACTTTTAAAAATAGCTTTAAAAAAAATCGTATCTTTCCGCTGCATTTAAAGGTCAAACAAAATGAGGATTCAAGTGTGCTTTACTCGATAGAGCATTTTTAGGAAAAATATAATGTAAAAATAATTACATACCACCCAAGTATGGAGACTTCACATAAATGGTTTGTTAACACCTAACACGATTTTAGAAGCGTTACGCAATCTCCCGCTTGTCTGAAATCCACTGGATTGTAGTTGGGTCAAATCACTACGTTTTAGTAGGGTCAACATTTTACTCAGTATTCGCGCAAGGTAAGTCTAATCTTATCAGGTATATAACATTACACTGTGATTTAAATACCACTTCAATACCAATTTGGAGACATGGGTGTATTTAGAAGACCAAGTTGTTTAAAGTAGTGCATTACTATAATAACTATTTGGCACAGGTCCAGATCCCTGATCTCTTTGTGCAAAAGACATTTCGATAAATAAGTTATTTTTTTGTCATCAATACCGCTTATCAATGCGTAATTGGGTATCTGCGGTGTCTAAGACATTTTAGCTTGAATCCGTTTTTAATATAATATAGATTCAGTGCAATTTGTACAATAGACCTTGAATACCGGGACAATCATGTCTATTGAAATCCCAATTGAAATTTTGTGTAGAGATGATACTACGGGCATCTCGCTTACACCTGCCTGTCAGTATAACTGGCATGTTTCAAAAGCCAGGTTATGAATGTGAGTACTGCAGCTAGTCTAAAGACAGCAAAAAAAAGTAACTCGGCTGTTGTTAAAGCACCTATAATTTTAAAATTGTTACTCATATTCTAAAAATGAAAATACCAGGAGACGGAAAATTTAATTACAGTGATTTTGACACCTTGTTTGTTAAAATCGATCGAGTATTGTCGTCGCGGTATTTGCTTACAGATGAAAAGTGCATGAGGATAATAGCGGGAATTTTGATTAGTTGTTCTTGTTGTGCTGTAAACTTGATTAGCATAATCCGGGACAAATTTAATGGGGATGACAGGCGTACTTCTTTACGATTAAAAAGGATGAATTTAAAACTCCAAATGCTCAGAAGGTCCGAGAAGACAGACAGGACAGGTCATCGCCATGGGCAAACTGTCAGTAGAACAGCGATGGCTCATTACGCTGAATCAGAGAGATCAATAGGAGTTACTGCAACAATGGAAATGGGCACTTTTCATCTGTAAGCACATACCACGACAACAATACTCGATCGATTTTAACAAACAAGGTGTCAAAATCACCGTAATTAAATTTTCCGTCTCCTGGTATTTTCATTTTTAGAATATGAGTAACAATTTTAAAATTATAGGTGCTTTTACAACAGCCGAGTTACTTTTTTTGCTGTCTTTATTGCAGCAACAGCATGTCTCACAGTAGCTGAGCGGATATATAAAAAAAGGTTTTAGAAAAGAAGCCAAGGTGAAAATTCAAATATTTCTAATATTTTAAATATACTAAATAAAATACGCCCATTCACTGATGCGATTGATGTAATACTCTTTGTGAAGTTTATAGACATATAGGCCTAACACCTAAGCTCGAACCCGTGAGTTTGATGGACAACAAGCACATCTTTTCAAATCAATCCTTAACGCATATGGGAACGAGAGTGACGTTTTATTGATGCATTTTGAAAAGATGTTTCATGACAATGCGAAAGACTAAACGGGCTTTTGAATCCCTAACGATTTTATTCCGAGACGAGCATAGTTTTAATAGAAAGTACTCAATTTGCCATCCATACCTTCATTATCTATGATTGTACTCACACCCTTCTGAGAGTTAAAAATATGACCTTTGAAGTTAAACCATAACTCCTGATATTCAAGCACTGAATGTGATCGCTGCAACTTAGGAAAACTGAAATTAATCCCCAATTATAAGCCGTTTTGCTTACATCACACAAGTGTGGCATTTGCATTAATCAAACAAGTTCATCATTTGTATTACCCTCGCTGAGCTTGAATCTGGTTTTAATATAATATACCTTCAGTGCAACTGTACCCACCCTTCTGAGAGATAAAAAATGAACTTTGAATTTAAAACATAGCTCCTGCAACTTAGGTAAATTGAAAGCAATTGCCAATAATAAGCCCTTTCGCTTACATCACATCACACAAGTGTGGCATTTGCATTAAGCACACAAGTTCATCATTTGTATTACACTCGCTGACACGAAAACCGAATTAGTATAGAAACACAGACAGACATGCAATTCAACCCTGTCTCAAACCAATATTTGCTTAGTTATGGATAACCATTCACTGTTATTAATGCTATCGTATCATCATTTAGAGCTGGCATTTTATTTATAGTTAACCTTAGTACACTGGTGAAGCTATAGTGATCGAGACTATTTGTAAAGAATACCTAGCACGTACATTTTAATCACATGTCATGGTTTTACCACTTCTGAAAACAAAATAAATACACAATAAAAGATACGCCCATTATATCCATTTTGCGCATAATTTTGGCGACCTCTCCGTTTTGGCGGTGAAATGAAAAGTGACCTATTAACATTGTGACAGTTGACAAGTTATTGCAATGCTTATCGTTACTGAATAAAGAGTCAGCATTCCCGAACAAATCATAGCTCACTTTGGCTAATCGCATTAAATTCGACAGCAGGTACTAAATACTTGTATTCAATGTGATTGATCAAGCTTTGAGCTATGAGTCGATTATAACAATACGAAGCGAGCATTAAAAGAAAAAATTAACAACATGCTATTGCAATTTAAAGGATCAGCTTTACTAAATATGTGATATAGATGTTTTTATTAAATATTGGTTTACTGATGGCGTCTGACCCTAATAAGTTAATGTTTTCCGCTTAGTTATTGATGAATATTTAAAATGATCAATCAGCCTGTGTAATTTTTGGTAAAAACGATTATATGTGTGTATACTAATCTTGGTATTGATAGGCGTTATATTCATACTTGAATGATCCTCGAGAACGTCTCTATAATATTCCGTACTGTCATATAGCCGTTTGAACGGAAGCAATACGTATCATTTGTCAACTTCATAATTCAAACATTGTACGTTATTTGTTTTGAACTTTAAAGGACACTCTTATCTTTACCAGCGTGCCAATGATTCAATAAATATACCGTCGTAGCTCAAAATGTACATTTCCCTATACCAGCGTGCCAATGATTCAATTAATACACAGTCGTAGCTCAAAGTGCACATTTCCCTATACCAGTGTGCCAATGATTCAATTAATACACAGTCGTAACTCAAAATGCACATTTCCCTATACCAGTGTGCTAATGATTCAATTAATACACAGTCGTAGCTCAAAGTGCACATTTCCATATACCAGTGTGCTAATGATTCAATTAATACACAGTCGTAGCTCAAAATGTGCATTTCCCTATACCAGCGTGCTAATGATTCAATTAATACACAGTCGTAGCTCAAAATGCACATTTCCCTATACCAGTGTGCTAATGATTCAATTAATACACAGTCGTAGCTCAAAGTGCACATTTCCCTATACCAGTGTGCTAATGATTCAATTAATACACAGTCGTAGCTCAAAATGCACATTTCCCTATACCAGTGTGCTAATAATAATAATAATAATAATAATAATAACCATATTTGTATAGCGCCTAACATCGAGATCCCTAAGCGCTTTAACATAAAAACATAATAACAAACAAATACATGGATATGGACTACAATTAAAAAGCCTTTGTGAACAAATGAGTCTTTAAGGATTTCTTAAACTGAAATATAGTCTCTGCATTTTTCACATGAAGTGGAATATTATTCCAGAGTTCTGCAGCTGACACAGAGAAGGAACGTTGACCATACTGAGTGGACGTTGAAGAGCAGACAAGACGCGATAGAGATGAAGAACGAAGATTGCGTGAAGGTGTATATTGTTTGATTAGATCTTGAAGATAGATTGGCGCAGTACCATGAAGACATTTATAAGTCAGAAGTAATATTTTATACACAATACGATACTTGATAGGCAGCCAGTGCAGATCACGGAGAGTTGGAGTTATGTGATCATGTTTGCGTGAAAGAGTGATCAATCTTGCAGCAGAGTTCTGAATTCTTTGAAGCTTGTTTATCTGCGAATTTGGAAGGCCGTGTAAAAGACTGTTACATTGATCTAAGCGACATGTAATAAATGCATGTACCAGCATTTCAGTTGATTTTCTGTCAAGAAACTTTCTAATCTGTCCAATACGATACAGAGCAAATGAAGCAGAACGGCATATGTTTTTGACAAAGACATCCATTTTCAAATCATTCTGAACAATGACTCCCAAATTGCGAGCACTCTTTACTGGTTCAATCAAAGAGTCACAGATTTGAACATGTTTCAAAGGAGATGAATTTCTGAATCGGGATGAAATATGGAGAAACTCAGTTTTATCATCATTAAGTTTCAAATCATTGGCAGTTGACCACAGTTTAATAGCATTGATGCATGTTTCAAGTTTTGGGATGAGGGATGAGTGGTCATCCTTGTCAAAAATGATATAAACTTGTGTGTCATCGGCATAAATCATTTTGCCAAGATCATGTAAATCAATGACGTCTTCCAGCGGTGCTGTGTACATGGTAAATGATAGTGGTCCAATAACTGATCCTTGTGGGACGCCTTCCAGAGGAGTATGAGGATTAGAAATTTTGTCATTTACAGAGATAAATTGAGACCTATTTTGAAAATAGGAGGAAAACCAGCTTAGCACACATCCTCTAATACCATATCTGTGAACAAGTCGGTTAAGGAACACATCATGGTTGATGGTGTCAAATGCTGCAGAGTAATCAAGAAGTATTAGGGCAGCCTCTTTTCCTTTATCTACAGCCAATAACAGGTCATTGTAAACACGAAGTAATGCTGTTTCTATACTATGCCCAGATCTGTATGCTGATTGCATTTTTCCACGGAGATTGTTCAAAGTGAGGTAGTCCTGAATTTGCGATGCAAACGCACGTTCAATTGTTTTGGCAAGGAACTTTAAGTTTGCGACAGGTCTGTAATTCTTCAATTGTTCACAGTCAAGCTTAGGTTTCTTTATGAGTGGTGTAATGACTGCTGATTTGAGAATATCTGGGAAATGACCATTTTGCAGAGACAAGTTGACGATTTTTGTGATAATGGGTACAAGTTCATCAGAACACTTTTTGAGAAGCCATGTTGGTATAGGATCCAGGTTACATGACGTAGAAGGCGATTTCATGATAAGTTTTCTCACTGATTCTTCTGATATAATGGCTAAATCAGACATCGTTGACGTACATGTCGAGGCAGTGTCATTAAGTGAAGAAGGGTACTTTTGTGAGGATTTGGTGATCTTGAGATTGTTCTTAATATGTTGCACTTTATCACTGAAGAATTGTGAGAAGCGATCAGCCAGTGGTATTTCATTAACATCAGAAGGTAAGATTTTGGCTGATTTTGGTTTGGTGAGTTTATCCACTTTTCGAAAGAGTTGTTTGGCATTACAGCTTTCCAATTGCATTTTATGGTAATTCATATTTGCCTCTTTGATCATAACATTGTATTGTTGACTTAACTCTCGAAAAGATTGTTTATCAACTTCTAATCCTGTGGATAGCCAACGACGTTCTAGGCGGCGTACATTTCGTTTCATTTCACGAAGTTTCTCATTATACCATGGTGCGTTGGGTCGACATCTTATTGTGCGGGTGATAAGTGGTGCATGCTTATCTTTAAGATTTTGCAAAACATGGTCATATTCCGCAACTAATGAATCAAGATCACAAATAGAAGAAGTAGACAAAGTTGAATTTAAGATATCCTTACGAAAATCATCAAGATCTATGTCACGAAGTTTGCGTATGGTTATTTCCATTTCGATAGGTTTAGGCCGATCAATGTTAAGTGAACACAAAACTGCAGCATGATCTGATGGAAGATAACTAGTAGTTTTAATATCCGAAACAAAATCATCAGTAGAGCGTGTCAGAATAAGATCAAGAGTGTGGCCTGCAATATGAGTGGGTTTGTCAACATGTTGTTTTAAATTTGTAGAATCCACAATATCCAAGAATAACAGGGCTTCTCTATCAGTGAGAATATCAACATGAAAGTTAAAATCTCCTGTAATCATAAGATGACCTGGTACCGTTGCAATTTCCTCCAAAAAAGATGAAAACTCGCGAAAAAATATAGGTGCTGTAGGTTGTTTAGATTTTAATCTCTGCGGTCTATATAAGACAATTAGGCGGAGTGGCAGTTGTCGACGAGAAGTAATTGCAAGATCTATATATTCAAATGATTCAAATGATGCAGTAGTAGCCATGTTAACATTAAATGATTTCCGTATGACAACACATACACCACCTCCAGATCTATCTTTCCGTGGGATGTGATGCACAGCATAGTTGGGAAGTGTTGATGTCAAATCGGCTAGAGTATGGTCCTCACGGTGGTCTCCTGTTAGCCAAGATTCCGTTATGGCTAATACATCAAGTTTGTGAGATATTATTAAGTCACAAATAATTGATAGAAGAAGGATAATAACGAAAAGGAGCTGGTACTTCGGCAATGTATGGCGACCGAAAAGAGGGTTAATTCAACGTGCTCTTTATTCTTTGGCCTATTGAACAAAAATGAGAAACCGAAAACTGTGTTTTTTGAAGGACTAATTAAAAAAGGGAACTAATTTTGGGTTGCCAAATCAATACTCTTGGTGTCAGATATATTCAAAAAGTAGCAAATAATTGGAGTGTATTGGGAATGGCAAGGCCCACTCCTTAAGATCGTTCCCTTAATTCACTCTAATACTTTAAAGCGCACTCCAAAAAGAAAGATTTCCTCTCTTTCACACTAAGAGAGTAAACCGTTTCAACGACATCAGTTAAGTGACACTGTCCTTAATTACTTCCCATCAGCTCTAGAATTCGGACACAAATCACATATTTGACTTTGAAAATTAAATTTTGGTCCGTTAACAGTCAGGTATTTTTGAGAAAATTTAACCGAGTAAATTTCCTGGACACGTGGCTCCTGTATAATGGTGATAGAGCGTTTTCTTCATGAGCACTAACATTATGGAACTCTCTACCTGTGGACATTCGTTGTTGTGTTTCCATCAATGCTTTTAAACATCGTCTGAAAACATATTTGCTCCAAAGTGCATATCATGTTCAATTGTACTATAATCAATTTTTTGCTCAATATTGTTTCAGGTCACATGCTCATCTTTAATGTTCATGTTTATGTTTGTTTGTATCTAGGCAGCCTCGGAATAGGCTGCCTAGATAGACGGCGCTTTATGAATTTATTATTATATTATATTATCTACTATTGATCTTGAAATATTTATTTGAACTGTGAACTGTGAACTTGTGATTGTGAGGTTCTTGTGAGGTTCATTCCCTTTTCATAATTCATATATCAGATGCAGTGTGTTTTGCACTTGAAACGTGGGTCTTATATAATTGTTTTGCACACAATCACTCTTGTCTAAGTGGATTAAAGTTGTTTATATATTTTGAATTTTTCCCTTCCTCTTGTTTACTTGATTCCTCCGCAAGTTGCGCAACTATATAGCTTGATGTTTTACTTTGTAGTTTATTTTAAGATTTTCACTTTATCATTTTTGTTTTGTTAGCGACAGATCAATGTACGTTCACATAAAAATTGCACAAAAATACCTAATTTGAAAAATGTCTAAAATGTTTCCTGTGCATATGTAATCAATAGCGCTGCAAGCGGCAAATGTTCTATACATATAGTACCGAATCGGTAATCGGTGGGCACAAAAGTACGTTAACAAATCGTGTTACTTTGAAGGGAGAGCCAGAACAGAGAAACGTTCGTTGTTAGGTTATCTTTGACGGAAAACCCATAGAAAAACGTTATGAAAACACAAAACAATGGATTTGTAGAAAATTGCTGCCGCTTCTCTTTACCAAATGATTAAATTGCCATTTCATTGATAACAGCAGATAGGTAGTTCTCATATTGTTGAGATGGTTGTCAAATATGTCACTACAACATGAACATATGAATATATCAAAATCGCTCATGTACAACCAATGCGTATAATCTGCTTAGTTAAATCTTAACTCACACCTGCTGGTTTAACATGGGATTATCCGCCCTTTTCGAGGGTATATCTCTACATCTATTAAATACTCAATAAAGTTGCCTAAGCAATATATAATTGAGATGTGTGATGGCATTGAATGAAAGCAACACAAAATACATGGAAAGCAAAAGTTTAAAGGATTGACTTGAACCCTTCTACACTAGCAGCTTCAAGAACATTGGATGGTAGGTCGTTCCATTCCACTATTGTGCGTGGATAAAAGCGGTCAAGGGAAAATAATGGGTCTGTTTATTGACCAAAAAGTGGACAAATAACAAATCTTAATTGACAATAAAACTAGGTCAATGTAGGATGAACATAGACATAGCATGAGCGATGGTATGATATCTACCTCGATCAAATTATGGAACTACAATTTCCCAGATCAAACGATGCAGTACCTCCTTTGCATGCTCCCGGCTTTTTGGCACCTTGTATCTTACCTAAGTCTATCTATAATGCAAATTGCATGATAATATTAGCCGGATTTATACGAGATGTGAGAAGTTGGAAACAAATGTCACTAGGGAAAACAGGAAGATCGGACTAAACCTGAACAACTATATATCAGCATTGACTAAGTGTGTGTTTATTCCCTGAAGTATTTACCGAAAGATAATAGCAATGGTAATCAACAGGATTTGTATAATTCAGTCATGGCCAAATGAAACGTATGCGCAATAACATATGAGGAACTAGGGATTAGGGATTCTCTGGGGAAAGAAAGCAATACAATTATGTATATGAAGAATCTGAAGATGCGAAAAGTCGTGATATTTTGTCAGTAGTAAATATTTGCACAGAGACGCCATGTTAACTACTACATGGTTGCATCCCTTCTTGATCATTTCAGGAGACAAAAGGGAAAAATATTACCCAACTGGTCCATTGGTTAAGGTTTTTTCTTAACAGAATTTAAATTAGATTGAGATATTCTGTTGTTTTGTATTTTCATATTCTTATCTAAACAGTATAAATACTTACTGACAACTTGTATCTGTCTACCTTTTTGGCAACTACACTAAACGGCGGCGCTATTTAGCAGCTATTAAATATAAGAAAAGGGATCTATAATAGTAAGTCTTATAAGTCTTATAGACACAATATCCCTACTGACCAGGCAAAGATCATCGACCAGGTTCAGTAGAGGGGTACGCGAAGCCGCCCACATTAGGATTCACCGGAGCACCTTGAACAGAGACGCGGGCAGGTATTATCTTCCGGCCGTGTACAACCCCCTTCTAAGTTGTCTGATACCGTCTGGTGTTGATGACTCAGAAGACATCCATCAATAGCGCCCCCATGTGTGAAATTGGGGCTGATGACTTCGGAGAGAATTCCTGAGGAAAGCTTCCAAAAAGGTGAGTTTAAAATCTCAGTGTTGTGAGAAAACAGAAATGTTAAATAAGTCATAGTAGTATTAGTATCTTATTCCAAAATAGCTGTTAATACTTCATGATTAAAACCCATTATTACTCAATGGAATTACTATTGTGTAAAAAAAACCACTTGGAATACCACATACCACAATCCATATATTCAATGTATTAACTTATTAATGACTCATATCAGTCTAAGCCTTTAAGGGGCTACATTCCATGAGTCCAAATCGGTGTGAAGCTATAACATCATTACATTAAAGGAAATAGATTGTGCCACGTACAGCTAAATGTTCTTACCTGAAGTGCCTTGACCAAGGACACAACACGCTGGCCGAAACGAGACTCGAACCCACAACCTTTGTATTGTGGAGCAAGAACGTATCCGTTGGACCACGCGTGCCCGTATAGAGGCGATATACGGTTATAAATGATCTTTTGTGGATTACATTCTTCATAGGTTCCATAATTATATGTATATTTCTCGTGATTTTGGTTCTAGATTGCACTTACAATTCATATCCAACTCTATCTAGAATACAAATGTTGAAATGTCAGTTCTGATCAGATAGCCATGCTTCCCTCGGTGGAAAGTAATAAAGTGCTAAACTCTAAGTGAACACCAAAGACTCTTCCTATATCAAAGTGCTGCCTGACTGACATACATAATTGAATATATTCTGCCTTTGTATGTGTTAAAAGAAATAACGTGGTTAAGTCGCCAATTCGTTGAAGACCGAACCATTTCCATTAATGACTTGTAATCGGCGCACTGAAAGTTAATTTCCACTGGGAAAGAAACTGTCCTCATCAACTAAACTGTCCTCATCAACTAAACTATAATGTTAAATGTAATTAGCCGTAAGCGACGACAGGGAATAAGAATATTATCATGATTATCAGGATAGTTAATAACTTGTCAAAAATGAACCTTTTCACTCTTTATGGAAGTTATGCCGGATGAAGGGACACATTGCAGCGTAAATGTATATGACTTTCATTCATTTTTTGTTGCAAATATTAAGTGTTTAGAGCTGGATAAATGCACTTGTCACGAAACTATCACCCCGAACCCGAATAATGAGGTTTAGTGTAAACAGTATTTAGTTTTCTTTCGGGATGAAGTTGTTTTGATTTAGTAAAATCTATTCTCCATAAGGAAAAAAACTACAGAAATTATTGACAAATGCAATGATTCGATTATAGTTCATAAATATTCATGAGGTCTAAGAAATATCGGTATCTCTCATAATCGACCTGAGTGCTGATTCTATAACGAGAAAAAGTATCAATAGTATAGTAGTAAAGGATCTGCTCAATTTCACATTCAGTAGCTTCTTTTTATCAGTAGCAGTATTGGCTTTCCCATTGAAAGCTTTTTCAAAAGGATTTTTTTAAAAGTATCAAGCATCGTGATCATTTGATAAGCGGCAAATGCTGAGTCTGAATATTTAAACATTTAAAAGTCGTCTGCTGAATATCTACATACAATGGCACTATTACTACTAGTGCGAGGACATCGACATTAACATAAGATTTTTTCATCTTGAACGATTGATCAAAGCCGATCATAATGTAAGCCAATCGGAACAAACGTATATCGTGACAATAATTGTAGAGCTGATAAATATTATGTATACAGTTATTGTATTTTTTTTAAAGCAAAAGGACAGCTATAAATTAAACTTGAATCTGCATCAGCATTGTTTCTGTATCTTTATTCCTTTATACGAGTACCGTCGCTAAAGCTAAAATAGTGTTAAAGTTGAAGCAAAAGTTTAAATATTAACCCTAACCCTATAAACGTGGGACCTTATAAAGGTGGAACGAAGAACAGGGCGAGGGCTTAATAAAAAAGTAAAAATATCATGTCCGCCGACACCGGGATTGAACCCGGTCCGCCAGCGTGACAGGCGCGGTACACCCAGCCACGTGTGTGGGGGTGGGGGTGGGGGGGGGGGAGGCTTCTCAGGCTAAAAAACGGAGACCATATATACCCGGGGTTTAGTGCTACATGAGATAGAACTTGTGTGCGCGCAAGCCAAGTACTGCTGGCCGTGTTGTTTCCGTATGGTGTAGTAGGGTTAGGTTATTGAAATGCAAAAAGAGAGGTTTATTAACCCTAAACCTAGAAACGTGGTATTGGGGATGGTACGAATATAGGGGGTTAAATACAAAAGTCAAAACATAATTTCCTCCGACCCCGGGAATTGAATATAACGAGTCGATAACCTGCGACGGGCGACGAGCTGCGTATACAAGAAATGTATTGACATTTGTTGATGTCCTGATGTCTTATGTCATTTCGGTGTTCATGCCTGCTGTTTTAAACAAATTCAATAATATAGATATAGGCTAAACATTGATGCACGTGTGGATTCATAACTCTCTTGATGCCGTAATCTAGAATTCCAAGAAGGATCTCCCGGGAAATGACGAATGGGATTATGCCAAGCTGGTATTCTTTCAATGCCTCTTTAGACAGACAGTGCAGTAGCAAAATGTTAGTCTGGAGTGGTGCTAGGACAAACAACCAAATCCGTCCAAATCAAAGTTCTTACAATTTCAGTGATTTATCATTTGTAAAACTTCGTATACCTTACATAACCATTGCATTGGCGTATGATATGAAAGATTTAAACAATGTAATAAAAGTGGTGATATCGTCATCACATTGATATTGTTGGATTGTCTTCCTCTATGATCTGGTCTCGTTTTGTAAACTCGAGTTACAACAACCTAAACAATAAAGGAAAAGGCTACGTACGCAGCGTAGCATGTTTGATTAACGGTTTTATCTGTTATGGATTTATAACAATGTTTTCAGAAATATATGTGTAAGTACTCATTTCAGTAGTATAGTAGTAAAGGTTCTGCTCAATATCACATTCAGTTACATCTTTATACCAGTAGCATTATCGGATTTCCCACAGAAAGCTTCTCCAGAAGGATTTTTTTAAAGTATCAAGCATCGGGATCATTTGATAAGCGGCAATCGCTGAGCCTGAATAATTAAACATTTAAAAGTCGTCCGCTGAATATTTACAAAGACATCATTACTACTAGTGCGAGGACATCGTCATTGACATAAGATTTTCTTTATCCTGACATAAGATTTTCTTTATCCTGAACGATTTAACAAAGCCGATCATAATGTAAGCCAAATAAAACAAACGTATATCATGACAATAATTGTAGATACAAGTAAACTGATAAATATTTATGTATACAGTTACTGGTCAACATGTTGTGCTCATGAGCAAGGCACTTTACCACAATTTCTCCACTCTACCCAGGTGTATTTAAATGTGTACCGGCATTCTTCAGTGCTGGGAAGGTAACAGACTCGCTGTGGAGGAGGTGTAGCGAGCCTCATACAGCAACAATATAAAAAGGAGTGAGTCTGGCCCTACCGCTTTGAAAGGGAGATGGGCACTCCGCTCCTGGTATTACAGAATCGACCGCCTTTACCTTTACCTTACAGTTACTGTATTATTTGTAAATCGGAAAGACAGCTATAAATCAAACTTGAATCTGAATCAGCATTGTTTGTGTATCTTTATTCCCTTTACGAGTACCGTCGCCGAGCATTGAACAATATTTGAAAAACTATATTAGTACTTACATTGTGCATGTATAAAACAGAATAACATGGTGTTTTGCAACATTGACTATTGGAACAGAGAATGTACAATGATATGCCTAAGGTAACAAGATAAGCTAAAATAATGTTAAAGTTGTAGTAAAAACTTTGCATATAACGAGTCAATAACCTCTGTTCTTGTTGATATGGATTTGGGTGACGAGCTGCGTATACAAGAAATGGAAAGTCTACGTACGCAGAATAGCATGTTTGATTAAGGGTTTTATCTGTTAGGGATTTATAACAATCTTTTCAGAAATATAAGTGTAGGTAATCGATTCAGTACGGTGACTGGGAATAGATGTAACCCAACTTGCTTTACTGAGTTTTGACAACTGACACAACGAAGTGGTTTATAGTCACACCATTGTGTCATTGATGAATTGATTGATTGATTGATTGATTTTATTAATGTTTCACAGTCGTGGCCCTAAGGCCAAATTACATGAAATGTACATGATAAAAAACATTGAAAAACAAGGCAAGGTAACTTATTAATTTATATAAAAGAGAATATTGCACATTATAGATAAAAACATTAAAAATATGATATTATATAAAACATTGAGAAACATCGAAAAACAAAGCAAGGTATCTTATTAATTAATATAAAAGAGAATATTGCACATTATAGATACTTTTTAAAATTGCATTATGTACATAGCAAATACTCCATAAAATACCAAAAATAGAACTTCAATACTTCAAGCATTTACTCCCAGAATTAAGTGCAGCATCATTAATTAAAATCTGAAATCCAATTGGGCCTAGTTTTGTACCCTGAGGAACACCACCATGCAATTTAGTATAATCTGAAAAAAACCATTGTTATACCTGACACACTGTTGCCGGTTGCGAAGAAAGTCGCAAATCCATGGCAGCTAATGTGGTCAATCTGGATTTAAAGTAGCGGCATGTGGGCGAGTAGCCAAATACTCCAAGAATCCCTTAAATAAAAGTTGGAATTGGTTTGGATGCATGGCTTGCGCTAGGCTAACATCTGTGCCTTAACAAATGAAATGCAGCCCGTGTGTAGTGCTAAGCGATTCAGTATGGTCTTTAGATGTTCAGCTCTTACTGATATCCGTAATCTCGTTCTGAGCATACTTCTCCATCCTTGATGGAGCACCGAATAATATTGCCAGCACGGAGGATATTGACATTCGATCTCTGTGCGTGAACGATTCATTAAACGCGATCATTTTATAATGCACTCCATTTTTGGCAAACGTATTTGCGTGACATTCAGTGATGTCTTGGCGGCTGCGCCCTCAATTTTGATAAGGCTGGGATTTGTACATTTCTTACAATTGTATTACATGTATGAATTACACTTGTAAGGATTCAGAAAAATCAACTCTCTTTGTACAACTAAACGTCAATTCAAATAGTCTGATCTACGGCTTGGACAATAATTTCATATTAGTAGTTGGGGTGGGGAACATAGGAGTTTTCCGGTCCTGGTCTAGGCTGACACATGGAGTTATATACCAAATTCATACACTCATAGTAGTGTCGGACCAATCAGAAAGCAAGAAACTAAAACAGCGGAGGGCATTGAAAGTGTCTAATGCACTCCGCGTGTGCGCCTTTCAATGTTCGCTCCACGCGCTTTGTTTTGATTCGTTGTTCAGGAATCGCGGGTTCACAGATTTTCACTGCGGGAGTTAGCAAACTCTTTAACATGTTTTTATTCGTGTTTACATGTTCAAAAGTACGCTCAAATTGTGAATTTAAATTAGATCAATACATGCGTATGTTTTGTTTCTCGAAAAAATTAGACAAACCAATGCACTTGCGCAAATGTTGATATATGCTCACAATAGCACTCCCCCTGCGGGGTGCGGGGTCGTGCCATTATTCACACAACAACATCAGCGCGCGAGCATTGATTTGTCTAATTTCTCTCAAAACAACACATACGCATTTATTGACCTATACATATTCTTTGAAGTCGGTAAAATTAAAACTTAAGTGGACATCCTTGCCAACTTGGGTGGTTAATTGACTTTGACTTTGATTTAGGGTAGAAGGTCACATGTGTTTCAATGTGTTTCAAAACCATGTGTGCTCCCCAGCTATAAAGCTATAGTCAGATAGCAAAAATGACCATTATTAATGTTTATCTTGAATTCCGAAGTTACTTATATAACAAAATATTTATTCAACACTACTGCGTATCCCTTTAATTATAAATATAAGAAAAGGTAATCAATATACAATTTATAGATATAAAGGAAACATGATTGTCTGTGAATCGAATTCATATTCCCGTCGCATCTCCTGTTACCGAACATTGACTGACATTTGGAATACTATTTTATGTATGATGATTAGAAAATAGGTTGTGGTAAAAAGGGTGAATTGGAGCATTGACCCTAGAAAACAGGGCATACACAAGTGATACGCTTAAGGTGACAACATAGGCTACAGCTGTGCTGAATTGAAAAGATTTTTGGAATATTGATGAATATACATGATGTCGATAACCCTTTCTGAAAATAAGTCAACGGACTTCATTGAAAGGTTATACGGAGATCTTAATTTTTTGAGGTAGTTAAAAATTATCTGTAGTATTAAAACTATTCAATAAAGTCCATGATCATGCAGAACGTCAATCAAAATATAGGTTTCTTTGGTGTGGCGCCAGTCGAGTGATTTTTGATGCATGAAACAAGTTTGTATTCTGGAGTAATTGAACCGTCTTGAACCATTGGTAGATATCTTAACTAATGGTGACTCAATTACAGCCCCATGGGATGCCTGAATGGACAGTATCCAATAATTCCCATTATGACATTTGGCAACCAAATACGTTAAAATAACATTTCTCAAAATGGCAGCGATATCTTAAATCCAACAGATTTACCACACCAGCAGATTATACATATCAGAAAAGGTAATCAATATAATATGCATTTATATATATGAAATGAAACATAATTTCCTGTAAATCTAATTTATTCCCGTAGCGGATCCTGACACCGAATATTGACTGATATTTGGAATACTATTTTTATGTACGTGTAGTAAATAGTTCGTGGTAAAAATGGTGAATCGGAACGTTGACCCTACTCTCTTAATTCCTTAGATTTATGTTTAAGTCTAAGTGGACTGATATTAAGGACAACACCTCTTGGGATTTACAAACAATTCTAAATGTATAAACACTTTTAAAATCCATTTAAAGCACTCATTAAATAATAAAAAAAATTACATGAATTTAAATATTTAGATAAGGGTTTGTCCCTATAACACCAGTCCACTTAGTTAACAATTAAATCCAAAGTATTAAGAAAAAGGAAACAGGTCATACACACTTGATATGCTTAAGGTGACAAGATTGACTACAGCTGTGTTGAATCGAAAGTCCTTTAAATAGCAATGGATACATGTCGATAACCCTTTCTAAAAAAGAATGCAACGCTCTTATATCTCAGGACGGTATACTCTGGAATTGGTTCGGGTGACGGGCTACGTATAATTATAAGAAACGGATTGAACTTTATTGAAAGGTTATACGGAAATATTGACATTTCTTGGTAGTTATATCTTAAACCAAATTAGTATAATCGAGGACCATGCAGAAATTCACGCAAAATAAAAGTGGCTTCGTTGGTGCGGCGCAGGTCGAGAAATCCGAACTTAACACACGAAGAGTTTCATATCCCTCTTGATGCCTTAAACATGAATAACTAGGCTTATGCCAAGTTGGTATTCTGTCACCCTTTCCAGACAGGTAGTAGTATTTTGATCGATACTGGCTATGTCTTGTGTCGTAACAGCCGTCCAGAATGGAGTGTTTTACGCTAAATGTCATGAACCATTGCTGTTATCTCAACAAACGGTGACTCAATTATAGCCCCACGGGATGTCTGAATCAAATTTCTCAAAATGGCAGTGATCTATCATGAGTGCCACGTCGTATACCTTACTTAGCCGCTGTGGTGACAACTGATTGATGAGATAGATTTACACAAATGTAATAAATACAAGTAGAATTATCGTCATAATGAAATTATCGAATTTCTTCCCATGTGATCTGCTCTCACTCTCTATGCACGAGACATAAAAACATGAAATTAATCAGAAATTGTTCACGCTTGCAGCATGTCATGTTTGATTGACGGTTTTATCTGTTGGTGATTTATAACAACTTTCCATTGTAGATCTTACTACCGGAAACCCGACTGGCTTCACTAAGCACCTCTCTTCATGTAATAGCTGTTCAGAGAACAAAAAGGAGATGTCTTGCAGATGCTTGAACCATACTTGAACCATACTACTAACATCTTAAAATGGCAGCTAAAATAAGATTAATATTGCATAGCCTTGGCTTCTAGGTTTGCTATAAGTTGTTGTGTTTGGGAAAATCAGGTGAGGTCGGAACCTAAAGGACCGAAGGTTGTCTGATGTTGCTCTAGTTGGTGTAGTATATATACTTGGTGAAATATTCACTTGGTGAAATATTCATGCTGCGCTGACAAGATTTGAAAATATCTGACCTCTAGCTTGGATTGTATGCCCCATCGAGTTTTATCCCCTTTACGAGCCCCCTTCAATATTTCGTGTTTTTTAACGTACAAATTGGGGTACCTTCAATTGCCTGCAGGAGTTTATCCCAGCAATGGATTAAAATAACATTAGACCTAACTCTAGTTCACCACACGGCAACAGATTTCTTTTCCGACCCCCAAAATTCACCAGAAAGGTCACCCGACCCCCCGGGATTTGAATCACGGACCTCCAGCACCCGGGTCCAGATCCTAGCCACCACACCACGGCTGTCAGTCGACACTCGGCGAGTATATTTGCCTCGTTATATAGCCTGGGTCCGTTTTGTAGCTCAAAAACCTGCACGCCGGGTTATAAAAACATTTTTTCCGCCCAGTTGCCGTGTGGTGTAGTAGAGTTAGGGTTAGTGTAGTATCATAGCATGGCATATTGGCTATCAAAGAGTAGTCAAACTTTGCTGGGGAACTGTGTCTGGATATAAAAGAAATAGTGTTTCTATATAGTATTCTTAACATTTTCTAAAACAAGAATGTGTATAATTCATTTGTGTGAACCAAATACTTTATTGTAAATATCCCTTGAAATTGGTCTTTAACTCTCACAAACAACGATGATTGATACACTATGGAGTGTTTCAAGATAAAATTGCATTTTAGAAGTGTTTTAAAATGAAAATCAACCACTACCCACATAATTTGGCAGCGTTACTTCCGACACAATATGTTCAACGTCGTGCAACCCGCTAGAGTGTATCATTGCCAGTTAATGCTCTGTCACAGCAGACTGCCAGAACTCTTAGACAGAAACTTCGTTCACACAGCCGTTACCTGATGTATGGAACAGTCTTTCAGACGACGTTGTTGGCAATATCTCAGACGCAGGAATCCAGGCTTTCAAATGCCACGTGAACAGGCACCTTCTCTACAACTCTTAACTTAGCATAGCCTACATACTCTTTCATGACATACTTCAATCATGTCCTTTCAACACCTGGCTTTTACATGGTTCAAGTGTAGGTTAATATTTGGTTGGGGAGATGGTGGATGGTCCTGCAAAGCATGTGTATCCAGCTGGGCTGGTGATACGGCCACGCCCCGACAGTTGACGACAGGCAGCTTCTGGTAGATTTGTTAGATTTAGTTCCGAAGTTTGTTGTTTAGGTTCTATTGATGTCCATGAACTCCAGATATTAATTCTTTTTTTAAATTTATATTTTGATGTTGTTCTCTATGTTTGGGCTTTTATCTTATTCTTACGTCACTTTCATTGGCATTTTTAACCCCTGCCCATTTGTGTTTATTGTTTTATGCATATTTTCTGAGTTGCAGTGAACCAATTGATTAGCCTTCAGAGCTCTTTGGAAAGAGTTACCAGTTTAATTTTTAATCACCCAGTTCTCAGGTCAGTAGCCCAAAATAATTTATGATGACTAGATATGACTCATTATGTTCCCACTCCATTAACACTTTTGGACCAGTGATTTGACATTTCGCCGGTAATAAATTATCTAATATGTGTCTATTTCCCACTATGTGCTCCAATTAAAAGTCTGCAAAGGACATAATTATGCCCCAAGGTCATACAGTCGCGTAGCTACTTGGAGAGGGGGGGGGGGGGGGGGGGGGGGAGGCATCATCCCCATGGCAGAAAAAGGCCTGTGCCCCACTCTCCGCCCCACTCTCCGGATGTAGTGCGTATGCGTTATAACCATTTACAAGGACCATTTTTCGCCCGGGTTTTGGAGAAAACATGCCCTTAAACCCTTGTTTGTAACAATATATCAGACGGACGGAGTTGATTTATCATCTATCGCCTATCTTATTGCACGCTCTATGCCATAAATATTTGGCACCAAGGAATCGATCTCCACTAATCATATCCTACATTACGTCAAATAAAGCGTCGCTATGATAGCATGATATTTCACAGCTCAAAAAGCACCCATCAAAGCCAATATCCGCTTTTCACCATGCTCAGAGAAAGGGGTCTCAAATAAATCGTCAAATGTGCTTCAAACTTGATTTAAAGGGGTAATAAGAGATGTTTAAGATTTTATTGTTTTACAAAATTTAGTTCAATATTAAAGATAATCGTTATAATTGGCCATTATTGTTGTTTCTACTCATAAATAAGCAGCAAAAATTGATTAAAACAATGTTTAAATATGTTGAAATACCATCGCTATTTATTGAAACTGTTAAAAAAACCCGCCCTCTCTGTAATATCGTATGTAATTTGAATCGTAAAGAAAAAAAGCGTAATGACGTTTAATTGCACAAAGACTGCTGATTTTTCTTAATCCTTACAGCTGTAAGTTTGTGTATGTAATACAATTGTAAAAATGTAGAAGTCCGAGTTTTTATCCTAATAGTACCCCTTTAATGTATGTTGTTCAAAATTGTAATCGATATTTAGTAAATGGAATTGTGGAAACCAAGTGCTTAGATTGTTTTTGCCTAAAGATCTTTTTGTAAAACGAGGACGCTTGGTGATTATGACATTAAAGAAATAATAAAACTCTGGTGACCATGTTTTTAATCATTAAGTTTTTATTTGATATCAATTTTGGGGTTTACGGGAACCCACGGATAACTTGATACAACCAGAGGTTGATGCAATTCTGATTACGGAACCTCTTTCTGATTGTCGAAAATGTGGAACGTCTAACAGCTCGGTAAGTGATTACAAAAGGAAAACTAACACAAGTGAAAGGAAAAATCTCCCTACATAATGAAAACGAATCACACAAGTATAACACTACAAGCCCTGATTTGCTTTTTGTTGCTCTGTAAGTTTCAAAATGGTGTCCAAAAACGGGAAAGATAACGATTTTTGGAAAAGAGAACTGCTTCTTGCGTGACAGTGTAAATGTTCTTATGTTGTGCTAATTTCATGAATATCCTATGCCAACATATTTGAATATTCAGAGTAAATATAATTAAAAAAATTCTTGTGATTTATTTGAAAACACTCAGACTTTGAACTGTGCGTAGCATTAGCCTATTTCCTCATCTGGGTCCTACTTCATAACACTTTATAATATATTCTTCCGTTGGATTTAAGAAGACATAATTCTTATTAATTCCTGAAATCTTCGTAAGTCATGACGATTCTTATCTTCTATTACATAAAGCTACAGTGGCCCTGAAGGGTCATGCCGAGTTAACCAGATGATGACATGACGAGATAAATGACTAGATAATTGCGAGATAATTTACAGATGAAGTGTTTATTGATTAGATAATTGCGAGATCATTTACAGATGACGTGTTTATTAAGTAGATAACTGCGAGATAATTTACAGATGACGTGATAATTGACGAGATGACGAGATAATTTACAGATGACGTGATAATTGACTACATAATTTACAGATGACGTGATTATTGACTACATAATTGCGAGATAATTTACAGATGACGTGTTTATTGACTAGATAATTGCGAGATAATTTACAGATGACGTGATAGTTGTCGAGATGACGAGCTGATTTACAGATGACGTGATAATTGACTACATAATTGCGAGATTATTTACAGATGACGTGATTATTGACTACATAATTGCGAGATAATTTACAGATGACGTGATTATTGACTACATAATTGCGAGATAATTTACAGATGATGTGTTTATTGACTAGATAATTGCGAGATAATTTACAGATGACGTGATAATTGACGAGATGACGAGATAATTTACAGATGACGTGATAATTGACTACATAATTGCGAGATAATTTACAGATGATGTGATTATTGACTATATAATTGCGAGATAATTTACAGATGACGTCTTTATTGACTAGATAATTGCGAGATAACTTACAGATGACGTGATAATTGACTACATAATTGCGAGATAATTTACAGATGACGTGATTATTGACTACATAATTGCGGTACCACGAAATAGGCGGAAAGTCGCGGTATCTTAATAGGAGATACAGGCCAAACAATGAAAATAGTCGAGAGGGGGCGATTTTTAGTCGGTATTTTTAGTTCCAAGACACATTCGTTGAACATTTCCCAACGTTGTTTCGCGCAATTCTGTATCTAAACATCAATTTTTGGTAATATTGAAGACTGGAGAATGTAGTCGAAGTATTGAATTCGGCAGCTGTTTCGCGGCGTAAAGATAAGGGAGGTTAAATAATTGGCTATTAATTATGTTAAATTTTAAGATATCTAATTGAAACCTTTATATATCGTTGTCCATAATGTAACAATCATCTGTAGAAAGTTTCATTGACATCAGAGTAAAGAAACATGCTAGTTGCTAACGAGATATTGATCCATCTCAAGTGCCATTAATTATTTACACACGTTCGCGTTGTAACACTTCCCTGACTTTGACGGTCAATTTCTCAAAACTGGGTTTCTTGGGGGTGTCAACTTCTTTTGCTCATATCTATGGAAAGAAACAAGCTATAATAGTGGTTAATATATCATTTTAAAGCTGAAATATTATATTTTAAGAATATGATAAAAAACTATAAACACATTTTTGCGACTTTCCACCCATTTCGTGGTGCCATGTCCCATATGTATATTTCTCGTGATTTTTGTTCTAGATTGCATTTACAATTCATATCCAACTCTATCTAGAATACAAATGTTGAAATTTCAGTTCTGATCTGATAGCCATGTCTTCCTCCGGTGGAAAGTAATAAAGTGCAAAATTCTAAGTGAACATCAAAGACGATTCATTTATCATAGTGCTGCTATCCCCTTTGTTGACTGAGATATATACATTATCATAGTCTGCCTTTTCCATTGATGACTTGAAAATTTGCGCAGTGAAAGTTAATTTCCACTGGGAAAGAACACACGAGATTATTTGATGGTCACTGTCCTCATCAACTAAACTACATGTTAAATGTAATTAGGCCTAAGCGGTGACGAAGAATCAGAACATTATCATGATTATCAGGATAGTTAATAACTTGTCAAGAAATCACTTGCTTGTACTCATTTTAAATGAACCTTTCCACTATTTCTGGAAGTTATGTTGGATAAATGCTAACAAATTGGAGACCATCTACCCGGGGTTTAGTGCTATTGAGAGCTGCTGGCCGTATTGATTCCGTGTAGAGTTAGGGTTAGAGAAATGCAAAATGAGAGGTGTATTAACACTAACCCTAGAAACGTAGTACTGGGGATGGAACGAATATCAGGGGGAGGGGGTTAAATAAAAGAGTAAACAAATAATGTCCTCCGACCCCGGGAATTGAATATAACGAGTCGCTAACCTATGGATTCGGGCGACGAGCTGCGTATACAAGAAGTGGATTGAAATTTGTTGAAATGTATACTGATGTCTTATGTGTTTTTGGTCATTATGCCTGCTGTTTTAAATAAATTCAATAATGTAGATAGACATGTAGTACTTCAGGCAAGATATTTGGTTGGTTGTGTGTTGTTGTGCTAGTCGTGAAATCAAACATTGTTGCACGTGTGGATTCATAACTGTCATGATGCCGTAATCAAGAATTCCAAGAAGGATCTCCCGGGAAATGATATATTATGCCAAGCTGGTATTGTTTCAATGCCTCTTTAGACAGACAGTAGCAACATTTCTGTCTGGAGTGGTTTACATTACTCTATGGAATGCTAGAACAGACAACCAAATACGTCCAAATCAAAGTTCTTATAATTTCAGTGATTTATTATTTGTAAAACATCGTATACCTTACATAACCATTGCCTTGGCGTATGATATGAAAGATTTAAACAATGTTATAAAAGTGGTGATATCGTCATCACATTAACATTGTTGGATTGTCTTCCTCTATGATCTGGTCTCGTATTGTAAACTCGAGTTACAACAACCTAAACAATAAAGGGAAAGGCTACGTACGCAGCACAGCATGTTTGATTAACGGTTTTATCTGTTAGGGATTTATAACAATGTTTTCAAAACTATATATGTAAGTACTCATTTCAGTAAGGTGACCGGAAATAGATGTTACCCAACTGGCTTCACTGAGCTCTGATATCTGACACACTAACGAAGTGGTTCATAGACACCCCATGTGTTCTCGGTATGTGTTCATACACAAGTGAGTTGCGAAGTGGCGAGCGAGTCTCGGAGTAACGAGAATAGAGTGGTTACAGTGCCAAGGACAAATATATTTGTCAACATCCTCCTTGACGATTGTCCAGGGTTGTCCGGTTTGGAACAGATCCCCCAATGGTTATATACCAGACAATTGTTGTACTCAAGGGTTAGCAAGATTGAGTAAAACCTTCACTAGTAGGTAACGGTAATCTGCTAGTAATTGGAAAAGGTCACACTATGACACTTCGACCACATGTTATACTGGATATAAGAATTAAGATAATACGAAACAGGACATACACAATTGATATGCTTAAGGTGACAAGATTGATTGCAGATGTTTTGAATTGAAAGTCCTTTAAATACCAATGGATATAATGTCCATAAACGTTTATTAAAATAATGTAACGCTCTGCTGTCTCAGGATGGTAGACTCTGGAACGGATTCGGGTGACGAGCTACGTATCATTATAAGAAATTGATTGAACAGACGTCCAGAAGGGAGTGGTTATGGGGTTGTTTCCATATACTCTATAAAAGCCCTTTCCTAGGGAAAGCTGTGATAGAGAATATGGAAACGACTCCTTACACTAAATGTCATGAACCATTGGTAGATATATCAACAAACGAGTGATTTAATTACAGCCCTATAGGATGTCTGAATGGACATACAGTATCCAACAATTCCCATTTTGACATTTGGCAACCAAACACGTCCAAATCAAAATGGCAGTGATTTATCATGAGTGCCACGTCGTAATTTAATAGAAGTAATACTATCGTCATAATGACATTATCGGATTTTCTTTCCTAGTGTCTCACGTTTGTGGCATAGTATGTTTGATTGACGGTTTGATCTGTTGGGGATTTATAACAAGTTTTCATAAAAAATGTCATGTGAAAGCTGTTCAGAGAACAAACGTAATTTGCTTGGAGATGCTTGAATAAAACACATGATAATATAAAAATTGAAAAAGGACCTTCTTATTTAATCTTGAACCATTCTAATCTGAGGATGCCTTTACAGTTACAGCAAAATAAGATTAATATTGCATCTTATTTAATTTAGCTTCGGAACCACTCACAATTGTGTGTGTAAATCTATGATGAATCTAATTGCAAATACATGCCTCTATAAGTATAAGATTTTACGGCTATATCGGGTTTTTTATATACTGGGGTGGGGGGGGGGGGGGGGGGGGGTGGAGGGGGGGGGGGGGGGTGTTAAAATAAACCTCAGTTGAAACATTAGCATGGCCCTAAACTTATTTCAAACAATTAAGTTTTATAGTAATGTGAAACCGTTGACAAAACTGTTTACAAGATTTTCTCGGTCTGAGGGCTGAGCCTTGTATAACAAATTGCAACGCACAGCTGATGAGTAACTGCACTTTATTAAATTAACAGCAACTCTCTTATACCGATATCAAAAGCAGTGTTTCTTTTTCAACTTGGTTTCCCCAATTAAATCCTGTATAATGTTAACAACACAACGCTGTTTATTAAGAGAGCGGAAAAAGAAAAACACAAAAAGATATTTGAATTAAAAAAATTTAACTTTTAACGGTTGGTAGTTTTGATTTCAAGCATTTGTTTTGTTAATGCAAACACCTCAGGGTACTTTTCAATACAATTCACAGCACTAATCATATGTGTACTTTCAACGTAAAATTGAATGTAAACAATCTACAATTATTGATGACTTCTGACAAAAGAGGTGTCAAATTACTATTATTATATTTTCTGGGGTTTACATAATTTAATTCAACAGTTTTCACTTTATAAACGCTATTTATATAGGAACATTTACTTTTCACGAGGTGTTTATGTTTATTCACTTTCGACTTTCAACGTAAATCGTTCAATTTACTAAATTCATACAAATAAGGTGTACAATTACTGATAATGACACTACTTCCCCGGTGTCCTATAATATTTAGTTTATAATTGCAACTTTGTAGACGCAGTTAAAACAGCGCATTTACTCTTTTAAGAACGTTTTATCTTATGTCAAGTGATACGTGGTAAGTCTATATGTTCTCATACATGAGACTGCATAAGCGTTGATAATGATTATTAATTAGCATCTACAGTACTAGTATTCATTACCATTTGATTAAAATCGAATGAATACAACAATACAAGACTTCGTGACAACCACTATCGTTGTCATAAATCCACTTAGATCTCTATGAGAAATCTATTTGTAGAATACCCCGAATCGGAAACTAAATACTACATCAGACCGTGTAAACGTTGATAAAGAATATTGATTAGCATCTACAAAAATTCATTACCATTTGATTAAAAATCGAATTATGAATACAATTCCAGACTTTATTGAAGCCATTATCGTTGTCATCTGGTCATAGATCCACTTAGATCTCTATGAGAAATCTTAAATGCTATCCTTATCCTTGCTATCCATTGTAAAGATGTAAAAATGTGAAGTTATTAATTGTCCATTGCATTTCCACTGACAACATGTTTGGCTTACAATACGACAACATTTAATGATGAACAACTTATTAGAATTCTTTCTAAATCAACTTGTTGAAAATGGTATGCAATAAACATGTTAATATTTTGTCAAATGGATATATTCTATAAGTATTTCTAATTACTTGTGTGGTACACAGCTTCATGGAACAAATAATAAGAGAGGTAATCATATGTTGTTAAAAATTGTAATCGGTATTTAGGGAAAGGAATGGTGGAAACCAAGTGCTTGGATTGGGTTCCTTTTTAGCCTAAAACGATTTTTGTTTGCAAAATGAGAGCGCTGTTTGGGCGCTTGGTAAGTATGACGTTAAAGAAATGATACAACTCTGGTAACTATGTATTTAATCATAAAGCTTTTACTTGATATAAATTTGGGGCTTACGGGAACCCACGGATAACGTGATACAACCAGAGGTGGTTGTTATTCTCATTACGGATCCACTTCCTGATTGTCGAAAATGTGGGACGTCTAACAGCTCGGCATGTGATTACAAAAGGTAAACTAACACACGTGAAAAGAAACATCATCCTACACAATGAAAACAAATCACACAAGTATAACAATACAAGCCCCGACCTGCTTTTTTGTTGCTCTATAGTTAATTTGTCCACTGAAGTATGGGGATATTCAGAGTAAATATATGTAATGAAATTCCTGTGATTTATGTAAAAACACCCGGACTTTCATGACCCTGTAAATGTTGATGAGCGGTTTTGTTAAGCCTGTGTCACAGTGCGTAGCATTAACCTACTTCCCATCTGGGTCCTAATTCATAAAACTAAAAATATCTTCGTTTGATTTAAGAAGAATTGATTTAAATATCCTAAGAAGAGTTTTATTCTTTATTTAACAATAATTTAATAGGAAATCTTCTTAACTTACAATCTCCTGTCAACTTAAGTCTAATCTTAAGTTGACCTTTATGAAATAAGACCCAGATTAATTAACTCAGTATGTATATGATTATCGACCCTAGACTTCTTCCTAAGCGTCATGGATAAGGGATGTTAGATGATTGGTGTTGAACTAACTCAACTCATTCAAATCGGGGGAAATGATATATGATCATGTATCTAAAAACCTAATTGTTAAAACCCTTTTGGCATCCCAACTCACCTTTATAGCAACTGCTATTCATATTCCAGATAATGTTATCCGAAAAATCAACACAATGTTTATTAAATTTATTTGTGAATAGGAACGAAGCTGTTAAGAGTAAAACGGCAAGTTTCCTAGACTCTCTAAAATTAACTTAGGTCAAGAAAATAGTTGATAAGGATGTTGCGACATGGACAAATATTGCGCTGTATAATATCACTAAAATTGGTTTTGGCGTAACCATTTTTAACTGTAATTGTTCATGTAAAAAAGATTAATGTTATTGCATGACTATTGTAAACAATGGATTAGAGAATGGATTAGAGAATCCATATGGATCCGTCGCAAATCCCATCTAGACATGAAACAGCACCTCATGAACAGCGACGAGGGGGCCTACCAACTTAGTCACCTGTATGATCAATTGATCCAGAAAACGTCATCTAACACATCTCGTGACGTCATCAGAAAAACTACTTCTGGTAACACTGGATCAACGGTCGTCATACACCATTGAGAAAGACATCCGATCGGACGTCGAAACTGTCTGGAACAGTAAGTTCAATTTTGGAATTATTTTATGAATCTTCTAATTATAAATACCCCAAGCTGTTTTCATCAGATATGGGATGAGTAGGGTAAAGTCATCTCTCCCTCCTCTTATGAGGACAATATCCTGAGTGCCCTGGCAAGTAGTTTTTACGAGATGCAAAGATAGGCTAAAATATCAATTTTCTTTATATGTCAAAACTAGCAGTGTTGCCAGGTCAGAAAATACATCAAAACATTTTTTTATTATTATTTTTTTATTTGTGTCTAAAGTATAAAGATGTGTCTTTATCAAGTAATAGCTACTTTTGGAAAAATATCTTGCATATTGCTGCAATAAGATAACGAATGTGCGGTAAATTTCGACTATTTTAAACTGATATTGACCAAAAAATGGCTAAAATCTAAATTGGGCTGTTGCCATGGCAACGAGTAAAAGATTAACAAACTAATCTCGTTTTTCTGATATGCTACCAAAGTACTTCAACCTGGCCAGGAAAAAAAAATCAAAAACAATCGGCGAGCTTTGCCACCCATACTCGATATTTACCTGAGATGACTCTTAAGCGGTATATGGAGGACCACATTACATTGGAACACATGGATTATTATCTGGATTGTAGTTTCTGAAAAAGCTGCTATCATGTATGCTTTTCTCGCACCTGTATGACCGATACGTTTGTATCAATATGGGCATTGGTAATCTGTTCCCACGACAGAATGAAGCTGTTATGATACAAACCATTAAAAAAATTTGCAACGGTGAAAGTTTATATATATACTTCAAACATGTGTTTTATTGATAAACATATGTTTAAGGCCATGCGTTTTGAACTCGCCACCCAAAAAGGGTGGTGGCGTTGCATTTTTGGTGACGAATCATCCATCTCTCTCTGTTAACTCAACTAAATGTGGTAGAGGTATGGTTTAGGTGTCATTTGGAAGCCTATTCATCTATCAGGTATTTCTATAACTGTTTGGCTGAGATATGATTGATTATATTTTGAAAGTCAGGGGTGGTGGCGTTGGCGGCGGCGGCGGTGACAGTGGGCGGTGTACAATCTCTTTAGAAAATGTTCCCAATTCTACATTCAATTTACAATAACTCCTCATCCATGTATGGTACAAACATGATTTTGCTCTTATTGTTTAGATTGTTTATATATTCTGTAAGCTTCTGTTTCAACAAACGTGTCATATATGTAACAATTGTATTCATGAATCGATTGCATTGTCCTTGGCTTTCTCCCTTTTCGCTACACAGTGAACTTGCCATAATTGATCGGTTTTACATGCAGCAAAACTTGATTACAACAATGCTAAACAATGTTAAACATTTTGGAATATTATCGCAATTTATTGAAGCTTTTCTTTGAAACGTCCTCTATTTAACATTGTTCGCTTTATAATTTGAAGATTAAACGGCTTTAGACTAAATGCAAAGCAGCAGCCTTATCCCCAGCGTATTATTATAGAGTGACACTCTTTAGCGTGGAATACTTCCATTTCCCTAGGACAGAATATCCTTACAGAGATGTAAATTCATACATACAATTTCAAAAAAGTAGAAATGCCTGTTTTGATCAAAATTGAAGGCGCAGCCACCAACTCATGTCTGAGTGCACTTTTTGAAGTGTCTACAACAGCTTTTATACATCCTCTCGATAATAGTGACCAGCCATGATTATTTTCACACAGATATCATCAAGCCTAAATTCATCATATTCACGATACACCTCTGACACTATAAGGACACAGTAATGTTTTAATCAAAATCTAAAATCCCTTCACTTGAAAACCGCGAATCACGAGAAAACTGCTCTTGTTACCTATATTTTGAAAATACTGATGTTAATGAATAAAGAATCAATTAAAAAGAAATTGATCCAATTTAAGATATTAAAGTGTGAACAAAAGCTACTATACAACCTCTCGTTAAAAGTGACCTGCCAGGATTATTTCCTCACAAATATCATCAAGCCCAAATTTATCGTAGTCAAGTGTCCGCTACTGCGATAATACAACTTCTCTTTAATAATGCCCAACCGAGCTATTTACTACTCAAGTATCGGGATGATATTGACACACAGAAGCTCATGCCTAGATTGCTAGACAAATCCCTCCCTTGACAAGACATTCTTGCCCACGGTTAATCAAGATGAAGAAGAAAAAAAACCCACCCGAACGAACGTCTGCAGAAACTCCTACCGGCATCGTCTTTCTTGACTACACTGTAAATTATGTGTATAGATCCTAAACACAAATCTAAACACCGTCTTGTCTTGTTCAGACTTTTGACACATGTTGAATTGCTAAACGTATTAAGATGCTACACACGTTTACACACGCAACGCAAAGCAGCAGCATGGAGAGCGTGCGGGAAAATGAACAAAATATGGAAGTCAACTCTATCTCGGAAGTTCAAACTTCGTCTGTTTGCCTCAACGGTGGAGTCAGTTCTGCTATATGGATGCGAAGCTTGGACCATTACCCCCAAGCTACAGAAAGAGCTAGATGGCTGCTACACCAGAATGCTGCGAGTAGTACTCAATGTCAACTGGAAACAACATATACCAAACACCCAACTGTATGGTGACCTCCCCAAAATAAGCCAGAAGATCCGGAAGAGAAGAACAAGGTTTGCTGGCCACTGTTACAGAAGTGAGGAGCCAGTATCCAAACTGGTGCACTGGATCCCCAAACATGGCAAAAGAAAGCCGGGACGACCTGCCCTGACATTTATCGATCTACTCAAGCAAGATACTGGACTGGAGACGAGTGACATAAAGACAGCAATGAACGACAGAAGAGTGTGGAGAAACATCGTAGATCGGGGACACGACCCGAATTAAGCAAGTAAGCAAGCACACACGTTTAGATGGATTAGTACCAAGCACTAAAACTAAACACCAGTTTGTCCAGACTTTTGACACATGTTATACATGTTAAGTGTCATTCAGAATGTTTAGCATTTAAACACGTTTATCACTTATGTTTAGAATGCAAACATCTGAAGATAATATCATGTTTAGATTCTAAACATGTTCGATGGTGCATGTAACCAGGCTGTATCAGTGGGTGATTCATCAGAAACCGTGATTCCCTAACTTAAAATGAAGACCCCAGAGGCAAAAAACTACTTAATTTTGCGATCTATCTAATTTCGCGAATATATTACAGGTTCAAAGTCGCAAAAATATAAATACCGCACATTTTGAAATTTATGCTTTATGATATAATGGTTATGATTTTGACTTGATTAAATTAAGTAACCGCTTAACTGAAAATGCAAAAGTAGTTTTTCAATCCACAAAAATAACCAATTGCAAAAAGAGAAATTTTGCCTGATTTAGCAATATGTTTCCAGATTCGGAAACATATTACAGGTTGCCATGTTTGGAAATATGCCCTGAATATACAAAGATGCATTCATTAAAAACTATGATAAAGATACCTAATTTGTTAAAAATACATCAACTAAACAGTCACAAACTCACAAATGCAGTACTGTACAAGGCTATGATAAAAATGGACCAAAAACATCCATTACACATGATTGAAGAGATGACCCTTGAGTTTATTTTTGAAAATAGACAATGAGGCAGCGCTGCGGACCTTTGGTGGCAATAGGTTCCATAAATAAGGGGCAGCTACCTAAATAGTAAATAGTAAAATATCAAGATAAACTAGTTTGGATAATAAGCATTCATAAATATTGTTTTCATAATTATTTTTTATTCACAGTTCGCTTACCCATCCCACGCTGTACTCAACAAATCAACACTGCATTTATCGGTTAAAAAGTGATGACACCTTATAATGACGGAAATGGATCAAGTCTGACGCTTGCACAATATGAACAATAAGCTCTTGTGAATATTACGTGGACAAGCGGCGTTTCTTATAATATGTGCACGTCTTAAAACACCATTAATCTCTCAAGATGAAGACAATCAAAATAGAGACTGATAGAGACACAAATCAAATAACCAATAGACTGAAAATACCTTAATGTCATCTATTCTGTCTAAGACACGAGATTGCTGTTTAAGTTTGATATTCATCAGACGTATTCATGAGACATTGTACAATGAACCACTTTGCCTTGTCTAGTTTCATGTTGATGTACTTGATATTGTACGTTAGTGACCTTTAAAAACTAATGATAGCAATGATTACTATAGCATATAGAATTTAAAATACCGTTACTAACGGTATTAAGTTGTTAACAGAACTAAACAATGAATGCGATAACAATACGTCATAAGTAGTGATATAAACACTTCAAAAGAAGTATTCATTCATTCATTTATTCATTCATAAGATTTATTTACACAATCCAACAACATACAGATATAACAATATAACAAAATATAACATCAAGAAAACAATTTATATTCAGGAATGGTATGATATCATGAAAGAGATAAATCTAGACGATATATAGTGAAAAGAATGATACAAAGGATAAGCTAATAATATATATAAAATATCAGGCGATGAGAGTGGTCCAGAGAGGTGATGTTGGAAAGTGTGCGGAGAAGCCATTAAGCCTGGAAGGCTTTAAGTTTGGATCCACCGCTGTGAATAACAAGAATTATAAAACAACGTATATACTACTACTATAGGAGGTTGTTATGATAAGTAGGGAGATGGTTTAATGAAGTGAAAAGAGTACAATGACAGTGGGCCGGAAATGTAGGTAACGACATAACAAAATATGAACAAATGCGAAACAAACAAACTCAGAGATACTCAGAGATCAATTTCTTTTTATAACTATTTTTGAAGCGGTTTATTTGTGTACAACTAGTTAGAGTAGAGTCAAGCGAGTTCCAGATTTTAGGTCCACTATAGATTATTGAATGACGAAGTACTTTAGATTTAATATTATCAATAATAAAGTTATTAGCGTTTCTAGTGTTATAATTGAGAAGATCTTTATGTTTAGAGAAGAAACCCCACAAAGAATTTGGGAGAGCGTTATTATTGAAACGGAACATAAATAAAGCAGTTTGAAGTTTGTTGATATCGAAGATATTAAGAGCATTAAAGTTGTGAAATAGAGGCATTGAATGCGAGTCATATGATGTACCAGCGCAGATACGCAAAGCCTTCTTTTGACAGATAAATAATTTGTCGATTTTTGTCATATCCGTGCTCGACCATGGGCTTAGGGATATATGTTTGGATAGAGTAATTGCCCATGCAATGTTGCAATAAGATATGTATGGCAAGACAAGTGTATTATAAAGAGTAAGCAGAATAGAAGAGGGAAGGTTATAGCGTAATCGCCGGAGTATACCGATACTTCTAGACACCCGAGTACATGTATTAGCGATGTGAAGTTTCCAGTTTAGATGTTTATCAATGATAACGCCGAGGAATTTGGTATGGTTAACAGGTGAAATAGGGGTAGAATCAATAGAAATGGTAGCAGAATGTACGGAGGTATGCCGATTAGAGCCGAATAGAATATAATTGGTCTTGCTAACGTTAAGGGAAAGTTTATTAGCCTTGAACCAGTTCGACACATGTTGTAGCTCATCATTAAAGGTAGAAATTAGAGTAGTAAAATCAGGGTGTGACATAAAAATGTTGGTGTCATCAGCGAAGAGAACATATGATAATTTCTTTGAAGCATTTGGAATGTCATTCACATAGATCAGGAATAGAAGGGGTCCGAGTATAGAGCCTTGGGGTACGCCACATTGAACAGGTAGGAGATTTGATGAGTGCGAGTTAAAGGACGTAAACTGCTTTCGATTATGAAGATAGTTAGAGAGCAAGGCTAGCGGCGTACCTCGGATACCGTAGTGATTAAGTTTAGAGAGAAGGATTGAGTAGTGGTCAATAGTGTCGAAAGCCTTTGACAGGTCTAGAAATAGGCCAATCGTGTGATATTTTTTGGAGAGAGCAGAAGAAAGTTTGTTATAAATGTCAACAAGTGCAAGATCGGTTGAGTGGTTTTTCCTGAACCCATAATGGTTGTCGTGAAGGAGATCGTATGAAGAAAGGAAATCATAAAGACGGTTGTAGATTAGGCGTTCAAGAATTAAGTTCCCCTTTAGGAGTTCCCTTATATTTCCAAAACAATACATTGGAATGAAATGGGGTTTTCAGTCAAATGAATATGGGCTTCATACCAATACTTGACCAAAATTTCAAATCAACAGGTTCTGTCAGGACCTACGTGTTCAGTGGAAGCGGCAATCCATCTGAACGGCTCTTTTCAGAGCCACCAATTCTTTCACGAGTAGGAAAGGGCACCTACTCTCAAATCATCGGGCAAGGGGCAGCCCAAATGATGATAACAAGAGAAGTGGCAATCTCTATGTTTTGTTTAATATTATAATAATTTGGTCCTGAAGAAGTCAGAGCTAATCCTGACGAAAGCTTGACAGATTAAAACTCGTCCGATGGCGAACCCGTTAAACTTTTAACTTATAGGTTCTGTCATGCTCGAGTGAGCACGTATTGAATGACGGAATGTCCCATTTCAAAAGTTGCTAACATTCTGGTACAACAAGAGTTGGACTTCCATATCGAGTAGCGCGCCTTATCAACACTATGAGAAATCGATGTCGTCAATTGATACACCAACGTGGTGGATACACACACTACTAAACATTATTTTAACATCTTTTGAAATGGGACATTTTGTTATTCAATAAAAACTCACTCAAGCATGACAGAACCTGTTGATTTGAAATGTTGGTCAAGTATTTGTATGAACCTCATAACAATTTGACAGAAAACCGATTTCAACCCAATGTATATTTTTGAAAATATAAGGGAAACCCTAAAGGGGAACTTACTTCTTTTGAAGTGTTTAGATAGATAGAGGGGAGAGGGACCGACTCTGATGATATGTTGGCTAATTTTGGTCTGCCAGCAATCAAGCTTGTCCTCGAAAGCGAAAAATGATTATAAAATCCAACCACCTTAACTTCAGGTACAAGTTCATTCATATCATTTTTTGAAAGTGTATTTTTAATAATTGTTGCAATTATTGCAAAACCACCAATGAATATTTCGTACTTCGCCGCTATGCAGAAGTAAAACCGATACCTTGTCTTGCGCCATAAGGATAGAGACCGAACAACGTTCATGGTGATTCTGAGCTTATAAAACGGCATAGCAATGCCCATAACAAACACTCTCGACAGCATTCCCCTAATGCACCATCGTTGTTTAGAATGACCAAGGAAATGTATTCCTCCCATCGAGACAATTCGTCCTACTAATGCCTCAGCAATCGCCATGAGGCGTGAAATCACGATGCGATTGAAATTCAAATGTTTTGCATCTAAGAAGCTCTAAGATGAGAGGATACATATCGGCGGGAGTCTTAAGGAGTCTCAAGGAGAGCTACTTAACAAGAATCCAATCTGGTAGAGAGTCGATGTAATTTAAAACAGCCTTAAACAGAACGACTTGACCTTTTACTGCCATAAGGTCGTTTTAAGCTTCTTATATACTATGGCTAGACCAATTTGAAAAGATTGATTCTGTCTCCTATAATGGGAGAACTACATTTATTCTGAGACAACTTATACGAATCCAATCTGATAATAGCCGGCTGCGAAAAACTAAAACAATCTATTTTTAGAGAAAGGGAAATATAGTACTTGGCTCCAGGTGCTATCCTTTTTTTAAATCTCAATGTACTGTTTAATCCTATCGGCACATTTTGTAAATATTTGTGTGCTTTTCAATATTATTTGTATAGTACAGTGCGTCGAAAATTTGGTATTATGCGCTTTATAAATGTAACTATATATATTTGTATTTATAATTAATTGGTCAAAACCTTTTTCCCGATCAGTGACGGTTCCAAGCCTCACTGCTAACCCTCTTCCCAAGTAGTGGTTTTGTAACCGACCTAATTTGTTTTTAAAAGTCAAACAGGTGTCTCATTTGATGGGCCTTAAAAAGAAGAGTGTGACGAAGAAGGTGAGAAAGCTACAAAGCGCAAGCAGCAAAAAAGGCGAGAGAAACATGGACATAGGCTAGTTCGGTGACCCATTTTGAATTTTCGAAAGTATCACGAACCCTTACCACTGAAGCTGCTCTGGCTTTCTCATTACTCTGTGCCTAATTCAAATCACCATAGTAACCGCTTATCTCGTGACTTTACCTTCCCGAGTCGAAATCGACGACAAGACATCGCATTTGCAAATCTACGTGTACTGCAATAGCAATGTATTTGCATGTGTTGTCATGTACAGTTACAACGCATTTATCGCCTGTCTATGTTTCGCCTTCACCTTTAAGGCTGGATACTTCACCGTCTGTATGCTATTATACATTATCAGATGGATTGTATCTTTACCTACCTATTTTGTAACAACGGATAAATGTTAGTCCATGAAGCAAATCGTTCATGCTTTATCTTGGGGTTTTATGTTTGTGCCAAAGTGTTACGTGATTTTTCTCAAGCCGGAATGAAATACTGTCAACTGTCTACCGGGTCAGGCTTACGGGATGCAATTGAGTGAGGTTAACCACTCATTGGTTGTTAACATGGATGAGAAACATACGATGCGTGGATCCAATTGCACTCAACTGCCCTCTTGCTCTGAGTAGACACGGTTTATATATTTCAAAGAGGGTTGACAGCCAGAAGGCCTTAACTAAAAAATAGACCTTCTTAGAAAAATAATTTTTGATAAATTTTATTCCATTGAGTTGTGAGTAAAAATGAATTGTGCTTTTTAACTCAAATGGGGCTATATATGAGTATTGGGTAAGTCATTTTTGGTACTTAGAATCTATGGACAACAATGATTTTCTTTGTACCAATATCTCAAAATGACAAAGAATGTGAGTTAAAGGTATATTATGTGATCTTTCCAGGGAACGCCCTCAACATCGAAAAAAAAATTGAAAGAAGATTTTTGTGCAGATTTACATTTCTGATCATAAATCGTACATACATTCCAAGTTACAGGGCGATACGATTCTTAATTACTTCAAAATCATGATTTTAGAGTGAAAATAAACTGTCGGATAATCCGACAGTTTATTATTTTCACTCTAAATTCACTCTAAAACCATGATTTTGAGGTAATTAGGAATCGTATCGCTCTGTAACTTGGAATGTATGTATGATTTATGATCAGAAATGTAAATCTGCAAGAAAATCTACTTTCTAACAAAAATAATGAATAGAGGGCGCTCTCTGGAAAAGATCACATAATATGCCTTTAAGGTTGTCAACCCTCGATTAGTTTTTCATCAGTGAATTGTGTTCAAGGGTAACTTTACACTTTATGATAAATGTAGAACTACTTATTCAAGATAAAGGGAAGTTCAATTTTAATTTAATCTCAAATCATAATCCTTTTGGGACACCATGTCAAGAGTAACTTTACACGTTATCGTAATTGTAAAACTACTTTTTTAAGATAAAGGGAGGTTCAATTTTAATTTAATCTCAAATCATAATCCTTTTTGGGAAACCATGTCAACTTGGTTGAAAATGTCTGAAAATGTATTTGATCCTGCATTGGCCTTTTCCCCTATAATAACAACAATCTGGGTCTGAAATAAGATCTATACCATGGTCGTTTCTTAATTTCTGGAGATGGGAAGCAAGTAGCCCAATATTTGAATTTGCACTGTGTTATACTTTTAAGTTAATTTAGATAAGTATTTATATAATGCTTTCCAACTGTGCAATCACATTTCGTATTGAATTTTGTTCAACCAAACAACAACAAAACAGCAGCAGCAATAAGAACAACAAAAAAGCAACAACAACAACAACAACAACAACAACAACAACAACAACAACAACAACAACAACAACAACAACAACAACAACAACAACAACAACAACAACAACAACAACAACAACAACAACAACAACAACAACAACAACAACAACGACGACGACGACAACAATAGACGACGAGAACAACAACAATAGACGACGCGATTAACAATGACGACAGTAATAACATAATAACAATAACAAAAACAACAGCGATGACCACGGTAACTTTGAAGGAACAATGACGACAATGAATACTACAGCTAGGTATAAAAACAAAATCTAATCAATAACGGAAACGAGAATAACGATGACACGACGATGAGAATTAAAATTTTCAACGATAAATAGAACTACAATGACAACGACAACAACGACAACTATAATGGCAAAAAAGAAAAATGAAAACAAATCATAATGACGATAGCAATAACAACAAAGAAAATGACAGTAACAATAACAACAACGACGAAGACAAACAACAGCAACAATAACAACAACAAAACTACGTTACAGCCTACGCACGAGTTGAAGCAATGTCAACTTTCATTCGGCGACGTCACAAAGACGCAAGTATGATCGCACCTTACTCCAGTCGACGACAACAATAACAACGAAAGGAACTACTGCAATATAAACGACAACGACATCAATAAAATATTACATTAAGAACAAAAATACTGCAAGTCAAGGTCATATATAGGTCATGTTCCCCCGGTGTTCATGTTTCTTTTCTCCAAGTTTGAGGTCAATCGGGCAACTTCTAGACCTCTAGATGACCTTTGACCTCAGATGACCTTGGATGACCTCTAATTATTTTTTGACATGTTCCCTTGGTGTTCATTGCACGATGTAACCCCTTGGTGACCTATGACCTCTAATAACCGTTGACCTCGGATGACCTCTAATTAATTTTAGACATGTTCACCCGGTGTTCAGTTTCTTTACTCCAAGTTTGACGTCAATCGGGCAACTTTTACGATTTGACCTCTGGATGACCTTTGACCTCGGATGAACTCCAATTATTTTTTGACATGTTCCCCCCGGTGTTCATTGCACAATTTAACCCCTCGTTGACCTTATGACTGTTGACCTCGGATGACCTCTAATTTATTTTAGACATGTTCCCCGGTGTTCATGTTTCTTGTCTCAAAGTTTGACGTCAATCGGGCAACTTTTACGATTTGACCTCTGGATGTCCTTTGACCTCAGATGACCTCTAATTTATTTTTGACATGTTCACCCTGTGTTCATGCTTCTTGTCTCCAAATTTGACGTCAATCGGGCAACTTTTACGATTTGACCTCTGGATGACCTTTGACCTAAGATGACCTTGGATGACCTCTTATTTATTTTAGACATGTTCACCCGGTGTTCATGTTTCGTTTCTCTTAAGTTTGAAGTCAATCGGGCAACTTTTACGATTTGACCCCTGGATGACCTTTGACCTCAGATGACCTATGCAAATTAGACCCAAAAAATAATCACCCGGCGTTCATGTTTCTTTTCTCCAAGTTTGACGTCAATCGGGCAACTTTTACGATTTGACCTCTAGATGACCTTTGACCTCAGATGACCTATGCAAATTAGACCCCAATACAAGCAGCCACATCTTTTGACCATTGCCTACCTATCATTGAAGGTTTGAAGTCAATCCGTCTATCCGTTCAAAAGATACAGCATTCGGAAAAAAGGCTTACCAAAAGGCACACACGCACACCCCCACCGACAGACAGACACACATTACATGATGACAAAATCCCCTTCTGGTTTTACAAACCAGGGGGATAAAAATAAACCGACGACGAATGAAAACATCTACGACATCAACGCCACACAATACAAAAACAAAAACAATAACTTTAACGATAACGACAATGACAAAGACGAAGACAACGACAACGTAATATATGACAACGACGACGACGACAACGATGACGACAACAATAACAACAACAATGATAGAAGAAGAATAATAACGAAAAGGAGCTGGTACTTCGGCAATGTATGGTGACCGAAAAGAGGATTAACTCAACGTGCTCCCTATTCTTAGGCCTATTGAACAAAAATGCGAAACCGAAAACTGCGTTTTTTGAAGGACTAATTGGAAAAAGGGAACTAATTTTGGGTTGCCAAATCAATACTCTTGGTGTCAGATATATTCAAAAAGTAGCAAATAATTGGAGTGTATTGAGAATGGCAAGGCCCACTCCTTAAGATCGTTCCCTTAATTTACTCTAATACTTTAAAGCGCACTCCAAAAAGAAAGATTTCCTCTCTTTCACACTTAGAGAGTAAACCGGTACAACGATACTAATTAAGTGACACTGTCCTTTATTACTTCCCATCAGCTCTAGAATTTGGGCACAAATCACATATTTAACTTTGAAAATGACATTTTGGCCCGTTACCAGTCAGGTATACGGAGAAAATTTAACCGAGTAAATTGACTGGATACGTGACTCCTTTCTGGTGATAGAGCGTTTATCTTCATCATGTGTACTCACATTATGGAACTCTCTACTTGTGGACATTCGTTGTTGCGTGTCAATCAATGCTTTTAAACACCGTCTGAAAACATATTTGTTTCAAAGTGCATATCATGTTTAATTGTACTTTAATCAATTTTTTGCTTAATGATGTTTCAGGTCACATGCTCATCTTTAATTTTCATGTTTATATTTGTATGTATAACAGCTCTCGGAATAGGCGGCCTAGGATAGACGGCGCTTTATAAATTTATTATTATATTCTTATATCTACTATTGATCTTGAAATATTTAGTTGAACTGTGAACTTTTGATTTGGTCATTCCTCTATTATAATCGTATCTCAGATGTATTGTGTTTTCTACTTGAAACGGTCTTATATAGTTGTTTTGCACACCATCACTCTTGTTAAAGTGGATTAAAGTTGTTTACATATTTTGAATGTTCCCCTTCCTATTACTTACTTGATTCCTCCGCGAGTTGCGCAACTATATAGCTTGATGGTCTTCTTTGTACAGTCCTCAAAATAAGTAACTGACCAGGTAATTAATATGCTCGCAACAAAATATTATATTCTAAAGTATAAGGAAATATCCTGTCTTCAATTTGAGATATTACACGTGAAGGTTGAATGAATATAACTCAGTTATGTGCCCAAAACCAAAACAAAGTCAGTTTTTCATTTTAACATATTATTCGTCGACACGCAGATTCGGACTAGCGAACAGGCAGATTATTGATTATCTGGTAGCGATAACTCACGGGTTGATAGTAAGATGAGGACTGGGGATGCTTCAATTGATCAAAGCAGCCCATACACATACCTGTCATACCCCCTGCGTGTTCAAAACCCAAGTGTGAAAATGTAAACTGCATTTTTTTCTATCCTTATTAATGTAGTGTTCTCAATTATTCAATTGATCAACGCAGCCCATACACATACCTGTCACACCCCCTGCGTGTTCAAAACCCAAGTGTAAAAATGTAAACTGCATTTTTTTCTATCCTTATTAATTTAGTGTTCTCAATTATTAACCGATCTTCCTGAACAATGTCTCAAATTGAAGAAAAGAGATTTTCTTACTACTTTATAAATTAATATTTTTACATAGGAGCTATAGTTTTGGAGTTAAGAGTATATTTTTTACCTGGTCAGTTACTTAATGTGAGGACTGTAGATTATTTTAAGATTTTCGCTTTATCATTTTTGTTTTGTTGTTAGCGACAGATCAATGTATGTTCACATAAAAATTGCACACAAATATCTAACTTGAAACATTTCTAAAATGTTTTCTGTGCATATGTAATCAATAGCGCTGTAAGCTGCAAATGTTCTATACATATAGTACTGAATCGGAAATCGGTGGGCACAAAGGTACGTTAACAATTCAGTTGCAAACAAATCGTGTTTCTTTGAAGGGAGAGCCAGAACAGGAAAATGATCGTTTTTAGGTTATCTATCTTTGAGGGAAAACCTATAGGAAAACGTTATGAAAAAACAAAACACTGGATTTTTAGAAAATTGCTGGCGCTTCTCTTTACCAAATGACTAAATTGCCATTTCTTTGATAACAGCAGATAGGTAGGTCTGAAATTGTTGAGATGGTAGTCAAATATGTCACTCTAACATGAAAGTATGAATATATCAAAATCACTTATGTACAAACGTTTCTAAAGCCATCTTGTTATGCTTGAATAATTAAATATTGAACATTGAACATAAATACGGTGCACTAAAATGGTCCAGAAACGTTCCTGAAGCCATCTTGTGATGCTTGAATAATTAAACATCTTAAAATCTTAGGGGGTGCCGTGCACCCCTTAAAGAAAACATGGGGGTGATTTTTGCTAGCTGTTTGGTCCATAATATCAATATCATAATCGAACATTTTAACGGATTTGTGTTGTCTTACGAATTAATGCCCCCCCCCCCCCCACACACACCTTCTAACTATCAGAGGTGAGAAATACTTGACTTTGGTATATTAAATTGTTGTGTAGTGAAATACCCGTTTTATACCAGTAAACCTACCCGTTCCCTTCCCTCCAGGTTCCAGCTCTTGAACTTATTATTGGATTGACACTGTATATTTTTTCAAAAATCTTAAAATCTTAGGGGGTGCTGTGCACCCCTAACTTATTATTGGACTGACACTGTATATTTTTTCAAACATTTAAAAATATTAGGGGGTGCTGTGCACCCTTAAAAAACCATGGGGTGCTGCAGCACCCCAGCACCCCATTTCCAATGGGCTTGAACATAGACAAAGCATGAGCGATGGTATGATAGCTACCTCGATCAAATTATGGAACTACAATTTCCCAGATCAAACGATGTAGTACCTCCTTTGCCTGCTCCCGGCTTTTAGGCACCTTGTATCTCACCTAAGACTATCTATAATACTTGAAAATCGCATGATAATTAGCCGGATTTATACGAGATGTGAGAATTTATCTTAGTCTTTGGGACATAAGAGAAGAGGATATCGAGTTGGAAACAAATGTCACTAGGGAAAACAGGAAGATTGGATTGAACCTGAACAACTATATATCAGCATTGACCCAGTGTATGTCAATTCCCTGAAGTATTTACCGAAAGATAATAGCAATAGTAATCAACAGGATTTGTATAATTCGGTCAAGTCCAAATGAAACGTATGCGCAATTACATATGAGGAACTAGAGATTAGGGATTCTCTGGGGAAAGAAAGCAATACAATTATGTATGTGAGGAATCTGAAGATGCGAAAAGTCGTGATGTTTTGTCTGTAGTAAATATTTGCACGTAGAAACCATGCTAACTACTACATGGTTGCATCCCTTCTTGATCAATTCAGGCGACAAAAGGTAAACAATATGACCCAACTTGTCCATTGGTTAAGTTTTTTATTGAGTTTGTTGTTTTATATTTTCAAATTCTTATCTAAACAGTATACTTATTGACACCTTGTATCTGTCTAACTTTTTGGCAACTACACTAAACGGCGGCGCTATTAAATATCAGAAAAGGGATCTATGATAAGTCATAATAGTATTATATAGTATCTTATTCCAAAATAACTGATAATAATTCATGATTAAAACCCATTATTACTCAATGGAATCACTATTGTGTAAAAAAACCCACTTGGAATACCACATACCACAATCCCTAAATTCATTGTATTAACTTAATAATGACTCATATCAGTCCAAGATTTTACGGGGCTACATTTCGTGAGTCCAAATCGGTGTGAACTATAGCATCATTACATTTTACGTCACGGACCCTTTAAGAACGCCTGCTTACTTATTGACAACGATGTATATGCGGACAGTAAGTTATTTTTATAAACGGTATAAGTTGTTTTCATAATATCTGAGTTTCAGATCCTGCTTGGCCTGCATTCTAACCCATTTGGGAGATGATTTAAAAATATGATCCTACCGATCTCCCCTGTTATGAAATGTGGCTCGCCTAAAAATAGAGGATCTTAAAGGAAATAGATTGTGCCACTTACAGCTAGATGTTCTTACCTGATATCGAATGGTAATGTTTATAAAGAGAACAAAGTTGGAACTAGAGATAGAAATCATCTGACGAAAGGAAAGCATCCCCTGGTTAGTCATCAAGTTCCTCTTTAGGGGCTACGTGTGTCTTTGTGTTATCAGAAGTAATGTAGTGTATTTCCGAGTATTGGAGTTTAATGTGGTCGAAAAAGTCAAGATCCTACTTCACACGAATTTGATGGTATTTGTCGGGCGAAAGGGGTCATAAAGGTAATTTACGGGGATTCTTTTTCGGGGGTTATTTGGACAAGTATTCAAATGCATTAACAGTGGTTGGTCGCTTTTTGAATACTGGTATATGCGACTGAAGAGCATTGCGTATACAGGCGATACGTAGGTAAGTAAGTAAAGTGTCGTGCCGAGTTAAGCTCGTGCGCGGAGTGCCCATCTCTCTTTCCTTGGCGTTTGGCCATACTCCTTGTAATGTTTGCTGTGTGGGGAGTTCGCCACTCCTCCCGCACAACGAATCTGTTTTACCTTCCCAACATTAATTAATGCCGGTACCCATTTATACACCTGGGTGAAGAGAGGCAAGCTGCAAAGTGCCTTGCCCAAGGACACAACACGTTGGCCGCAACGGGACTCGAACTCACAACCTTTGTATTGTGGAGCAAGAACGTATCCGCTGGACCACGCGTGCCCATATAGAGCCGATAGACGGTTACAAGTGATCTTTTGTGGATTGCATTCTTCATAGGTTCCATATATGTATATTTCTCGTGATTTTGCTTCTAGATTGCACTTAAAATTCATATCCAACTCTATCTAGAATACAAATGTTGAAATGTCAGTTCTGATCTCATAGCTATGCTTTCCCTCGGTGGAAAGCAATAAAGTGCAAAACTCTACGTGCACATCAAAGACGCTTCATATATCAAAGTGCTGCCTGACTGACATACATAAATGATCATATTCTGCCTTTGTATGTGTTAAAAGAAATAACGTGGTTAAGTCGCCAATTCGTTGAAGACCGAATTATTTCCGAGCACAGTTAATTTCAACTGGGAAAGACACACGAGATTATTTGATGGTCACTGTCCTCATCAACTAAACTATATGTCAATGTAATTAGCCGTAAGCGGCGACAGAGAATCAGAGAATCAGAACAGTATCATGATTAGCAGGACAGTTAATAACTTACGATGTCTTTCATTCTTTTCTTGTTGCAAATATTGAGTGTTTAGAGGTGGATATATGCATTTCTCACGAAACTATCAAACCCAAATAATGTGGTTTATTGTAAATAGTATTTAGTTTTCTTTTCACATTATTGTGCCTCTCGGGATGAGGTTGTTTTGATTTAGTCAATTCTATTCTCCATAGGGAAATAAAACTACAGACAATATTGACAAATGCAATGATTTGATTATATAATATTCATAAGGTCTAAGAAATATCAGTTTCTCTTATAATCGACCTGAGTGTTGATTCTATTTTGCGAGGAGAAGTATCAATAGTATAGTAGTAAAGGATCTGCTCAAATTTACATTCAGTAGCTTCTTTATATCAGTAGCAATATCGGCTTTCCCATTGAAAGCTTTTTCAGAAGGATTTATTTAATTGTAGATAATTGTAGATACAAGTAAAGGTGATAAATATTTATGTATACAGTTATTGTATTATTTTTAAAGCAAAAGGACAGCTATCAATTAAACTTGAATCTGCATCAGCATTGTTTCTGTATCTTTATTTCCTTATACGAATACCGTCGCTAAAGCTAAAATAGTGTTAAAGTAGAAGCAAAAGTTTAAATATTAACCCTAACCCTATAAACGTAAAACGTGGTAGTGGGGATGGAACGAAGAACAGGGCGAGGGGGTTAAATAAAAAAGTAAAACATATCATGTCCGCCGACAACGGGAATTGAACCCGGTCCGCCGGCGTGACAGGTGAGGTACATCACCACCCAGCTACGTGGGGAGGGGGGCTTTTCAGGCTAAAAAATCAGAGACCATTATATACACCGGGTTTAGTGCTACATGAGATAGAACTTGTATGCGCGCAAGCCAAGTGCTTTCGGGCGACGAGCTGCCTATACAAAAAATGGATTGAAATTTGTTTAAAAGTACTGATGTCTTATGTGTTTTCGGTGGTTATGCCTGCTGTTTTAAACAAATTCAATAATGTAGATAGTCATGTAGTACTTCAGGCAAGATATAGGGTTGGTTGTTGTTGTGCTAGTCGTGAAATCAAACATTGATCCACGTCTGGAGTGGGTTACATTCAGTGATTTATCAGTTGTAAAACTTCGTATACCTTACATAATGACCATTGCCTTGGCATATGATATGAAAGATTTAAACAATGTAATGAAAGTGGTAATATCGACACATTGACATTGTTGGATTGTCTTCCGCTATGATCTGGTCTCGTTTTGTAAACTCGAGTTACAACAACCTAAACAATAAAGGGAAAGGCTACGTACGCAGCATAGCATGTTTGATTAACGATTTTATCTGTTAGGGATTTATAACAATGTTTTCAGAAATATATGTGTAAGTACTCATTTTAGTAAGGTGACCGGGAATGATGTTACCCAACTGGCTTCACTGAGCTCTGATAACTGACACACTAACGAAGTGGTTCATAGACACGCCCATACATAAGTGAGTTGCGAAGCGGCGAGCGAGTCTCGGAGTGACGAGAAAAGAGGGCAGATTATACATAATCAGAAAAGGTAATCAATATGCATTCTTAAATTAATATGAAATAGAACATAGTGTTCTGTGAATCTAATTTATTCCCGTAGCAGATCCTGACACCGAATATTGACTGATATTTTGAATACTATTTTTATGAACGTGTAGCAAATAGCTCGTGGTTAAAATGGTAAATCGGTACGTTGACACAACTCTCTTAATTTTTAAGTCTAAGTGGATTTACAAACAATTCTTGTAGATTCAAAAATGTATCTTTATATGGATTTTATAAACACTTTAAATCCATTTAAAGTTACTTTCAAGGTTAAAGCCCTTATTTTGAATTCAGATTTACATTGATTTCGATATTTAAATAAGGTTTTGTCCCTATAATACCAATCCACTTAGACTTACACATGCATCCAAAGAATTAAGATAATAAGAAACAGGGCTTACACACTTGATATGCTTAAGGTGGCAAGATTGACTACAGCTGAGTTGAATTGAAAGTCCCTGTCTTGATGGTAGACTCTTGAACGGATTCGGGTGACGGGCTACGTATCATTATAATGAAATTAATCTAACTTGACTGAAAGGTTATACGGAGATCTTAAAATGTCTTAGTAGTTATATCTTCGGTTTTAAACCAACTTATTATAGTCGATGATCATGCAGAAATACACGCACAATAATATAGGCTTAGCTGGTTCGACTCTATTCGAAAAATCCGAACTTGACGCACGAAGAGTTTCATAACACTCTTGATGCCTTAATCATGAATGTGATGATGAATCCGGGGAATTAAGATAAATAGGCTTTATGGCCATGTGTTTTGAACTCGCCACCCTTTGCGTTGCATGTCCAGATTTGTACATTTTACACCATCTGAGTTTCTACTTGGTCTACCCCATAAAAAGTATATATTTTCTGAACGGAAATCTGACAAGAAATCCAAATACGCTATTGGAATTCAGATAGGACCTAATGCTAACATACTATGATTAACAAAGTTAAAAAAATAAAGAAATATTCAATTCTCGACTAAAGCTCAATAACATTTTTATACCTATCCCAATCATAATTTACTGTGCAGATTTGAGTTCCTCATGAAAGTACACATCGGAAGATAATGGTTGTCAAAGGTTACTTTTTTGAGATATACATTATCGTGAAGTGAATGAGCCGGAACGTTTACAGTTTCATATGTTTTAGAGTTTACAAATAATTTGATTTGGTATGCACCCTATTTGAGAGCTTTATAAAAATGTATGCTTTTGCTATTATCGGTTGACTACTTTTTTGTGTGTTATTGTCATTTATATAAAACCGATGAATTAGGCATAGGGCAAATTCACTGTGTAGCGAATAGGAAGGTAGCGAATAGCAAGAAAGCCAAGGACAATCCAATCGATTCATGATTAACAGTTGCTACATAATAGTTGGCACGTTTGTTGAAACAGAGACTTGTAGAAAATCTTTAAAATGAGGCCAAGATCATGTTTGTACCATACGGGGATCAGGAGTTATTGTAAATTGAACCTAGAATTGGAAACATTTCCATATTCCCCATAGAGTTAGCGCCACTGCCACCGCCGCCACCGCCATCGCTACCGCCGACACCCTTGACTTTCGAAATATAATCAACCATATCTCAGTCAAACAGTGATAGAAATACCTGAGTTATTCACACAATGTAGCTAGATTCATTGGTAGATAAACGGGTGACTCAAGAACTGAAATTTACAGCCCTATGGGATGTCTGAATGGACAACCAAACACGTCCAAATCAAATTTCTCAAAATGGCAGTGATCTATCATGAGTGCCACGTCGTACATGTATACCTTACTTAGCCGCTGCGTTGACAACTGAGAGATTTACACGAATGTAATAGAAATAGTATTATCGTCATAATGACATTATCGGATTTTCTTCCCTAGTGTCTTTGTGGCATAGTATGTTTGATTGACAGTTTGATCTGTTGGGGATTTATAACAAGTTTTCATTACAAATGTTATAGATCTTGCTACCGAAACCAGACTGGCTGTATTGTGCACCTCTCAGTCATGTGGAAGCTGTTCAGAGAACAAACGTGATTTGCTTGGAGATGCCTGAAAAACATGATAATATAAAAATTGAAAAAGGACCTTCTTACTTAATCTTGAACCATTCTACTCTGATGATGCCTTAAAAGTTGCAGCTAAAATAAGATTAACATGGCATCTAATTTAATTTAGCTTCGGAACCACTCACAATTGTGTGTGTAAATCTATGATTAATCCAATTGCATATACATACCTCCATAAGATTTACGGCTATATCATTTTTCTTTGGCTATACCTGCGGTGGGTTATAAAAACAAATCTCAGATAAAACATTAGTGTGGCTCCCGAACTTATTTAAAAAAAACAAATATTATGATAATGAAACCGTTGACAACACTTTTTACAAGATTTTCCCGGTCTGAGGGCTGAGCCTTGTATAACAAATCGCAACACACAGCTTATGAGTCACTGCACTTTATTTAATTAACAGCAACCTTCTCATACCGATATCAAAAACAGTGTTTCTTTTTCAACTTGGTTTACCCAATTAAATCAACGCTGTCTATAGAGAAAGCGGAAAAAGAAAAACACATAAACAACCGAATTCATCAAAAATTGTACGTTTAACTTCAAACGGTTGGTGGTTTTGATTTCAAGCATTTGTTTTGATAATACAAACACCTCAGGGTACTTTTCAATACAATTCACAGCAATAATCAAACGTGCACTTTCAACTTATTACTGTTATTGTATTTTCTCCTGGGGTTTTCATAATTTAATTCAACAGTTTTCATTTTATAAACGCAATTATAAAGGTACATTTACATTTCACGAGGTGTTTATATTTATCACATTTCGACTTTCAACGTAAACCGTTCAATTTGCTAGTTCATACAAGTGAGGTGCACAATTACTGATAATTACACTACTTCCCTGGTGTCTTATAATATTTAGTTTATAGTTTTAACTTTGTTAAAACAGCACATTTACTCTTTTGAGAACGTTTTATCTTATGTCAAGTGATGTGGTAAGTCTTATTTTCTTATACATGAGACTGCATAAGCGTTGATACTGATTATCTATATAGAGTATTTCATTACCATTTGATTAAAATCGAATGAATACAATTCAAGACTTCGTGACAACCACTATCGTTGTCATAGATCCACTCAGATCTCTATGAGACATCTTAAATTGTATCCTTAGCAACTATTTATAGAATACCTCGAATCGAAAACAAAATACTACATCAGACTGCATAAGCGTTAGCATCTACAATAATTCATTGCCACTTAGATTTCTTTGAGAAATTCTTAATTTCATCCTTAGTAACTCAAGGACGCCCCGAATCGGAAAACACATACTACACCAGACTATTGATTTTACACTCCCGAACCCCATTAAATCCCATACGAAAACTATGCCGGATGGACCAATAAACTGTATTACATATGTCGCCGGCAAGTCTTGTTTTCTCCGCTAAATTTCGCCCATATCCACGGCCGGATTTTTTCAGTATTTCCATCCCTTATAGGCATGATATGAGACTATCGTTTAAATGATAATCGTAGGCCTATGTTGTGTCAGCCATCGTTCTAAGCCAGTCTAATTTAATTGGCTATTGCAGTTGAAATCCATAACACCGCTATGAAAGACACGGTTTTAACCTTCCGCATAAGGTGTATGAATTTGAAATGGGGTTAGCTGCATGGGTGACTCAAGTTGATATCTACATTCCCTATGTGGACGATTAGTGTAGTGTCTTCCATAGGGGTTTACAGATTTCAACTGGAATAGCTCAATACTCTCGAGTAAAACTCCCAAGTAAAGTTGGAACCTGCAACCGAACCCAGAACTAATTAAGCCACGGAGTCAGCTCGTAAAATGTTCCTACGCATATGATACGCAGACTGATCGCGTCACGAAATTGGGGAAGCGCTACCAGCACCTATATATAGTCTCTTTGGCCATCACGAGACAGTGACGTAACCACGTATTCTACTAATTGCAGCACATAACGCGCCCAACTATTCGAGGCACTGGCGTATACACACGAGCGTTGAAAGACGGAAGATACATACGTGTGCGTAAAAGCTGCGCCTGTTAAGTTACGTCACTGTCCAGTGGAAGCCAAATAGAGTGTAGTAGTGTAGTGTTTTGTAGTGATGAGGAAGGTTAGGGTTAATGGACATTAAATAATGGTTTAGTTCAACACCATTACAACCTCTCTAGTCGATGTCAACATTGCATACTCTGTTTTCTCTATTTGCATATGCCAAGTCAAATATCGATCAATGTTCGGCTATGGAAACCGCGACAGGAATGTCGATGCATTAAAACAAAAGCAGATTGAAGTTTATCTTTTATCCGTCATTTAACTTGAAGAACAACGTATGAAATGGTTACATAAATATTCATCTGCCTAAACTTTTATCTACAATTACTGTCACGCAAATACCTTTGTTTCAATTTGATTGCATGATGATCGGCTTTGATGACTTGTACAGATAGAAATCATATGTCAATGTCCTCGCACTAGTGGTACTACAGCTCCAAATCGGCGAATTCTTACAGCAGCGAATTAATACAGAAGAGAAGAGTGCAGGTGCACATGAACACAACAAGCGCACTATGCATCATATTAATAATAAAGAAATAAAGAAATTACATCATAAAAATCAAATCAAAACATCATACTATTTAAATGTTCAAATATTCATGCTGAGCTGCTTATCAAAGGATCGCGGTGTTTTATAATAACATTAATGTCTATATGCCTTGCTTTATTACTGAGTCATTGACCTTGATCGACCATCATCGAAGCTAATCGAGGAGAACTATTTCAGACCAATATGAGAGGGGCTCATACCATATCCATTGGTACCACAATAATATTAACCTATTTTGGTTGATTAAACACAATGATGTAATAATCTATACTTTGTTTCCACTAAAATCATCAATTTTCACTGTTCTATGGGACTCATTGTAAAGATGTAAAAATGTGAAGGTTTTAATTGTCCATTACATTTCCAATGACTACAACATGTTTGGCTAACAAAACGACAACATTATTGATGAACAACTTATTAGAATTCTTTCTAAATCAACTTGTTGAAAATGGTATGCAATAAACATGTTAATATTTTGTCAAATGGATATATTCTATAAGTATTTCTAGTTACTTGTGTGGTACACAGCTTCATGGAACAAATAATAAGAGAGATAATCATATGTTGTTAAAAATTGTAATCGGTATTTAGGGAAAGGAATGGTGGAAACCAAGTGCTTGGATTGGGTTTCTTTTTAGCCTAAAACGATTTTTGTTTGCAAAATGAGAGCGCTGTTTGGGCGCTTGGTAAGTGTGACGTTAAAGAAATGATACAACTCTGGTAAATATATGTATTTAATCATAAAGCTTTTACTTGATATCAATTTGGGGCTTACGGGAACCCACGGATAACTTGATACAACCAGAGGTGGTTGTTATTCTCATTACGGATCCTCTTCCTGATTGTCGAAAATGTGGGACGTCTAACAGCTCGGCATGTGATTACAAAAGGAAAATTATCAGATGTGAAAGGAAACATCATCCTACACAATGAAAACAAATCACACAATTATAACAATACAAGCCCTGACCTGCTTTTTGTTGCTCTATAGTTAATTTGTCCACTGAAGTCTCAAAATAGTGTCCAAACACGGGAAAAATAATGATTTTTTGAGAAAAGAACTACCCAGTGTAAATCTTCTTATGTTGTGTTAATTTCCTGAATATCCTATGCCAACACATGGGGATATTCAGAGTAAATATATGTAATGAAATTCTTGTGATTTATGTAAAAACACCCGGACTTTCATGACCCTGTAAATGTTGATGAGCGGTTTTGTTAAGCCTGTGTCACAGTGCGTAGCATTAACCTACTTCCCATCTGGGTCCTAGTTCATAAAACTAAAGATCTTCTTTAGTTTGATTTAAGAAGAATTGATTTAAATATCCTAAGAAGAGTTTTATTCTTTATTTAACAATAATTTAATAGGAAATCTTCTTAACTTACAATCTCCTGTCAACTTAAGTCTAATCTTAAGTTGACCTTTATGAAATAAGACCCAGATTAATTAACTCAGTATGTATATGATTATCGACCCTAGACTTCTTCCTAAGCGTCATGGATAAGGGATGTTAGGTGATTGGTGTTGAACTAACTCAACTCATTCAAATCGGGGGATATGATATATGATCATGTATCTAAAAACCTAATTGTTAAAACCCTTTTGGCATCCCAACTCACCTTTATAGCAACTGCTATTCATATTCCAGATCAATCACAATGTTTATTAAATTTATTTGGAATAGGAACGAAGCTGTTAAGAGTAAAACGGCAAGTTTCATAGACTCTCTAAAATTAACTTAGGTCAAGAAAATAGTTGATAAGGATGTTGCGACATGGACAAATATTGCGCTGTATAATATCACTAAAATTGGTTTTGGCGTAACCATTTTTAACTGTAATTGTTCATGTAAAAAAGATTAATGTTTATTGCATGACTATTGTAAACAAGATGGCAGATGTTTATGCCAACGTTGTTAAGACTTGGTACGCGGCTAAAAGAGTGTGTCATACGTCTGATGCTATTGATATGGGCAATGCGATTATTTGGAATAACAACTCAATTCAACTTAATAACAAGACACCCTTCATAAAGAAGTGGCCGGCTACGGTGATCTTTTGGCGAATCTGGGTCTGCCAAGCAATCAAGCTGGTCCACGAACAGTTGCAGAATCGAAGCATTATTACAAAATCCAACCACTTTAGCTTTAGGTAAAAGTTCATCCACATGATATGCGCGTTTCAGTGAGCTATCATGGAAGTTGGTAGTTATTTTTGTGAATTACTAAAATGCTTCAATTTAGTGGATACTACATTTTGGCGAATTTGTAGGAAAACTATGAATCGACCTAACCAGTCACGAGAGGAAAAGAAGTGAGGCGATAGTTCAAATAAATGCAGTTGGACCTGACTTGTTATTTAGTATGATGCCAAAATGACGGTTTACATTGCACAAAATTTACTTTAACTTTTCATAATTTCATTATCTATTAAACGCACAGCATTTTGCCTTACAGACACTAAAGAACACTACACAAACAACGCCCAGACCACAACAATTCGTAAACCATATCCTGTTTATCGGTAACAGATAGAAAGATTATATACAGGATGTTTTAAGTAGCAAAGAGATCATATATCCTGGGGCCTCGTAATATTCAAACAAATAGGTCAATTCCTGCTCATAAATAAATAACGTATAGTAGTCATCAAATAAAATCGCTGTCAATCGCTGTCAAGTGTATCAAGTATATTTACACGAGTATTAGTCCTTGAAGGGAAATGTATGTCGTACAGTAATACAAATCAAAGTAACAATGAAACAGGGAAACGTACATAACTGGGTGATCTATGAGGGGTGTGCTAAAACATGGAAACGTACGTAAGATAACACGCCACTAAATAGGTTTCCTATACTTTTATATGTTAAAGGGTGTTAAAAACTCAAAATTATGATTTTATTAAAAAACACACTATGAGATCCTATATTCTCTGCAAACCCACGTTCATTCTCACATCACAATTGGAATTTGATATCTGTGTCGCCTTCAACGGTAATCTGCTTTCGGATGTAGTCTAAACAGCATCGTGTATTTGTTATTGTTTGCTACATTGTTCATATAACTGATCCTATAACAGCACGTGGCATAATATTGAGATTTTATAACGAATCAGTCAAATTAACCTCTGTATCCATATTTACTATTGATCTTGACATATTTATACAATTATGGTTTTATGTTAACTCATTCCTCTTTCATAATTCGCATCCCAGATGTTGTGTGTTTTCGACTTGAAACGTTGGTCTTATGTACTTGTTTTGCACACCATGCTTTTCTAAGTAGATTAAAGTTGTTTACATAGTTATTTCCCCTTCATCTTGTTTCTCATTTCTCTGCAAGTTGCGTAACTATATAGCTTAATGTTATATTTTGTAGTTTATTTTATGATTTCCGATTTATCCTCTTTGTTTTATTAGTGACAGATCAAGGAGTGTTCACTCAAATATTGCACACAACACCTAATTTAACAAAGATATCATGACGATTCACGATATTCTGAAAAACAATCAGGAAAATCATAATAACGATAATGTTCTGTGTTTTAGTGATCAATAGCGTCGGACTTTTAATGGTTTTTCGTTGGGCACAAAAGTACGTTTAGCAATTGAGGACCCTAGATCTAAAGGGGGTTAAGTCACAATCTTGTGAAAATTGTAGTTAGTATCAGTTTCTGGTACAAGGAGGATCTCTGCACCCTCTGTTCAGATTTTACAGTTAAGTCATGTAGTAAAGCATGTGTAAGAGTCCATGGGAGGTAGCTGAGTGGGTCAAGTCCACACATGGACACAATGAAACCCAGTTTTGGCCATTTTTCTCCATGTGACTGAACCCCCTTTTAGATCTAGGGTCCTCAATTCAGTTCCAAACAATTAGTTTTTTCTTTGAAGGGAGAGCTAGAAAAGGAAAACGTTCGTTGTTAAGTTATCTTTAGAGGAAAACGTTACGAAAACACAAAACATTGGATTTGTAGACAATTGTTGGCGCATCTCTTTACCAAATGACTAAAAAGCAGATACCACAATCACACGAAATCGTTCAGACATGAAAAATACTCAAAAGAAACAGAACTCTCCAAGTATATCTGGTCACTCAAAAACCGCAAACAGAACTTTGAAATCAAATGGGCCATCGCAAGAAAGTCAAGTACCAATATGCGATCATCGGGATTATGCAACCTGTGCATGGACGAGAAAGTGGAAATACTCTTAAGAAAAGAAAAGTCAATCAATCGCAAATCCGAACTAATATCAACATATCGCCATCGATACAAGCCACCGAACCGTGCTAAAAAGAAAAAACTTGGAGTATATTATTATGTTGTGCAGGTGGCTGATGATCGCCGTTTGTATAATACGTGCGTGAAACCTCGGGTCCCACAACCATGAACTGCTAACGTATTTTGATATTTATATCATGCTCTACACTTGGTGTATTGAGCACTCTTACTGCTGTTCATATAACTTTTGACTTTATTATTATATGTAATATATAGCCAGCCCGATCATGCATTGGGAAAGACTGGGGCAAGTGTGGTCTACCGGTGTGGAATTGCTATAGTAATTTGTAGTGCAGAGTAAGTGTCAAGCATACCTGGGCATATTTAACAAGCGACACGTTTATCTAGTGGCTATCCAACATCAATAGAGGCATCCAATAAATATTGTCTGACAACAGTTCTTTTACGTTATAATATAATTGATAACAATAATTTATTTCCTCATGTGATTATTCTTTCTCAAATAAAACGTTCCTGCTCTGACAACGGCAGCAATTTTATATAATTATAATAAATAATATTTTCCACTGCAGACTTTGATATGGGAACCTGTTATTATTAAGTTATATATGATTGCCAAATGTCGACTAATTCTCTAAAGGATATGTAGATGGCTGGTATTCATTTATGTTGAGGTCTTGGATATTTTAACGTTATTTGTTACGTACCTCTTTATAGATGTCATAGTTTTATACCTTTACCAGTTTATCCGGTTTTTAGGATGTACAGAGTTGTCCTTAACCATATAGTTATTTAGAGTCTCTATAAAATAGTCTTAGCATTCATATAATTTGCTGACAGTTATCTTCTCCCAGTAAAAGTCTTTGATGGTTTCCCGGTGTCGATCTTTAATGGTAGCTCCCGTAGAAACCCTGGTTTGTCTACTCGGTCAATATTGGCGTCAATCTTTATGTCTCCCCTTTTGTAGTTTTAGGACTTTCGGCATGTACGTATTCATGCTACGGTTGATTTTATAGTCAAGGGAAAAGAATGGGTCGGTCTCCTTTTTGACCATCAAGTGGACAAATACAAATCTTAATTGACAATAAAACTAGCTCGATAATTGCATGGTAATTAGCCGGATTTATACGAGATGTGAGAATTTATCTTTGTCTTTGGGACATTAAGGGAAGAGAATATTGAATTGGAACAAAATGTCATTAGGGAAAACGGGAAGATCGGATTGAACCTGAACAACTATATATCAGCATTGACCTAGTGTGTGTCTATTTCCTGAAGTACTTAACTAACTATAATAGCAATGATTATCAGCAAGAATTGGATAATTCGGTCATGGCCAAATGAAATGTACGGGTTATTACATATGAGGAACTTGGGATTAGGGATTCTTTGGAGAAAGGAAGCACTCAAGCTATGTATGTGAGGAGTCTGAAGATGCGAAAGCTCGTTATATTTGCGCAATTTATGCCATAGTATACGCCAAACTTTAGGATTGAGATTTGTCTTTATTAAAATCAACATTTACCACTTGACCGTTGAGGAAGGGTTGAGGAAGTGGTGAGCTTTTAATCTTAAAGGTAGATGTTCCGATTGCTGGCGCGATTTTCGACTCGATGTTTTGTATTTTACATGAAAGGTCATCATTAAAATTGTCACATTCCAAAGTTTGAGTTGCATAACTCAAACGGTTCTATATTTAGAAGCACAAGGTCACAAAATATTTGCCCATTGAGTTGTACACAAACTGGTTGGTGGTTAATCACCTTTGGCAGTAATTCACCACATTTTAGCCTATAATTTCTAAATGGAACATTTCTGGCTCCTAAGATTTTACAGACAATGAGAAAAATATGGGGATTCTTATGATATCAAAATATCTAGATGTGAAAAAAAAAATCATAGCTCCCAAAAAGTGATCGGAACATACACCTTTAAAAAGCATTACGCAAAAAAGGCGATTATTTAAAGGCTACTATTTAAATGACTACGTATCAGTTGTTTAGAGGCAACTGTGAGAAATCAAAAAAAATTCACTTTGGAACCGAGAAAATGTTTGGAGTGTTTGTATCAATAATGCAAACAAGTTTGGAAATAGTTGTTTTTTATATATTCGGCTTTATAGTTATATTGATCAATTATGGTGTAAATCATGTAAAATAGCTCCCGTTTTTAGTAAAAAAATATGTCATTTAATTTTTAAAAGCGAACAGATTTGAGGATGCACTTGAATAGTGAGACGTACGTACGTAACTGGGTAACCTTTGAGGGGTGAGCTGAAACAGGGAAATGTACATAACTTGGTGATATTTGAGGGATGCGCTGAAACAAGGAAAATACATAACTGGATGATCTTTGAGGGGTGCGCTGAAACGAGGAAACGTACGTAACTTGGTCATCTTTGAGAGGGGTGCACTGAAACATGGACACGTACGTAACTGGGTGAACTTTGAGGGGTGCGCTGAAACAAGGAAAATACATAACTGGATGATCTTTGAGGGGTGCGCTGAAACGAGGAAACGTACGTAACTTGGTCATCTTTGAGAGAGGTGCACTGAAACATGGACACGTACGTAACTGGGTGAACTTTGAGGGGTGCGCTGAAACAGGAAAACGTACATAACTGGGTGATATTTACAGGGTGCGCTGAAACACGGACACGTACGTAACTAGGTGATCTTTGAAAGGTGCGCTGAAACAGGGAAACGTACGAAACTAGGAGATCTTTGAGAGGTGCACTGAAACAGGGAAAAACGTACGTAACTGGGTGACTTTTGAGGGGTGCGCTGAAACATGGAAACGTACGTAAGATTCCACGTCACTAAATAGGTGTCCTATATTTTTACATGTTAAAGGGGTGTTACAAAACCTCGATTTTCTCACTTATAAAGCGACTGCATAGTTTTACATTACATTTTTTCTTCTTCAAGTTCATGATCATTGAAGTTCAAAATGTATATAGGGTAACCCTGAAAGTTCCGAGAAATTAGCCCCTATTTTTGGACAGCTGGTGTAATGCTCTCATTTATCATCAAGAAATTGAGCAGTAAAAATAACCCAAAAACCTACAAAATGGACTGAAAACATCTCTTTTTGCACTGTGGTAATAAATATTAGTCCTAAAATCAGTATTAGATTCCAACTTTAATCATTTAAGTACCTTTCCTGATTACTTATTATCATGCTTGGGAAATAGGATCCTAAAATAGAGAGAAAATCTGATTGTCGTCGGTAAGGACTACAATCTTGAATGAATGAAATTCATCATTATAACAACAAAAACACACAGCTTTCCCCAGTAAAGCTGGGTAAAGCTGAGAAAGAGTCTATGGAAACGACCCCTTAGGGGTATCTGGAACTGGGATATGAAACATTAGTGAATGTACGGATGTCGCACGGTATAAATTTATCTTTTATGAAGGCGCTGGAATAGGGAAACCCACATAGAAAAGTGTGGGGGATCATGTGATCCTGTGATTGTTTGCATCAACCCCATCTAAAAAGCCCCGATTTTTCTTACTCAATTCTAAACGGATTCCACAAAAAAAGTAAAACCAGATTGATCATTTATGAATTTCCATTATACGTCTACTGAGAGACTTATAAGCATATTCTTTTGAAAGACCATAGAACAAATAACATTACTTGGATAAGTACTGCGTTATATATACAGGGTGTCCCAAAAGTCGTGAAACACTTTGTTATTCAAATAACTCTTGCATCACATGAATACATTACGGCTAAACATAGTGACGTAAACACCACAAAATCAATAGTCATTTCACGATGCCTGTGATTCTCAATCCTGCAACACCTGCAACAAATTCAATGAATTTCCCCGTAAGCATAGGTTGGTTCTTTCACTCGAAGCAGTGATTATTTCATTTGTTTAGTCCAAAAATCTTTTTTCTTTCAATTGGGTATCTTAAAGATACGGTATACAGAGCAACACCTCATAACATTCACGAACTAAAGCAGACTTCAGGAAATGCTAAAGAAAACACAGTTGTGCGATAATTTAACTTTACTATAAGAGTGCGAGAGTTGCGGTAATCTTCAGCGTGTTCTGTAACACGCTGCTTATAAACTACAACTGCATTTTCTGACTTTGTCTGAAAGATAATCATTGAGCTTTATTAAAATGACCAATGGAGTAAATTGTGGTGTTTTAAAATATTTCGAAATGGCACCGTGTTTTTTCTGTTCATTCCCCAAGAGCAGTCAGAGCACTTTCTGCATGACACTTGTTTAAGATTAATATTTGTTCAGAGAAATGTTACATACTCCATTAGACATAAGCAACATGAATGGTTTGAAATGAGCAATTAGGTATGCTATCATGGTTGTGTGGCATTTGAACAGTAATTTTGACTTCTCTTTTATCTATTAGCAAAGAAAAGAATTATATTAAATTTGAAATAAATTTATTGTACATGTGTCCTCTCTTCAATTTTGTATTTAACTATTTGCATATTGATTACAATTTACAAGAGTTACGACAATTTCAAAATGTTACGTGATTTTTTGGGAAACCCTGTACTTTTCGCGCAGTTACATACACACACTGAGTTTGAAAAGAACTTATTGCGGATATGAAAAATTCGTTCGCAGTGAACAATCAACCCTTTACAGTGATTTTGAGAGATTTTTGAAGAAAAGAGCCCCTGGAAAATATTGCAATTATGTCAACAAAAAAGATATGTAGGAGGAACCTTTACATATAAAATATATAAAGGAAACCGTTTAAAAATAATATTAAAGTATAAGATATTATATCAATACCTATTTGATGTTTTATATCCTCCTATGGAATAAGTATCGTTGGATGTTAATGACACCATTAATTAATTTACATCATGTTATTGGGAAAACGCCATCGGCAACACTTTCTGAGTCACATAATCTATTCAGTTGATAATTTATTTGAATAGCCACGACATCCCGGAGCCACATATTCCTCAGTAAGACAGTGCACGTGATTATCTACAGACAAGGGAAAACAACACATTTTGTCCCGAGTAAGTTAGAAGTTATCCCATGACATTAGGTTACAAGGCCCGCTTAGCAGCGCTATATATTGATGCCCTAAAAACCGTCAACAAATTTAAAAATTCGCCTTGCTCCCATCCAAGCTGGTCGCTATATATGACATAATTCTTGTGTGCAACCAACCGGCTGTACAGTATTGCAACGCTCATTGAGTAGTTTACACGCATGAGCGTAGATGTCATTTGCAACATAATGGAAACTTACCCATGCAATTAGCCCCGAATTTAAATATATGCACTGGGTAATCCTCTCGAAGTATTGATAACAATAGGTTTACCAGAGCGAATTAATAGCGCTTCTAAGCGGGCAATTTATGTCATGAGCCTAAAGTTTGGTGATGCCAAAATAAACTGAAGGCGAAATAATCAATTTTCTGTATCTGTATCTGGATAATATCAGTAAAGTTACTGTCTAGAAAAATATCATAACACTGTAAAGGATATGATTGTTCACTGCGAACGATTTTTTTCATATCCGCAATTTAGTTCTTTTCAAACTTAATTCCGTGTTATGAAATGTTGTTCGCCTAAAAATAGAAGATATTAACCCCAACGCTTTTGGATGGAAATGTTGAAAACACTATGTAGGGTGGAAATTGGCGAAAGTTAGCGGGCAAATCCGGACTTGCCGACGACGGGATTCGACCCGGGTCCTCCAGCATGGATCACATATAGGAAATAAATTGTGCCATTTATACAGTTAGATATTCTTACCGGATATCGAATGGTAATGTTTATAAAGAGAACAAAGTTGAAACTACTGGTGATTATCTGGCGAAAGGCAAACATCCACCTGTTGGTCAACACATTGATCTTTAGGGCCAACCTGTGCTTCTGTTAACTTAACATTGCACTTTAATGTGGTGGAAAAAAGTCAAGATCCTACTTAACACGAATTTGATGGTCATTGTATACAGGGGCCTTAAGGGTAATTTACGGGAATCTTTTCGGGGGTATTTGGAGTGTTAAAATGCATTAACAGTCGTTGGTCTGCTTTTAGATTACGGGTATATGCGACAAAAGAGCATTCCGTATACAGGCGATAGATAGTTATAGATGATCTTTTGTGGATTTTGAGTGCAAGGTCATGATCATTATATTCTTCCTAGGTTCCGTGTTGACTTTTTTGAATCGGCAGTTCTGATGTGATAGCCATGCCTTCACTAGGTGGAAAGTAACATACTTATTGGACATCAAAGACGCTTTATTTATCAAAGTGCTACTGTTACCAGTGGTTTAGTCGCCAATTCGTTTCGGACCGAACCATTTCCATTGAAGACTTGAAATTTGCGCACTGAAAGTTAATTTCCACTGGGAAAGAACACATGAGACTATTTAATGGTTACTGTCCTCATCAACTAAACTATAATATGGTAAATGTAATTAGCCGTAAGCGGCGACAGAGAATCAGAACATTTTCATTATTATCAGGATATATAATCATTCCTAAAAAAATGATTTGCTTAGTACTCATCTTAAATGAACCTTTTCAATATTTCTGGGCAATGGACACATTGTAGCGGAAATTAAAAAGTGAACTTAAAATCTCACATTTGTCTTTCATTCTTTTCTTGTCGCAAATATTAAGGGTTTTAAATTGGAAATAGGTATTTGTAACGAAACTATCACCCGAACCCGATAAATGAGGTTTAGTGTAAAAAGTATTAGTTTTCTTTTCATATCATTGTGTCTCTCGGGATGCGGTTGCTTTGATATAGTCAAATCTATTCTCCATGGGGAAAACACTACAGAAAATATTGACAAATGCAATTATTCGATTATAGTTCATAGATATTCATAAGGTCTGCGAAACATCGGTATCGCTCATAATCGACCTTAGTGTTGATTCTATTACGAGTAGAAGTATCAGTGGTGTAGTAGTATAAAGGTTCTGCTCAATATCACATCCAGTAGCTTCTTTATACCAGTAGAGTTATCGGATTTCCCACTGAAAGCTTCTCCAGAAGGATTTTTTTTATATCGCGATCATTTGATAAGCGGCAATCGCTGAATATTTATACATTTAAAAGTCGTCCGCTGAATATCTGCAATGGCACTATTACTACTAGTGCGAGGACATCGACATTGACATAAGATTTGTTAACGCTGAACGATTCATCAAAGCCGATCATAATGTAAGCCAATTGAAGCAAACGTATATCGTGACAATATTTGTAGATACAAGTAAAGCTGATAAATATTTATGGATACAGTTATTGCATTATTTTTAATACAGTTATTGCATTATTTTTAAAGCTAAAAGACAGCTATAGATCAAACTTGAATCTGCATCAGCATTGTTTGTGTATCTTCATTCCCTTAACGAGTACCGTCGCCGAGCATTGACCAATATTTGAAAAACTATATATACTTTGAATACTATTTTATGTATGTATAGGAAATAGCTTGAGGTAAAAACAATAAATCGGATCATTGATCCTAGAAAACAAGGCTTACAAAATTGATACTCTTTTTAAAGCGTATTTTAAAAGATTTTTGGAATATCAATTAACATACGTATAAGAAACTGACATCATTGAAAGGTTATACGGAGATCTTAACTTGTTTTGGTAGTTAAAATTATCTGTGTTATTAAAAATATTCAATATAGTCGATGATCATGCAGAACGTCAAGCAAAATATAGGTTTCTTTGGTGTGGCGCTAGTCGAGAGAGTTTCATAATAATCGTTATGCCTTAATCAAGTTTGCATTCTGGTTAATACTGACTACCGGTATGTGTTGCGTTGTAACAGACATCCAGTCTTGAGTAATTGAACCCTCTCGAACTATTGGTAGATATCTTCAATGGTGACTCAATTACAGCCCCATAGGATGCTTGAATGGACAGACAATCAAATACGTTAACAAAATTCTTAACACTCTAAAATAAAAGTTTCATAACACTTTTGATGCCTTAATCATGAATGTGATAATAAATCCGCGGAATTAAGATAAACAGGCCTTTTGCAAAATTGGTTTTCTGTCACTCTCTCTATAGTCAGGTGATCAATACGTGCTACATGTTGCGTCGTAACAGACGTCCAGAATGGTGGTTTACACTAAATGTCATGCACCATTGGTAGATATCTCAGCAATCCCCATTTTGACATTTGGCAACCAAATACGTCCAAATCAAATTTCTCAAAATGGCAGTGATTTATCATGAGTGCCACTTCATATACCTTACTTAGCCACTGCGTTGACAACTGATACGAGAGATATACACTAATGTAATAGAAGTATTATCGTCATAATGATATTATCGGCTTTTCTTCCCTAGTGTTTTAATCTCGTTTTCTAGGAACGAGACACAAAAACATAAAATTATAAGAAATAGCCACGTATGTAGCATAGTATGTTTGATAGACGGTTTGATCTGTTGTGGATTTATAACAAGTTTTCATTAAAATGTTATAGATCTTGTTTTCGAAACCCGACTGAGCACCTATATGTCACGAGAAAGCTGTTCAGAGAACATACGTGATTGGCTTAAAAATACTTTAAAATGATAAAATAAACATTGAAAAAGGACCTTACTTAATATTGAACCATCCTACTCTGCGGATGCCTTAAAATTGCAGGTGAAATATATAAGATTAACATTGCATTTTATTCAATTTAGCTTCGGGACCACTCAAAATTGTGTGTGTAAATCTATGATGAATTGGAATACATGCCTGTATAAAATTTACGGCTATATCGTTTTTCTTTTGATATACCAGGGGTGGGTTTAACACAAACTCAGATAAAACATTAGCGTGCCTCCCAAACTTATTTCAAACAATAAAGTTTTATGATAATGAAACGGTTGACAACACTTTTTACAAGATTTTCTCGGTCTGAAGGCTGAGCCTTGTATAACAAATCGCAACATACAGCTTATGAGTAACTGCACTTTATTTAATTAACGGCAACTCTCTTATACCGATATCAAAAGCAGTGTTTCCTTTTCAACTTGGTTTACCCAATTAAATCCTGTAAAAAAATTTTAAAAAAATCTTAATTCAAAAATTGTACATTTAACTTCTAACGGTTGGTAGTTTTGATTTCAAGCATTTGTTTTGTTAATACAAACACCTCAGGGTACTTTTCAATACAATTTACAGCAATAATCAAAGGTGCACTTTCAACGTAAAATTGAACGTAAACAATCTACAATTATTGATGACTTCTGACAAAAGAGGTGTCAAATGATTAGTTGCTTATATTTATTCACTTTCGACTTTCAACGTAAACCGTTCAATTTGCTAATTCATACATATGAGATGTACAATTACTGATAATTACACTACTTCCCTGGTGTCTTATAATATTAAGTTTATAGTTTTAACTTTGTAGACGCAGTTAAAGCAGCGCATTTAATCATTTGAGAACGTTTTATTTTATGTCAAGTGATGTGGTAAGTCTTTATTTTCTGAAACATGAGACTGCATAAGCGCTGATAATGATTTTTTTATTAGCATCTACAGTATTTCACTACCATGTGCTTAAAATTAAATATTTACAATTCAAGACTTCGTGACAACCACTATCGTTGTCATAGATCCACTTAAAAAAATCTTAAATTGTATCATTAGCAACTATTTGTAGAATAACTTGAATCGGAAACTAAATACTACATCAGACTGCATAAGCGTTGATAAGGCCAACAAAAAAAAGGTGTTTGTTTGTCCATAGAGGGTCCTCAAAAGGTAGGGTCGGTAGGTCGGATTTTTTTATTTTTTTTAAATATTTTTTAATACGGATATTGTATTTGGGAATATAAATTCGGCATGAATACTGTGAATTAAAGTCCAAACACACACCAAAACACCTCACTTTTCATAAGCTTGCAACAGCTGATTTTGATCTCTTTCTCCTGTTGGGGATGGGGCAGATTGTCAATTTAAAGTTCCAATATTGTCGCATTGGTTGCAACACTACAAACTCGATCAATATTATTTTTGTACTGAGTTTGCAATGCGCAGATACCGTAGGACGCCGCCATTGTGATTGAATGTTGCACAAAGTGAAATAACGTTGTGTTGAAGTTTTGCTAGAAATATATACGTGAAAGTATTGCTAAACATATTTTCCTCGCACTAACTACCCCCAAGATTGTTTTATACTATGTTGAAATTAATATTCATGCCGTTGAGCAACATTTTGGGAACAAATATTAACTGTAACTAGATTTTTCATATTTTCTCACACTGCGTTTTTAGTATAAAAATGACATCACTTGCACGTGCGATCACTGATTTTCATTTAGTCCTTTTAATAGTCCCGCGGGTGTGTTTACACGGGATTGCGCATTGGGGCTTCTGCCCCCCTCCCCCCTCCGTACGGCGCGTGGTCTAAAATGTAATTGTAAAGACATTTCCGATTCTAAGATACGTTGGATTGCCACTAATGATCTTTACCAAATAGTTAACACTTTCCACGCGCCTACTAGTTTTGCCATAATTTATACAAAACAGATTGTTCACAAACCTTCCCCAATTTTCAAAGTCTACCTCAAGAATAACATAACCAAGACTAGGCATGTTTGTACTTCTTTCAATACATTTCTCATGGTGATTCTAAATAGGGTATTGAAATTTAATACAATATGTCATTTTTTAAACATTTTTAATTTTTTTGGAATGTCGTCTGCAGACGCCTGCCGCTTGGAAAGTGTTTTAAGGTTGAATTTAAGTTCTGCATACCTCGCCTACATCCCCTCTCCACGTACATGTCAGAACCACGCACGTAGATCTGCGTCATCATTTTTGTACTTGTGGATCCAAAAATACGACATTCGTCAAGAAAACTACTCCTCCCACTTCCATTGTAAATTGTTGACTATAAGGATTTATGTCAATAAAACCAACGGGCGACGAATTTGTTTATTTTATACAGAAAATCAATACACACGATGACCCAGCCTGTCGTGGAACGATTCTGGCATGTTTTAGTCATTCTCAGTCCAGTCATCAATTGAGAATAGGCCTATGTGGAGTAGGAGTGGGCCAACATCTCTGTAGAGGCATGCAAAAACCTTGTGAGCAAGAACAAGAACCATCTGGAGTACGTGATCACAAACAAAGGCTTTTAGATTTTCCATTGATTATTAAATGTGACCTTGAATTGATCTCAGCAAGGGTATGAATAATTCGGGGCGTGACATTTTTTGTAAATTTCATCAATGAAATACTCCGGAGGCAATGTATTTCTTGAAAATGTTAATCAATTCAAACATTGTGTATTGTTCATTTACAAATTAACATGACCATTTGTATAATAATTTTGTCTTAATATTTTCCGAAAGTTTTAGGATTCCGTCAAGACGGTCACTAATTTCAGAAGTTAACGCCATCCATTAATGAGTAAGGATGATGAACATCTAAGTGAGATAGTGATGCCATCTGCTGTCACTTGTCAACAATGACCTGGTCTACCAGCATGAAAACACACAATTCATGGCCTCAAGCATTATACTTGCTGTCAAAGGCTACTTCAAAAGTGTTAAGGATCTGAAAACATAATGATACCTGCTGTTTTAAACCAAAATGTAGTACTTCAGGCAAGATATAGGTTTTGTTGTTGATGTGCTAGTCGAGAAATTAAACCTTGACGCATGTGTAGATTCATAATCCTCCTTGTGCATTAATCAAGAATTCCAAGCAAGGATCTCCCGGGAAATGATGAATGGGCTTCTTCATGCCAAGCTGGTATTCTTTCAATATCTCTCTAGACAAGTAGCAACATTTTGGTCTGGAGTGGTTTACATTACAGATAGTGGGTACATTACCACAGCACTATGGAATGCCTAGGAAAGACAACAGTAACCCATTTTGACATTTGGCAACCAGATACGTCCAAATCAAAGTTCTCATAATTTCAGTGATTTATCCGGGGATTTATCATTCGTAAAACTTCGTATACCTTACATAACCAATGCCTTGTCATATGATATGAATGATTTGAAATGTAACAAAAGTGCTTATATCATCAGTCATTACATTGAAGTTATTGGATTGTCTTTCTCTGTGATCTTGTCACGTTTTCTAGACTCGAGTTACACTAATCTAAACATCAAAGGAAAAGTTGTTGATGTTTGATTGACGGTTTTATCTGTTAGGGTTTTATAACAATGTTTTCACTCAGAATTATACATTATGTTTTAGTATTCGTTTCAGTAAGGTGATTGGGAATGTAACCCGATTGGTTTCACTGAGCTCTGATAACTGACACACTACCGAAGTGGTTCATAGTCACACCATGTGTTCTCGATATATGTTCATACACAAGTGAGTGACGAGATTCAAGGCACTTTAGGGCCGTGGACACATGTTTTTGGCAGAATGCTCGTAGAGAATTGTCTAGGGGGTTTGAAACGGATTCATTTTGAGGAAATGTGACTGTTTAGGGAGAGGTAAACATGGTACCGAAAGAGGAAACTTCATGTAGGTCGCCGAGGGTTTCACCTTTTCATAGCTGTTTAAATTTTCCAAAACGGCTCATCCTATCTAGAGTTTTGCAAACAAACATTGATATTTCTTGTAGTGATAATTATCAATACTATTACGCGAGATGCCGATAATCATTACATCACAACACACCACAACATTTTATTTGTCAATTCCTACCGATCACGAATAGCATTTCAATTGGGAAATATATTTGAACATTTCTCCTAACATTGTTGAAGGACGAAAAGTAAAGGTTTTCGACCAAATAGTTTTCGTTCTGTTGTGTTGTGACGTGTGTGAGTTTTATTATAACATTGCAGTGAATAGATATACGACGAAAATTGTTATTTGATATTGATACCTTATGAGAAAAATTAGAATGATCGGATTGTATTGTCAGTAGGCTATATTAATGTTCAATGAATAAATCGGTGTGATTCGGAAACCAATCACATAAGTTTTACCTGCGTCTTCTACGAACCAGTGGCGGCACCACGAGAGGGGGGGGGGGGGGGGGGGGGGGGGGGGGGGGGGGGGGGGGGGGGGGGGGGGGACAAACAAACAAAATCTTGCACCCCCAGTTCCCTCCCCCCCCCCCCCCCAAAAAAAATGGCACAAAAAATGTGCGAACAAATTCTTGCCCCCCCACCCCAAAGTATGAGGCTGGTGCCGCCACTGCTACGTACATCAATGACACCATTTAAAGATTTGTTGAAGAACTATTTTTTTATATATATAATTTACTTCAGAATTTAAGATATACATTAATATTAGTTATTTTTGCTGTTACTACTCCCGAAAGCACAGCAAAACTTGATTAAAACAATGTTTAACAATGTTAAACATTTTGGAATATATTGCAATTTATTGAAGCTTTTCTTCGAAACGTTCTCTATTAAACATCGTTCGCTTAATTTGACGAGGTTTAAGCGGTTTTAGACTAAATGCAAAGCAGCAGCCTAATCCCCAGCGTATTTTTAGAGTGAAATTCTTTAGTGTGGACTACTTTCATTTCCTCCAGGACAGAAAATTTGAATAGTATACGTTTTGTTGTACAACAAGGGCTTATTTTTCTTAATCCTTACTTGTAAGTTCATACACACAATTTCAAAAAATGTATAATGCCTGTTTTGATCAAAATTGAAGGCGCAGCCACTAACTTATCTCTGAGTACACCTTTAACATATTGAAGTGTCTACAGCAGCTATTATACAATCTCTCGTTAAAAGTGACCATCTATGATTATTTTCACACATATATCATCAAGCCTAAATGCATCATATTCACGATAAACCTCTGACACTATAAACTAAAGGATACAGTAATGTTTTACTCAAAATCTAAAACCCCTTCACTTGAAAACCGCGAATCTCAAAAACCGCTCTTGTTACCTATCTGTATTGTTGTAAATAATGATGTTAATGAATAAAGAAACAATTAAAAAAGAAATTGGTCCAATTCAAGATATTGAAGTGTCAACCAAAGCTACTATAAAGCCCAAATTTATCTTAGTCAAGTGTCCACTACTGCGATAATACAACTTCTCTTTAATAATGCCCAACCGAGTTATTTACTATTCAAGTATCGGGATGATACTGACACACAGAAGCGCATGCCTTAATTGCTAGACAAATCCCTCCCTTGACAAGACATCCTCGCCCATGGTTAATCAAGTTGAAGAAAAAACACCCTAAGGAACGTCTGCGGAAACTCCTACCGGCATCCTCTTTCTTGACTACTTAAAGATGATATTTATAGAAGGTGAAATGCGACTAATTTCGGACATAAACTAACACTTTAACGGGTCCGTCTTCATTTGGCTTGCCATAAAGGCGAATCTAAGAAAACAATAACCCGGACTCTAATTTGTATACCGTAGCTAATGTTTTTAATTAAAGTTCATATCGGATTAAATTTCAAACCATAGCAACCAAACTCTTGTGGCGTAGTGGTAAGAGAACAAATCTCATGAATGAAAAGTATATACATACTTCAAATTCAGTTGTGGCAGAATTGTGTGTAACAACTTTGTTTTATATGTTTTCGATGTAAAATGTATAAGTCCAAATTACTTGCACGGTTGCATTGCAACAATAGTTTTCTGTCTACAATCTTGTTCAAAACCTGTTGGGACACTATACACGTGCGCATCAAATATCTTTCAAAATTAGTAAAATGCTGTCAGTTGAAAGTATGATAGTCAAAAATAGTTTACAATTCCATCCCCTTAAAAGTTTGAGACTATCCTAATCACGCTTTTCAAGCTGTTCCAGGGAAATAAAACTTCCCCCTCCTACACCATTTCTCTGATTTATTTCACACCACCTGTTTATCGCTGTTGGTCGGTATCATTCTTTGGATAATTTGCTGGGTGGAACTCGAAGCACAAGACTTTTGAAAGTTGTTGTGTTAAGATATCCAAACTTTGAACTTCAATTTGTTATAAATACTAGCGATATTTCAGATTTGTTAAATTAAAAGTTAAAAGTTATGCAAGGTCCCGACATGTAGTTCCATGGCATGGCAACCTGTCAACAAATATATCGCAAAATATACAGGTAGCTGGAACGTAATGGGTTTTAAAGCCCCATGAAAGCAAGTAATACTAATAAAACGGTGCTTTTAAAGCGCCTCCCACCGAAGTCTCAAAGCGCTTAACAGATAACATAACAACACTGAAATTACATTACAATATAAGAATAATACAATATGTGGATGAACATGCAAAAACAGTATAAACAGGGTAATCAATCATCAAAAGCAGTTGTGAATAAGTGTGTCTTAAGAGATGGTTTGAAATGGCTAAGAGTTTTACAGTTCTGGATGTGAAGCGGAAGTTGATCCCATTACGTTCCAGCTACCTGTATATTTTGCGATATATTTGTTGACAGGTTGCCATGCCATGGAACTACATGTCGGGACCTTGCAATGAATCCGCAACCTCCACAGGATCCCCTTTCGGAAGAATAGACACTCTATAAATTAAAGTTTATCAATACTAGTTCCGAGAGCACTTCCCGAACATAAGTGACGGGCACAATCGGGAAAAAAGCATACTTATCCGAGGGTGGGGGTGCTTCATAAAATGGGTAACGGGCATGATCTACCACATCGATAATGATCTCCTTGTAAACCCTTCTCTAGTCAACGTATTTTTGTCATTTCGGGTTGATTTATCATCTATCATTTATCTTAAACGCTCTATGTCATTGATATTTGGAATGAATCTACTATTTTAGGCATAGCACAAGTTATGATATACAAACCTGCCACACGCGCACAGTTGACAAAGGTGTATTTTTTAGGTAAACTCAAATTTAATTTATATACCAACGAAGGCATATACAAATATGATCTTTTCACTTTATATAATGTAGTTATTTGGTAATTTATTAACCATCCTACTAGAAAATAAATCAATACGTTCCAGTTACCTTTATATTTTGCGATATATTTGTTTACAGGTTGACAGGCCATGAAGCTAGTATTTGCTCCATGGACAGCTTGGACCAAATGTCGGGACCTTACAAAGCCAAAAGGCAGTCTACAGTCTTGCCACATGTCTTGCCATATGTTGACTTTTTATAGAGTCTAATTTTTAAAACTAAAATCTGCTCTAGGGGTACTATATTATGACTTTTCTTGAAATTTGAACTTTTGATTTTACAAAATCTGAAATAGCACTAGCTTTTAAAACAAATTGAAGTTCAAAGTTTAAATTTCTTAACTGTTTAAAAGTGGCCGGCTCGTAGTCCCACCCAAGAATTGATAGATCCAAGACCCATTGACCATATGCCGGGGGACCTTGTGTATCGGTAAAAGACACTAAATAAAATTATGTATTTTGTAATTTTGATACAGCGGGTGAAATCTACTACTTCAGTGGACGTACATATCAGCTTTCTTATTTCTTATAAACACCTGTTAGAACTGCATTTTCCTTGACTGATGAGCATTCACTTACCATATATATGGTAGCCATGACCTTCAGCTACATCCCCATTCATGTACTATTCTACTTCCATAACTTGAGATTCACGCAATTTGCCAAAAATACCTAATTGTTGCTCAAATTATCTAATTTTTTGGCCAAATACCTTACTTTTGAGCAATTTCTAAAAAGAAATCACAAGAAAATACAGTATATTTGCGATTGTGATTTGCTTCATTTGCATAGAACAAACAATATCACAATTTACCTTTCAATACTTTAATCTCATATATTTTTGAACAGTGGATCTGGCAATTATAATCTACTCTTTTGAAATGAAGTGAAAAGTGTAGACCTTCCGAGAAAGGGAACCGTTACGTCTGACGATTGCCTTATTAGCATGAAACAGAGTAACGACTCCCTTTTCGGAAGGTCTGCAGTTTAAATTTTTACAAAGCTCTCCCGTTTGTGGGATTGAGTACTTTTATTCAAAAGTCTAACCATGAACTATTGTCGATATTCAAGAATTTATGTTAATTATATAATTCTATACATGCGTCTCAATATGTTGCCGATCTCTGATTTCAAAAGAGGTATTCATAATTCTATACAGTTACTTTATGAAAAGATTCAATTTATATAATAATACTAATGCATTACATTCATAAAGCGCTGTACATAATGGTAAAACACAGCAATATACAAAGATGCATTCATTAAAAACTATGATAAATATACATAATTTTTTTAATATACATCAGCTAAACAGTCACAAATGCAATAAAGCAATGATAAAATGGACCAAAAACATCCATTTCACATGATTGAAGAGATGACTCTTGAATTGTTTTTGAAAAAGACAATGAGGCAGCGCTGCGGACCTTTGGTGGCAATCGGTTCCATAAATAAGGGGCTGCATTTATCGGTTAAAAAGTGATGACACCTTATAATGACGGAAATAGATCAAGTCTGAAGCTTGCACAATATGAATAATAAGCCCTTGTGAAGATTACAGGGGACAAGCGGCGTTTCTTTAATAATATGTGCACGTCTTAAACACCATTAATCCACCTTTGAAAGGAAGACAAACAAATAGAGACAGACAGAGACAAAATAAACTAACCAATAGATTGAAAATACCTTAATGTCATTACACGAGATTGCTTGTTAAGTTTGATAGTCATCAGACGTATTCATGAGACATTGTACACAATGTACAATGCACCCCTTTGCCTAGTCTAGTTTCATGTTGATGTACTTGATACTTATAGGTCAATAAATGCGTACCGTATGTGTTGTTTCGAGAGAAATTAGACAAATCAATGCACGCGTGCTGATGTTGATGTGTGAATAATGGCACGATCCCGCAGGGGAGTGGTATTGTGAGCATATCAACATTTGCGCAAGTGCATTGATTTTACTAATTTTTCAAGAAACAAAACATACTCATGAATTGACCTAATTCATACACGACACTATACAAATCATAAAATTCACAATTTGAGCATAATTTGTATCTATGTACTAACGAATAAAAAGGTGTTTTAACTTGTTAAAACAAGTTTGCTAACACCCGCAGTGAAAAAAGGCGAACCCGCAATGCCTGTACCACGAATCACACGAGGAGGGGGGAATTAGACACTTTCAATGCACTCCGCGTATTTTAATTTCTTGCTTTCTGATTGGTTCGACACTACTGAGAGTGTATGAATGTACGTTAGTGACCTTTAAAGAGTAATGCTAGTTACAATGATAGCAATGATTATATCGTCAGCCTGCTTCGATAATTGCCTAACTCACTTTTCAGCAAAATTGAGTTTTTTGCATGAATCGTGACTTCATTACATTATGCACATGCTGTTACAATACCTAAGTCATTGACCAATCAAAAGTGTTGATAAATGAAGAGATTTGTTGCAAAAAGGCCACCAAACCACTCTAACATGTTACTCATTTTGCATTATTGAATTTGCATTGACAAATCCATGGAATTAATCAAATTATTGTATGGCTGTGTTCATCCGTTTCTATATGACTTGGATTAGTGCATCCATGCACGCCAATCCTCAATTGGCGTAATCCTCAATTGGCGTGCATGGATGCACTAATCCAAGTCACATCAACAATACAAGCATCATTCCACATAATGAATCCATCCATCAATAATGCAAAATGAGTAACAGGTACAAAGGTAACAGGTTTCATACTTTTGTTGTTTTCTAAGAACTAGAAAAAATGAGTTAGGCAATTATCGAAGCAGGCTGACGATATGGAATTTAAATGTAACGTTGTAAAGTTGAACTAAACAATGAATGCGATCGCGATAGAAATAAATAAGTAGTGATATAGATAGAGGGGATATGAGAGGGGCCGGTTCTTATGATCTGTTGGCTAATTATGGTCTGCCAGCAAACAAGCTTGTCCACGAACAGGGCGAAAGCGAAAAATGATTATAAAATCCAACCACCCTAACTTCAGATAAAAGTTCATTCAGATCATTCGCGCGCTTCAGTAAGCTCTGTTAATTTTTTGAAAGTGTATTTTTAATAATTGCTCATTTTTATTGCCTTTTTGAAGTCAGTCAACACGCTAAGCATTACCCATCGTGTCATTGACAAAACCACCAACGAATGTTTCGTGCTTCGCCGCTATGCAGAAGTAAAAACCGATTCCTTGTCTTGCGCCATAAGGATAGAGACCGAACAACCTCGGTGATTCTGAGCTTATAAAGCGGCATAGAAATGGCCATAACAAACACTCTCGACAGCATTCCCCTAATGCACCATCGTTGTTTAGAATGACCAAGGAGATTTATTTCCTCCCATCAAGTCAATTCGTCCGTCTAACGCCTCTGCAATGGCCATGAGGCGTGAAATCACGATGCGATTGAAATTCAAATCTATGACATCTAAAATAAGAGGATACATATCGGCGGAAGTCTTAAGGAGTCTCAAGGAGAGCTACTTTACAAGAATCTAATCTGGTCGAGAGTCGATGTTTATAAGAAACGTAATTTATAACAGCCTTATAAACAGAACGCCTTGACCTTTTACCGCTTTGTCATAAGGTCGTTTTAAGCTTCTTATACACTATGGCTAGACCAATTTGACGAGACGAGATGAGTTTTTTCCCTTAAACACACATTAACAAATAAAACAACACAGATGTTGCTTGTTGACAGTGTATTGCCGCATCGTAATGCAAGTGCACAGTTGTTAAAGGGACATTAAGTGGTGTTGAAAAATTTAAATGTTTAGAAATTTACTTCAGAATTCAAGATGAACATTAAAAATTGCCATTATTGTTGTTTCTACTAACAAAAACACAGCAAAACTTGATTAAAACAATATCATCGCTATTTATTGAAAAACGCCCTCTATGCAAATATGGTTTGCGTTATGTATCACGCGTACTGCAGGGGGATACTGTCGGACGTAAAATGCTCGTTGCGGCTCTATGAGCATTTTTGAATCGACGTTTTCTTGTACAAAGAGGGCTGATTTTTCTTAATCCTTATAGGTGTAAGTTCATACATGTAATACAATTATAAAAATATACTAATCCCAGTTTTGATCATAATTGAGGGCGCAGCCTGCAACACCTCTCTTAGTGCCCCTTTATATCAACATAATTATTAACAGAATAATAATTAAATATATATATATATATATATTTATCTCATAGTTGTGAAAGTTACACACGTATGTAAGTCCTATAATCTATGAAATAAGAGACCTACATTAATTTTGAGACACCGATAAGAATTCAATCTGATAGTAGCCGGCTGCGAAAAACTCAAAAACTCTATTTTAAGAGAAAGAGAAACATAGTACTTGGCTCCGGGTGCTATCCGTTTTTATCTCAATGTACTTTTAATCCTATTGGCACATTTTGTAAATATTTGTGCTTTTTTTAATATTTGTTTAGTACAGCGCGTCGAAAATTTTGTATAGGCCTATGAGCTTTATAAATGTAATTTAATTTGATTGATAATTAATTGATCAAAACCTATTTACCGATCAGAGACGGTTTTGAAGCCTCATTGCTAACCCTCTTACCAAGTAGTGGTTTTGTAACCGGCCTAATTTGTTTTTAAAAGTCAAACAGGTGTCTCATTTGATGGGCCTTAAAAGAAGAGTGTGACGAAGAAGGTGACAAAGCTACAAAGCGCAAGCAGCAGAAAAAAGGGCGAGAGAAACATGAACATAGACGAGGTCGGTGACCCACTGAGCGCAAGCAGCAGAAAAAAGGGCGAGAGAAACATGAACATAGACGAGGTCGGTGACCCACTGAGTCACGTGTTTGACTTTTACCTTTAATCTAGCACGCCACCTACGTCAAGAAGAGTGTCCACCATCATGACCATCACTAAAATCTAGAAATAAAGATTAGATATGAAATATCCCATTTTGAATTTTCGAAAGAATCACGAACATATACCACTGAAGCTGTATACATGTATACATGTATACAATAATTGTCCATAATTTATCATTAATGGATTTTGTTTATTTGTACCTTTTCCATCATCTCAGGTCAATCCACACCAGAGTGCTTGCGCTTTTTCTATTAAAAACCAGACGAATGTTGGTGGTATTCGATACCAACAACTGGCAACAGCCGTCGTTTCGAACAGCCGGCTCTCAAATTCTCTCATTACTCTGTGCCTAATTCAAATCACCATAGTGACCGCTTATCTCGTGACTTTACCTTCCCGAATGGAAATCGACGACAAGACATCGCATTTGCAAATCTACGTGTACTGCAATAGCATTAAGGCTCGCAAAGAAGTATCCAGTTTCATGCACATTTTCCGGGGAGTAATTCTGTTATACCCTTCACAGAGGTATTCATAGTGCAAGATTTTTAAGAACGACGCATACTATCGATGGTGTGTAGGGTATAACAGAATTATGCCACATTATCATATGGATTGTATCTTTACTACCTATGTTGTAACAACGGGTACATTTCAGTCCATGAAGCATATCGTCAATGTTTTATTTGGGTTAATGTTTGTGCCAAAGTGTTACGTGATTTTTCTCAAGCAGGAAACAAATAACAACTGTCTACGGGCCAGGCTTACGGGATGCAATTGCATCCCGTAAGCCTGGCCCGTAGACTCATTGGTTGTTAACATAATATGAGAAACATACGATGCGTGGATCCAATTGCACTCAACTGCCCTCTGCTCTGAGTAGACACGGTTGATATCTTACGTTAGTTTTTCATATAGGAATTGTTTTCAACGTAAACTTGTCACGCTACGATAGTTGTAGAACAACTATTTCAAGATAAAGGGAGGTTCAATTTTGTTTTAATATCAAATCATTAATCCTTTTTGGGAAACAAAATCAACTTGGGGTGAAAATGTCTGAAAATGGACACAAAATGAAAGCATTTTATCCATGTTTGGCCTGTTTTCCCTATAATACAAAAAACTATGGTTTGAATTAAAGTCCATACCATGGTCAACTTGGGGCAAAGTTTCAAATATATTAAATTCAATCCTCCCTCATATACTGCTATTAAGGAACAAGGCATTATAAAAACTGGTATGAAACATATCTTTGAGTCATGCAGGTTTGATAAACACTGGACGGCATCGTAAAATGGTTATTATTACGGCCCTCTTTGCTAAAGAAAAATAATTTCATTTTGGAATTTTGAGTTGGAATCTCAATTAGGACTTTTAGGAATAGCACTAAAAACAAAATTATAATGTTTTGCTATTCATAGCAACGCATTATATGTTTCTTATGAAAGGAATGATATGTTTTTGATGATTTCTTTCAGAAAAGAATATCATTACACAGACTACAAAGAAAAGCATATCATTGACTAGTGTTTTTCTTTATATAGTGATTTGATTATCTTTGTATATTTTAATATACAAAAGCTATGATATGTTTGTCGGAAAGGAATCACCCAAAAGCATTTTTTTCATCGAAAACATTGGGACGTATTTAAACGCGGTTTTAAGCTAAACACGCGTCTAACTTTGACTATAAACACATCGTTCATCTAAACGCGATTCTAGAAAATGTGTTTATTTAAACCCGAGTCTAACTCGCTGAAAAGTGTTTAACTTTAAACATTGGTATGGGGGTAGTTTAACTTGCGTTTAACATTTTGGGTACATTTCGAGTTGGAAAATATATAGACGTACATTTGTTGCATTTCTTTAATTTCTAACGGTAACCCATTTTAATTCATGATTATTGAATAAGTACCATTTCATGACACGCTTCAACGTCTTTTCTGGAGACGATATTTTACGTGTTTAAAAACGTGTTTTGTTAAACGTCCTGTCTAAAAGATAAACTTGCGTTTAACGTAAACATGAGTTTAATTTAATAAGCGACGATTTTAGGCTAAAACAGCAGAGTACGGCCCATTATGATAAGGTTTTTTTCTTCTTTTTTTTTTCTTTTTTTTTTCTTTCTTTCTTTTTTTTCTTTCTTTTTTCTTTATGATAAGTTGCTCGGAATAGAAAACATATCATGCTGGTTTTCGTCTTAGGATTTGAAAATATCTCATATTGTTACTATCAAAGTATTATTTCTTCATTGCTGGAATGGGAAGCAAGTAGCACAATATTTGAATATTCACTGTGTTATACTTTTAAGTTAATTTATATTATCATTTATATGAGGCTTAACAACTGTACAATACCAACTCTGAATATTGTTCATTAAAGTACCCGGATGCGACCAATATTCGAATAATATTGTTAAATCTGCTGGCACAGCAGATGTGCGCAATGGTATGCATACGCAAATGATACGCACGCGTAATTTTGTTGATCGACGCGCCGTGTCTCTTACGCTGGGAATCACGTCGGTTGTGCAAATGTGTTTTGTTTTTCTTCAAATTAGTCTGGTATAATAAATAATTAAAAAAAATATCGAATGTCTTAGTTTCGTGTCATATGAAAATATTCAAAGTCATTCAATAGCATTAATTATTCCTTAACAATTGTCGACGAAAACGATGACAAAAACACCTACAACGACATCAACAATGTCAACAACAACAATAACAATCATGACGATGACAACAACGATGTCAACAATGTCAACAATGTCAACAACAACAATAACAATCATGACGATGACAACAACGATGACAACAATGTCAACAACAACAATAACAATCATGACGATGACAACAACAACATCAACAATGTCAACAACAACAATAACAATCATGACGATGACAACAACGATGTCAACAACGGCAACGACTTTAACAACTACATAGATATAACAACATAAACAACAACGATGACCGCGGTAACGTCGACATACAACGACTCCGACGATTGCAATGAAACAACAACAAGGGACAAAAACAACAGTACTTTTTTGTGTTGTTTTTTCCCCTTGACATCAATTACGGCAACAACAATGATCAAAGACAACAACAATAATAACGTCGATGACGACGACAATGACTTCAACAACAATATAGACGACGTGATCCACAATCACGACAATAACAACGTAACAACATTAACAACAACAACGACGACGACGACGACTACCACGGTAACGTCGAAATAACAGCGACATCGACTACGACAATGAATACGAACACAACGAACAAAAACACGCCAACGACGTAATCGATATAACAACGAAACGACGATGACAATTAAAATGACGTTAAAGAGATCTAAAATGATAACAACAACACCAATGACGACAACGACAGCTACCACAGCTAGCAATGACATCTGTAAAAAAGCACACGACGAGAACAACAATGAAAGCAATAACGATATAACAGCATTAACAACAGTGACGAAAAAGAGATCGATAATAATAGAGACAACGACTAAAACGACAACGACAACGACAACAACGACGATAATGGCAACAACCGTTACCTTGACAACAATAACCATAACGTCATAACAGCAGCAACTACGACAAGGAAAAAAATGACACCTACAAAATAAACACAACTAGAACAACTATGACGACAATAACGACATAATGATATAACTTCGAAGAAACAACGAATACGACTACTGCATGAACAAAAATTAAAAATCAAAACAACAGCGACGAAACGACGATGACAATTAAAAATGAAAACAAAGTCGACGTCGAAACAAACAGCCATCAACAAATACATCAACAAAGAACAACAAGAAAACAACAACGGTAACGACATTAATAACAACGACAAGGAAAACAAAAACTACAACAGCAAAAGCAACAACAATTACAGCATAACAAAAACAGTATCATCAAACAACAACAACAACAACAACAACAACAACAACGATGATGACGACGACAACGACATCAACAACACTATAGTCAACGAGAACAACGATGACGACAGTAACAATATAACAACAGTAACAATAACAACGACAGCGACCACGGTGACGTGGAATGAATGAGTCAACAATGACGAAATATGAATACAATAGCAATATATAAAACAAAAACAAATCAACGACGGAAATCATGAAAACAGGCCAAAATAGATACATACATGTAATTCAAAAGAATAACATTATAAGGTTAATAATACAAGTGGCTTAATAAGTAAGTTTGTGAAGTTGAAATTTCATAAAAGATGATGACAGAAAGTATTGGAATTTAATTTTCTTTACAAAAAATCATATTTTTTGTTTTAAATTTTTATTTTACCCATAATCCCTTCCGACATCCGACGAGTTTTCACAGATCGCATCACATATTCGAATATAGACGGAGACGTTCACGAATTAAAAAGGAATACAAAAATAATAGAGAGTTATTCAATTGAATGTTAAATACCCTGCCAAGCGAAAGTTCCATTACAACACTTTGGGAAATCCTACTGAAAAGACACACTACTCATTGCACTTCGAATCTCATCATCTCATGTTGAATTTTGACAGCCACATCCGGTCAATCCGAAGGATCGTTTTTTCCCTCCGTGCCCGCCTCTAGCAAAATTTCGATCAGTGACGCACGATCAGTGACAACCTTAAATACTTTAACACTTAACCGCTCCTGTTATATGATATAACATTATTTAAAAAAACCTAATAAAAGTGGTAATATCATCACATTGATATTGTAAGGTCATCTTTCCCTGTGATCTATACGCGTCCTCTAGACACGTTACAATAACCTAGATAGTAATAATGAGTGTCCATTCGCAGAATACGAATTTGATTGACGGGATTTTCTCTCTTTGACATTTAAAGCGATGTTTTATTGTCGTGAACGTTTACAAATATGTCCGTATCTAAATATTCCATAATTAATACCATTTAAAAATGGTATCAATAGATGGAATATTTGGATACGGACCTATTTGTGAATTTTATTTTTTATTAAGCCTATAGTTGGTGCAAGGTATTGTTCTTTTATGAGAGTCAATGTCAATAGATTTCATCCCTCTTGCTTGATTTAGTTACACGGCCAAATGTCGTAAATTGTTAATATCAAACTTCGTTTGCAAGCTTTCTGAATTTTTTTACAGATTGCAATGCACAAACCGAAACGGATCCAGCAAGGGTGAATACATGCATTTTGTTCCCCAAACAATAGGAAAATGCCCAATTTTAATATAAAAAACACTTAAAATTAGCTTAAAATTGGTCTGAAATGTGTAATTCGGAGTTAAGCTAATTTAAGGTACTTTTTACAATAAAAGCCAATTTTTTTGAGCTTCGCGTGCATTTTGCCACCCAATATTTATTCCTTCCCCCAGATTGTCCCTTCTCCATCCCAGTTTGACACCCCCTTATTTAGATGCTGGTGCCGCCACTGCAAATGAGGAACAATAGTACTACCAGTCTATCAGGTTATGTTATCAAGTATCTTAATTTAACACTTTCCATTCATTCATTATAGCTGAAACAATTGTAACATTGGAATTGTAAAAAGAAGCATATTCGGATTCGCTTCAGAGTAAAATAAAGCATGACGTAATTGAACACAAAAGGTTTAAAAACCATCTAAGTTATGGGATAACATCCATTCATTTGCAATACGGATGAATGGGGCGCATGTCTCGGAGAATTTTCTTCAGAGATCATATCATTTAGTATTCAAAGTTGAATTCGCATTTGACTAAGGGAGTACTAAGGGAGATTTTCTCTTTTGATCCATGCTAAAGTGGGTCCGAAATGCATTTACTTGATCAAACCCAACTATAGGGGGAGCTATACTGATCTATATATAACCTAGGCAGATAATGGACACGATTTGATCAAATCTATATTTCTCCTCAGTTTAAAAAACCCGTTAAATTATGCCTTGTATTACCTTACGTTATACTAACGAACCTGTGACGAAAGTATCGTAATCAGTGCTACCTTGGATTAAATAAGCGAGTCTTATGAAATATTACACAATTGTAGCTTTGAATCACAGCTACAAATGCATAGTAAATTGGTGTGAGTACTGGGTGTACTTTTCTAGAGATGCAGTATGAAAGTGAACATTACACTCCCAGACAAAGCAAACTATCTTTGATATAATTTCGGTGAGGTAAAAGGGACTGTCCAAATGTTCCAAAGATAAAAAATCAGGAAATTAGAATAAGGAAGAATTATTCTGTCGTTACTTACAAGTATAACATGAGTCCTGTCTGTGTTTTTCCAAGAGTGTCTATGTCTTCTTAGGCTTTATTTCAAGTAGACATGATACAGGTCTGTCACGTATATTTTACCTACAGAGGGCCGTACTGAGAAGTAGGTGTGTCGCCGAGGTAAGTGTTGACTTAAAGAGGAGTGATACACGTATGGTTGCAACATTTGGTGTTAAATTGTTTCGACACATATAGCGTGTACGTAATCAGTATTTGAATATTTTTATTCGAGCTAAAATACCTGGGACGTAGCCATACATAGGTAATTGTAAGCATATCGATGCGTTGTCAATCATTCGGTCCAACGTTTTATCTAACGATTTGTGTTCAAAAGCATGATATTTTAGTAGTGTTCCACGCCCAACTTGTACCAGTATAATACAACTGAAAACCGCCGGAAAATCTTGTAATAAAAATATATAGTTAAGCCCACAATTATTCATACCCTTTGAAAAAGATAAGTTTTTTACATTTTTCTCATATCTATACCAGCTGGAGTGGTGGAATTTTCGATTTACACAAAAGACAGTTTAGTTTGCAAGTACAAATCAATATATTTGGGCTCAACACTTTTTTTGCATAACAATAAAATTGAACAAGAATTATGTTTTTATGCCTTTCCAAAATTATTCATACCCCATACCAAGTCTTTTGCTTTAAGATAAATCTAAACCTGATGTGTAATATTATATATCTTATTTTGTTTATGTCTATAGTTTGGTCAAAAATAGTTAATTTAACTTATGCTGCCCTCAACTCGATGGATAGTTACTTTTTATGCAGATAATTGGGAGTAAAAGGCGAAAAATCAATCATTGCGCAAATTGACTGATGTGCGTTACCTTGGTTACGTACATCCGTCGTTTCAGAGCGCCCTCAATTGAAACGGGGGCCCCGTTCTACAGTCCTCAATAACGTCACTCGCCTTAAATCACGAGTGAGATTGGAGTGAAATGGAGGACTCTAAGAAATGCTGACCAAATTAGCCCTTTGAGAGTTAACATAAGCGCCTGACATAAGGAAAGAAATAGCGACTAACAAGCAGACTGGGTAAATGGTTACATGTAATGAAATGCTATGAGGACGATAAGCAAGATAGAGACCGCCGGTATTTTTGAGGTTCATGAGATATAGGATGAGAAAGAATGACCATGGTATTTTTTAGGAAACAGTAGATCCTTTCTAAACACGAAGCCTGAATTGAAAAGGATTAGATGGCTTACAAAGGTATACTGCTCAAAGAAAGGTGTTTACTTGCTATCACTGTCTGTATCTCTGTGTCTATAACCTACTCGGTTGTCGCAACTCTCCTCATCACATCCGCAAGCGTCAGTATAGGGTAGCTCTTTCTTCTCATGCACACATCCCTGTCATACAGGTCTTGCACCTACATTTTTCAAAATTCAGCACGGCTTCTGGTGCGGGTAGTAAAAGCATCATTTGTGCGTTGTGGTCTAACATCCATCCGTTGTTAACAGGAAATACGGTAAATGTCTGGTCGTTCCTCCTGCAAAAATGTGGCTTCTGCGACATTGACACAGCCCTATCTTGCGTAATTCACATGGCCACACTGGCAGTCATTAGAGTTCATCTCTGCAAAAGTTGTGAATAATCTGACACATACGTTTCCCAGAAAAGAAATGTGTCAGAGCAGTTTTTCCCGCGAGCTACATAGGTTTAAAGTCGATTTCATTTCCACAATGACGCCTCTTTTGTGAAGAAATTAATGTCAGCTAGAATAACCTATTCATGAAATGGCTCCCATTATCTGATGTCTCTTGACACGGAGAATCTTTCATCATTCATTTTAATGTTTGATCGAATAAATACTCTATAATGACCTAAATAGATTTGGGGTCTTCGCCCTATACTTTTATTCAAATTGATGACAGTTTGTATGCAATGTAAATACATCAGTAAATTGCCGACCAATCACAAATAGCTTGTACTCTTTTAACACTCAATTTGACTTGGTATGTATGACCTCATTCGTGGGACATTTTACATGAAATTAAGTTGAATAAGCTTTTAAAATTAACTTATTGGGAACATAATGAAAAAGTCTAATTTTCGGGTAAATGTTAGAAATTATCTGCCTTATTACATCACAATGTTGCATATAGCTGCTTATCGACCATTTACAATGTCATTCGAACAATAACAGTCAACTGTGGCTGAGATGTGCGGCGAAAATATAGAAATGTCAAATTTGGACCCATTTATTGAGATTTTGAGCATTTAAAAAAAAATGCTCTCCTTCAGTAGTTTGCATTTTCTTATGGTTTTAAGATTACTGTAGTTATGAGTATGATATATTATATGGGCCGTTTTTAAGCTATATTCAATTTGTCTGACTTTTTCAAATGAAGCCTATAGGCCTAAATGTAAAACTTATTATACGATTGTTCTCATAATTATCAAATTTTAAACAATTCTGGTCATTTTACAGGCCATAGGTAACTTTTTTTTGGAGATTTTGATAAATATAACCATTACCTATATTATGAATCTCAGTATCAATCCAAAATAATAACCCTCGTATTTTGTTAATATACAATATAGCAATTTTTAGCAAAACTAACCAAAATAGGCATTTTTTCACCATTTTCGCCATTATTTAAAACTGCTAAACTTTCAATTTTAATACTTTTTCAATACTGGGACAAATCTCACTGTTATCACGTGTACCAGTATCGCCCGATACTTGAACATAAAAATGTTCCAGTTTCGCTCGATACTGGAACACAATTTGGTGTGCCAGTACGTTTACGTTTACGTTGATACTTAGCAGGATCCTCAAATTAGGACGTAAATGCCAAGGGTGCTGGTGTTGATCTCGTGCAGTGCAGAAATACTGGTACAGGGTGTCCCAAAAGTCTATGCACGTTTTTGAAGAGTCATATCTCATAAAATATAAATCATATGGTATAAATTTAACCATATTTTGATAGACGAGATTTGGGAAATTATTTTGATACCAAACACAACCCTATTAGTGAACCCACAACATTATAAAACTGGTTGAAAGTTTTTGGCCGTGTGAGACCCACCCATACCAACTACCACACATTGTTGCTAAAACAGGTGCGCATAAATTAACGGTATGAAAGCAACGTGCGCATTAGTCACAGTTCACTGCTTACCTTGCAACATTAACGTTATTACTAAACTCGGTCACTCACAACATAAGTAGACAGCATCATTGCACAGCAAAAGTCTTTATTCAAGATGGTTAACAGCATAGATAAGCGAATGCAAATTGTATGGTTCTACGCTGAAACAAATTCAGTTCAACTTACTCAATAAAAGTTCAGAAAACATTTTAAAGTGAAACGCGACCAGGAAGAATATCCATTCTTTAGTTGGTGCATACATATTTGAACACAAGAACTGTGCATGATTTGTCTCGATGTGGTAGAAAAAAGACTGGTTAAGTTCAACAAGTCACGTTGATGTCATAAGACATGCAGAAGCCAAAAGTCCAAAGAGATCTATTCGCTGTGTGATGTGTGTGTTCACTTTTTCTGTTATGTTATTCAATTTGTTTAGGTCTGTGTTTTTGCATTAGCACACGTCTCTGTATAAATGGAAAACATTTAAACTAGATTTCACTATAGAAACGAAAACTATGTGTGATATAGTTTGTTATTATGATGGGATCACTGTAATGTAAAATTTTAAATATTACAATTGACGGATCACTTTCCGTGTAACCAACTCTACCCGTCTTTTTGTTAATCTCGATAGGTATGGATTTATGAACTTTATTCCTCCGAAGTATAAAATTGCATTTTTGCAGTAATACATATTTCACTTCTAGGGTGGCATTACAAACAGATGCTACTCCAATGTTTGGTATCAAAATTATTTCCCACATCTCCTCTTTCTAAATATGTATTCATATTTTCAATACGACTTATATTTTGTGAAATACAAAGCTTCAAAGTCGTGCATAGACTTTTGGGACACCCTGTACTAACACTAAACAGGAACAAAATATTGACGAATAGAGGGTGCAGACGATGAGAGTAAACTGATGAACTCAAAGGGGGGTGCTGAACTTGACGAAGTGCGAGTAAAATTCCAACTGTAGATTACAGGCTGGACGAGACTCCCCCCTTGAAGGCTCCCAAGGTAGGTGCAGTCAAAACTGTGCCAGGGAGTGTGTTCCATATGATGACTGCCCTTGGGAAGAATGAATCCCCATATAGTTGAGTGCGGCTGGTGATTCTCTGGAATTTGCTAGGATGGTAGTTCCTGGTATTACTCACGATCATAGGCAATAAGTAGTTGGTCGGATTGATGGCAACCAGTTCATGTTGGATCTTGTACAATAGGGCCAGGCTAGCGACATTTCTTCTCCATTCAAGGGATTTCCACTCCAGCTCTTGCAACATGGAGGTGACACCGTCTTTTCGCCGGTATCTTTGAGTGACAAATCTGGCGGCTTGACGCTGGGTCCTTTCCACTTTATTGATGGATTTTTTTTGTATGAGGGCTCCAGAATGTGTTGCAGTACTCCAAGTGGGGTCTAACAAGGCCGATGTACGCTTGTTGGCGGATCCTTTTTGGGCAGTCCCTCAGGTTACGTCGAAGCAGACCTAACATCCTGTTGGCTTTGTTGGTTATGTTGCCAATGTGATTCTGTCAGGACAAGTCTGTGGAGAATGTAAGACCGAGGTAGGGATAGTCTGCAACTGAGGTGAGCTGAGTGCTTCCTAGATGGTATTGAGCATCGACGATTTTCAGCTTTTCAGCTTCCGTGTAAACCTTATCAGGTGGCACTTGTCGGTGTTGAAATGCATTTGCCAGTCATTTGACCATTTATGGAGGAGGTCTAGGTCTTGTTGAAGTTTGTTGCCGTCACCGATGGAGGATATAGGCCTATACAAGAGGCAGTCATCTGCAAACAGTCTCAGTTTGGAAGAAATGCCAAGTGGTATGTCGTTGATGAATGTGAGAAACAGGAGGGGGCCCATAACTGTTCCCTGGGGTACTCCAGATGACACGGGTACCCGGTCGGAGGCCTTGCCGTCGACGACTACTCGTTGTTGGCGCTGAGTCAGGAGTTTGCTGTCCATTGTAGCAGGGAATCTCTAATGCCATACTGATGGAGTTTTCGTAGAAGCCTTTGATGAGGAACACGATCGAAGGCCTTGGAGAAATCAAGGACCACTGCGTTAATCTGCTCACGGTTGTCGATGGATTTGGCTAGGTCCTCAGCAGTTAGGATAAGTTGTGTCTCGCATGAGCGGCCTGATCGAAAACCGTGCTGTGCGTCGGTGAGGATGTTGTGCTTATTGTAGTGCTCCATGATGTTGCTAAAATAATGTGCTCGAGAAGTTTGCTGCAAATAGATGTGATGGACACTGGCCGATAATTGGATGGTGTGCTTCTGTCTCCTTTCTTGAAGATCGGTGAAATATTAGCAACTCGCCAGTCTGATGGAACAGAGCCAGTGTCGATGGATTTTTGAAAGATGTAGGTGAGAATGGGTGCAATTTCTATGGCAAATTCCTTCAATACTCTAGCTGGAAGGGAGTCGGGCCCAATAGCTTTCTTGGTGTTGAGAGAAGACAGAAGTTTTAACACTCCTTCACATGTAATGGTGAGGCAGTTCATTGGTGGAATAGGAGACTTGCCACTTGATACTGGAACACAATTTGGTGTGCCAGTATGGACTGATACTGGCACAGTAAACCTAATGGTACCAGTATCGCTCGATATTGGCAACTTTTATGTTCCATTATTGAACGATACTGGTATACCAGTATCTATATGGGACATAAAGTACACTTTTCCGAAATACATTTTGTTGGATAAATGTTGCTACTAATTTTCCAGTTCAATGTTTTAAATCGTGGTTCTTTAACATTATGAACAAGTGTTTCTTTTCCCAGAAGTGTTGGGATATTGGTTTCAATGATATCGTATTCTGTAGTTTTGTGGTACATTTTCTTAATTTCACACAATCTACACCATAATTAAACCATAGTAAATTGTTTGTAGAACCTGTCGATGTTTTCCACGTATCTGGCTTATAGCTACATTATGTATTTCAGTACAAAACCCCGGTAGGGTTACTTGCCTAATACGGTATACGGGGATGTGCCGCTCTAATGGGTCGTTTTTTTTGAAAAAAATCCCTAAACATGGGGTATGATTTGTGCTGGAAAATCCCTAATAGTGTGGTCACTTTTACAAATGGGTCTATTTTCGCGAACATTTGCGAAAATTGGGTCTATTTTACCCGATAATTTGCGAAAATTGGGTCTATAATGAAGCAAAATCCTTACTAGAAATGGGTACCTTTTTTCTAAAATCACCCTTATAAATGGGTACTAGGGGTTTTGAATCTCCAGCAGCACCCCCACGACCAAACCAAATCCGAGTACCCCCACCCCCCCCCCCCCCGGGTACAAAACTACTATTTAAAAAAAAAAATTACATTAGCTCCTCCATTGACTTTAACTCCCTATTCTGCTTATACAAATCTGTGACATACACTATGCCCATCTGTGCCTATTCCTTAAAATATAATGTTTTACCTCTACTGCTAGTATACATTCGATATTTCAAATTAACTGATTTTACAAAAACATCTCAGTAGGACGAGGGTTAAATGTTACCCCTGTATAGGTCAATGAGCCCGACCTGTGTAAGTTGGAGATTTTTTGTGCACATGCATCTGATAAATGTTTTACTGAATTGTGACAATCATCAGTCAATTCCTGTCGGAGGTGTATAATTTCTGAGTGTGTATAGTCGAGTCACGGGCTGGTCTTAACACTACTTTTATCCGGCACCGCTCTGTCGACCAGTGTCCGAATTAAGGAAAAAAACATGGTTGCCCGCCGGGCAACCTAGCAGAAAATTATGGTTGCCCGGAAGAAATTTCGGTTGCCCGTATTTTATGCGTTTATTTTGTTTAACTTAGTAATCTACACCCAATGCGATTATGCGCCGCGCTAGCAGTTACCGTTGTGATACTGTACACAATTATGACATTTATTTGAAACATGAATATGTTACTAATAACTAGTAATCACATCACAGTCACTCACACCATCATCATCTCGTATTACCAGGGAGCTTATATAATGGGAGAGGAAATTCGAATAGCAAAATTGAAGCCTCCCCATATATGGGTATGTGGGCGTGAGTACGCGCGATGTAACTCTTGAGATGACGGCGAACACTCATTAGCATACTTTAGACGCGTGATGTAACTCTTGTAACTTATTAGCATACTTTAGACGCGTGATGTAACTCTCGGAACGTGGCCGCTGTCACGCTAGAGGCCTCAATTTCGGCAACGGGAGTGGCACCGGTCTGGTATTACTGCTACATGTAATAGTATACAGACTACGGCTACCACGCGTACGGTATAAATTAGACTTGCTTCAAGTCTCTCTTGTTAGTCATTTACATCTTCCATCTTATTTTTGCTAATTACCTTTTAGTATGCCAGTCATGACACTTTACAATAATGTCCTTAAATATAAGGTCACACCATTGACCCTAGCCACTGTTGAGCCATATCACTAAATCTACTACCCCAGTCACCAATCTACCCAGGTTACTGATCTGCTCGCTCACCGAGACTTGAAACTTCTGTTATTAGTGCCAGATGTCCAGCTATAGAGGTGTGTCTTCTGATGTGCCAATCAAAATGTTGAAAGTATATTCCATTTTTCAATGGGTTGTGACAAAATCATATTACATGTATATATTTCTTTTATTTGCAAGTTTTAGAATAAAGAATCGTCATCTAGTGAACCTTTGATAGAGAAATCAATGTTGAACCATATTCAATAGTTCCATGTGTCATAAAACAACCTGAACCATCATCAGCAATTTGTTTTCCCCTACTTTTACCCCTACAAATAAAATGATATGTGCCTGTACAATACCAGTAGCAGTAAGGCTGATATCACTATGGTTACAAGGTAAATTTCATTGGCCACAGGCCCTAGAGACATGGTCAGTGGATTGGCTCACAATTTTCCCTTCAGCATTATTTGAAACACTGTAGAACTAATTACAGAAGTACAAGGCTGGTCGGGCTAGGGATGTGTAGGTTTGTACGCTCAAGGTTGTGATTTCAGCTCTAGAGACACTTTGTTTACAGTGAAAGTATTGGCCATATTCAGCTTGTACATGAAAAATGTACCTATGTTGATGTCAAATAGGCACTTTGTTAAATACCCTACTGATAAACAACAAAATCCTCATACAATCTATACCAGAGGAATTCAAAGATAGGGTAATAATAAACTTAGCCAGATAAACCACCAACAAGGGGCAGGAGCTGATGACAGATATGTCTGACCATACAAAGACAGCTAGTGTTTACATTATGACAGGTAATGTTTACATTATGCCAGACCAACCCAGACCATGCTCAGACAATGTTCTGAATCCATGCCCTTGTCTTAGTTATGTCATGTATTATGTGCTGTATAAGCTCACTGTCACTGCAGACAAGAACTAGACCTATAATTTTTGGGGGTGTCCTGGTCGACAGGTATGTCACAATGGAGTGTACCAGTCCAGTCTGTTGGTATTGAAATCATAACAACTTGGTGAGCCCTCATAACTCAAGTTTGACACAGTGGGACTATTAGCTGGGTAGCAAGGGTCGCATTATGACGCGTCTGCGCGTCCTAGACCTCTCACTTTCGAATAGTGACGCGTCAGATTTCAAATTGGAAAGCCTTGCGGGTCCTGATCAAAATTGAAGGGACCCCTCACATTTGACGATGTATGGAAATGGAAACCTTAAGAAATTCTGTAAATTACATATCCATCCTTTGCTCACAATATAAATTCAATAAAACTGTCCTCATCATCGATCATACCCGTCGACCCCTAACTAACCAAACCATAAGTCATCGACTCATAGTGTGGCCTCTAATTTTCCTAAATCAGTTTCGTCCATTTTCAAATACCCATACTTCGGGACCTCTCATTTTCTTGAGGGACCCCTTACATTTGTTTTTTGAAGTCCTATGGGGTCCCGAAAAATTTCATGGGACCTCTCACATTTTTGATCCAGTGCTATCCCTGCTGGGTAAGCGTACAAATAAATTGTTCCATTCGTGCCCTAACGGGCACTCATGGAACAACATTTACATGTAGGCTGGGACACAGTCTGCTTATCGTACCTGTATCCAGTTAGCAAACTTGATCTGTGGTAGGAAATAATAAGTACAGCAGTTTCAACTGTAGTAGTGATAATAAGTACAGCAGTTTCAACTGTAGTAGTGATAGTGTAAAAGGGGGTGAATGATCAGCCTGGAACCAAGGCTAGGTATAAATAGGATACATGTACTAATAAGGCCCAAATGAGATCATGGAAGTACAATGATAGATAAATATTTTCCGTATGACACTTGGATTGTATAATTATTATTTAGCTGATTTTGTTTCATTCACAGATCTGTAAAATATTTAAATTCATGTGTTAACTTCTAGTAAGATTTTTGGTTGCCCGCCGGGCAACTGCAAAAGTAAATGTTGGTTGCCCGGTGCTAATTTTGGTGGTCTCGGGCAACCGGGCAACCACTTAAGGCGAACGCTGCTGTCGACCATTAGGGTTGTGCAATATGCATACACTTCCTCACAAATAATATCACTAATATTAATAATAATAATAGTAATAATAATAATCAGGATTTATACAGCGCCTAACATCAGAACCAGTCACTAGGCATATTACAATGGTACAAATTGTAAAAAATCAGAAACAATAAATAAAAGCATTATACAATATATAGCAATATAAATATAAAAAAACCAAAATATAAACTCTGGCGAGCCAGTTCAATGACATTAACATTAAATAGCATATCACATTTATAATGACATTGTTAAAGAAATATGTCTTCAGGTGACTCTTGAAAATATTAACAGTGGCAGCAGTCTTGATAAACGCACACAGGTATATAGCACGAGTGTATATAAAAGTCGCCACATGGATCCACGGAGTTAATCAAATGTATCAAATGTTCGTGTTTTTCCATTGATACCTAGCCGTGTTACATTTAAATGTACCATATTATTAGCCTACAGAATCGTATTTATAATGCTAAACCGTAATAATTACAACATCATTACATAAACCTAGTGTATTATAAACATATTTAAAACTTGAAACAGGATGTCCCTACATTTTCGATGTCATTTCGCAGAATAGTACTGAAAACACATTTTGATACATCAAACTTCTAGAATAGTTTTGATACCAAACGTCTTTTCTGACACCCCATAATAAGAGCCGAAAGGTTTGGTCACATAACAAACACTAATGACGTCAGGTGTGCGTAGCTCTGGGAGCTGTAAACACGTGATGTGAAGACCCAAAAGAAAAAGATTTAAAAGAGTTTTATTAGCGTCTATTTCATGTGATGTGATGTGGGTTTTACAGTCCGGCAATTTTTGCAAATATGTAATGGCATCCTGCGGAGAAAAATAAACGGGCTTGCAACACTGCCGAATTGAAATCTCGCGTAATCGACCGTCAGCAATGTTTCATGCGTGTTTTCGTGAGAATATGATGTAAACAATGGCGGCCCCATGAAATGAAGATAAACAACCTACAAATCTCTGCAAAACTCCATTCGGCCCAAAAAGAAAAAAAGGTTGTGTTGCCCTCAAGTGCCAAAAATTGATTGTTTTTTTATTTTATAATTTTTTTGACTGAAAAATATATGTTTATGTCAAGACAAAATTGGTATAGGTCCATATGTCAATTTAACTAATGTTTCTAGTGTGACAATAGTCTAAAAAACATTTATTTAAGCTTACTTATTAATTTTTAAAAATAGTAACATTTAGACGCTTTTTTTTAAATCTAAAAAAAAGAAATAAAGAAAAAAGAAATGCGACCCTAGTTTTTACCAAAAATGGTGCGGTTTTGAAAGTTATGATAATACGTACGTACATGTATATACGTGCTGTACTTGTTTTTACAAGCCTGGAATATATGATACTTCACTATTTTTTTTAGGTATTTGAATTAATTCTCTCACTGCTCACTTAACACCATACCGTCATTGTTAGTGTCCTACGGATTTGCTGCAAGTACGTCTATGTTCTGATGATGTCCTGACGATGTACTACCGTTCTCAGCGATGTGAAAACTGTTATTTTTCAAGTGCTTTCATTGTTATTTTTCAAGTGCTTTCTGGACGGAGCTCCACCGATTTGCTCGCCGTTGTAAATTATTTGCTACGGTTTGTCTACGGCGAGCCACATCGGCGAGGTGTGATTGCACCTTTAGACATTTGAGGTCAAATGAGGAGAATTTTGGAACACCTTTTTTTCGACGTTACGGTGTATAGTCATCACCATATCACTCAGTCAGTGGTATTCAGTTCATGGTAACAGTGTACTTCCATCGTCTGTTCTGGTGGTGAAGTAAACTTGACTGGAACGAATTGACCTAGCTGTGTAGCTGGCATAGCCATGATAGCTGGAATGTAAGTATACAACCATTTTAATTATCATGAAATAAAAACAAACTTTGTATCAACAATAGAATACCACGTGTTATAAGCGTGACATTACAAGGGTCGGTCAATAATAATGAAAGCCCGAATGAAAGATGATAATGGTATGGGATTCATGAGAGATCTAGAGATAATGTGATCAACACAAAGTATGCACCTTTGTCTTTCAAACAATACACTTTTGGATTTCTAAGTAGGAACTATGAAGTCACAGCATTAGCTTAAATAAGTACACTTTGGACACTGCCTGAAATCTGTCAATTTGGCTGGATATATAATAGGTTGAAATATGGGTCGATTGATACATTTGTGTTTATATCGGCAATGCAAGCATAGAAACAAATAACACTTGGTGCATAGTAAGAACATACAATAATCTCTGTTTGACACTCGTTTTTAGATCTGAATTCCTTAAAATAAACAAGAAGAGACCATCTCAAATATGCTTTTATTAAGCAAAATTCGCAATTAAGCGTAAACAATAGAGGGATTTTGATTGAGTAAATTGTTGTAGGGTCTAAAGCAATAATAGTGGCGATTTCAAAAGGAACAGATCTAGTAGATCTAAAGATAGCAGTTATAAGAGAGGTTGTGGCAGCCATCTTTAAATGATATATTCATTTATATCTTCATTTTGATTATCAGAATATTTATACACAATGATTTAAGCCTTTTTCAATGTTTCTGATTAGATTTTGAAGACACAGTTAGCTTCTATCTGGTAAATTTCATGATTTTAGGTTCAAAATGATCTGCCGTCTACGCATGCGCATATTTTCTGTAGGTTTCATGTGAATAAGTTCAGATACTTATAATAGTTAAGTATCTTATGGAATCTCCTAAACTGGATAATTTCTTGGATTGTCGTATTTTTAAAAAACAATCCGCAACATTTTAAGTGGATTCACTGACTGGGCATTTTTCCATGAAAATGAGCTATTTCAAATACTGATTTAGGTTATTATCTTATAGGTATCATAATTATGCAAAATAAATCGGGATGTAGCTACCTCTGGTGTCATGTTAACAATGGCGTATCCAGGACTGTTTTGATGGGAGGGGGGGGGGGGGGGCAAAAAAACCCACCTGAAGCCATATTGTTGATCTTAAATTTTGAAACGTTAAACCTTATACGCGCGAAGCGCATACAATTTGTGGTTTTAACACTAATAAGGTACAGTATTTTAACGACCCCACATAATATTTATAGTATTTGGTGTGGTTTGAGGGCCATTATAATATCAAACCTCTAGAAAACATGCGCGCTAGCGCGGAGCGCGCAACATTTTGAGTTTTTGAACTAAAATGGTCATGAAAAACTGTCCTGAAGCCATCTTGTTAAGCTTAAATAATGAAATTTTGAAACTAATACGAGCGCGAAAAAAATTGCATTTCTAACACTAATGGTCTAGTATGATAGTAACGTCGTCCCCTACGTAATATTTATGATTTTTGGAGTGGTTTGAGGGTCATAATAATGTTAAAACCTGTATTCGCGCGGAGCGCTCACAATTTTGGAGTTTTTGAACTAAAATTGGTCATGGAAAACTGTCCTGAAGCCACTTTGTTAAGCTTAAATAATAAAAATGGTCCAGTATGATGTTTTTAACGCCCCCACATAATATTTAGAATATTTGGTATGATTTGAGGACCATTATAACGTTGAAACCCGTAGAAAATATGCACGCGGATCGCGCAAAATTCTAGAGTTTTAACTAAAATGGTCATGGAAAACTGTCCTGAAGCCACCTTGTTAAGCTTAAATAATGAAATATTAAAATTAATACGCGCGCGAAGCACGGAAAAAATGCATTGCTAACACTAATGGTCCCCCACATAATATCTAGAATTGTTGGTGTGGTTTTTGCATTAAAACTTTGGTACAGTATGCATGTTTTAACGTCCTCCACATATTTATAATATTTGGTAGGTCTGAGGGCCAATATAATGTTAAAACCTGCATAACATATTTTTGACTTTTTGAACTAAAATGATCATGGAAAACTGTCCTGAAGCCATCTTGTCAAGCTTGTATATAATGAAACAATGAAACTAATGCGCGAAGTACGCACAAATTGACATTTCTAACACATAAATTGGTCCAGTATAACGTTTTTAACGTCCCCAACATAATATTTAGAATATTTGGCATGGTTTGAGGGCCATTATACTGTTGAAACCTGTAGAAATTATGCGCGCGGAGCGCGCAAAATCTTTTAGTTTTTGAACTAAAATGGTCATGGGAAACTGTCCTGCAATGCCATCTTGTTAAGCTTGAATAATGAAACATTCAAACTAATGCGCGCGATGTACGCAAAAATTGACATTTCTAACAATTAAATGGTCCAGTATGATGTTTTTAACGTCCTCCACATATTAAGAATATTTGGTGGGTCTGAGGGCCAATATAATGTTTTAAACCTGCATAACATATTTTTGACTTTTTGAACTAAAATGATCATGGAAAACTGTCCTGAAGCCATCTTGTCAAGCTTGTATATAATGAAACATTGAAACTAATGCGTGAAGTACGCACAAATTGACATTTCTAACACATAAATTGGTCCAGTATAACGTTTTTAACGTCCCCAACATATTTAGAATATTTGGCATGGTTTGAGGGCCATTATACTGTTGAAACCTGTAGAAAATCTTTCAGTTTTTGAACTAAAATGTTCATGGGAAACTGCCCTGCAATGCCATCTTGTTAAGCTTGAATAATGAAACATTCAAACAAATGCGCGCGATGTACGCAAAAATTGACATTTCTAACACTTGGTCTAGTATGACGTTTTTAACGTCCCTACATAATATTTAGAATATTTGGTGTGTTTTGAGACCCATTATAATGTTGACACCCAGTTTTTAAACTAAAATGGACCCTGAATATTGAAACATTGAAACTAATACGTGCAAAGCGCGCAAAAATTGGCATTTTTAACACTAAAAGGTCTAGTATAACGTTGTTAACGTCCCACACATTAATATTATGGGGACGTGACCCCATAACCGGCCCACCCATTTGCGCCGCATATGTCCCTACCCTACCTCCTCCCCCTACCTCCTTCTCTTCCTCCTTCTTATCCTCTTCCTCCTTCTCCTGTTCCTCCTTTTTTTAAACTCTTTGTTCAATTGGGGGGGGGGGGGGGGGGGGGGGCCATAGCCTGCTGCCCCCTGGATACGCCACAGTATTTTATGCAACCTTCTTACCACGTTTTTCATACAAACAATTTAAATGCCCCGCCAAATAACTGATTTGGCAGTGTCCAAAGTGTACTTAGAACTAAAAGTGTATTGTTTGAAAGACCAAGGTTCATACTTTATGTTGATCACTATCCCTCAATAGAATCACTCATGCATCCCATGCTATTATCACAGTCATTATTTATTGACCGACCCTTGCAGATATGACGTTGATCAAGTATGATAGTATGACTATACTTGATCCACATATTTTCAAATTTCATATGCATCTCTTGAGACTAGCTTGTCATTATGCGGACTAAAATTGGCAATATGCAGTCGATTATAGAGTGGGCTGCAAGGTATCGTAATAAGCCTGATCGTCATACTTCAAATGATGTAATCTAAGGTCATGAGGCGTAATTCGATGGGGCAGGGGGGGGGGGGGGGGCGGCACATTTTTATAGTGACGGATTTTTCAAGAGAATTTAATAATCGCAGAGCGAGCTCCGATTGGGAAAAAACAGTTTCTGGTCGGAGAATAGACAGCTGAGGGATTGTAGCATTTGAAGAAACTATTGGGCATTTAATAATAGAGCCCAGTTCAGCAGCAAGATCACGTCTAATATTGACATGATATTGACATATATTTATATATTGATATGAAATAAGTAGCAAATTTGTTACTTAAGGTACATCAAGAATCATAAAAAGGACGATGTCAGTGATTGCAAGCAGTAATCTGAATTTGAATGTCTTTTCATTTTATAGTAACCTATTTTATGTCATGTCGATCTATTCAAAAATCCGCCTAATATTCAGCATAATTCTGTAGCAGGAGGTGGCAAAGGCATTGATATTATTTTCTAAGTCTTGAGAGATCACCCATGACTCGCAGCCATAGCACAGAATAGTAATGCAGGTGGTGATAAAAAACTTCACTTTAGTTGAGATGGGTATTTTAGGACTCTTCCACAGGCGTTCCAGCTTCCAAAAAGCACACCAAGCCAGTGACTTTCTTCTTTTAAGGTCGCTTGAACCAGATGCCATCATAGAGCCAAGATATCTGAAATCTGACACAGGTTTGATGGGATCACCATAGACTTGAAGTGTTGGATGGGGTTGCAGTTAATAGTCATGTACTCGGTCTTAGGTGTGCTAATGATGAGGCCGAGGTCGGCTGCTGCCGCTACTGTTCTGGCTAGCTGGGCCTGTGCTCGCGGAATTGAAGATTCCAACAAAGCGATTTGCGAGTCATAATATACTTTGCGAGTCATTACTATATAATTCAAATTTTAAAACAAATATTAAGACAATTATTTCGTTGATAACACTTATTTATACATCAGGGAATATTTTGATAGCTTACTTATTGAAATTGATTCAATAAATCGTCTAATACCAATACGCCCGTAAGTCCAAAAATATAAATAATTTAGTTGTCCTCGGTCAGTCCTTATATTTGGTCATCTCTAAAACATTTTTAGTGAGTTCACACGCTCACCGTGCCGGTGAACAATGATGTAAATAAAGAAACAAACCAATACAACAACAAAAGAATTTCAACACATTTCCCAATCGACACTCTGCCCATCAACGGCTAATACTCGGCGTTTGAACTCACGTCATCTTAGCATAATCACACGCTACTCCACATAAATGCCTTCATTGCACACTGGTCTATCTGTAGTCAAATCCGGTGCCACTAAACTGATACAATTCATCGGTTAAGCATGAGCGGGTAATTTGACTATGAATGAGGTTGCGAGGTTTTAGAACTGACGGAAAATAAGATAGGGAGGTCGAGAACAACCGAACAATATTTTATTATTGGCCTACTGGTATTTGGAAAATTCAGTCATGGATGATTAGTTCAATAATTAAATGCTGTCACTTGGAGGCGCTGTAGTTAATGTCCCTAGTCTACCACTTGTGCTAGTGGGGGGGGGGGGGGGGGGTACCGCGCCATTTTGTCACGAAGCAATGGTTATGACGTCATGTTTTGGTAGATTTTCTGAACTTTTGTATTGGATTTACGTGCAAAATATATGCCCTTGGCATCATACTTTCCTAGGTGTGTAGATCATTTTAAATTTCAGATGTTCTAAAATGGATGGATTTCTAACCAATTCGATAAAGAAAAACGATCTACACAACTCAGAATTGCAAAAAATATGTTTTAAACATTTTTGTGCCTTTGAACAGAGTGTATGCCGGGAATGTGAATTACACAGCGCATTGACCCAACTCATGGCCCCGGTGCATGTTCGCCGTGTTGTCGTACTGACAAGGAGTATAATAGGAGGGGACACTTAGCTCATTTGCATATTTGTTCATTAATATGATTAACCCCGCGAACCCTGTCAAAGGTCGCAGATAACGCCCTCTGGGGAACAGGGCTATCTGCAATGGCTGCCATTTGTTAGATTGTGTTTTCACAAGGGCACATCTTTAAAGCGCCCTTAATATCTAACATGTGGCAGCTATTGTAGATAGCCCTTTGTTGCACTAAACCCTCGTATTGTTCTCTAACGACAGCGTTGGGACAGCGCATGAAGCTTCAAGTACAGAGTTGGCGATGAGCGATTGAGAAGTATAACAAATCGTAATGAATAATGCAACACGTCAAGTCACACAACGTTCAGTCGAGCAATGATTGTGGACCGTATGAGAGCGGGGAGGGTATACATGGTATAAATGACGCCATTGTTTGTGTTCGAAAATGTCAACGTTTTGACCGTTCTTTCAAAAATTAGGAGTATCATCACATTACAAACACATTTTGTGCGAGAGTAACATAAATATGGTATAAAATGGCAAAAATTGCACGATAAAAATCCGTTCGTTATGGATAAATGGTTAAATAATGAAACTATCACAATTACACTCGTCGATCTCTGTGGCGTGCATACGTTGGCCATGTCGTTGGCAATCGGCAATCACGGGTTCGATCCCCGTGTATTCCTTGTTGTATTTTTCTATTTTTTAAACTTGATGGTGGATTAATGTAATATCATTTCTGTGTCAATTTTTATAAATTATAAAGGCCGCCCATGCATTTATAGATTTCTTTCTATTTATTTATCTATCATTTATCTCAGTCTTGATTTAACTTTATATCTAAACAATTAAAATGCGTAAACAATTATATATATATATATATTATTGCTCGATAAATAAGTGATTTAACTTGAGTTCAGTTTGATTATGATAGCAAAACTTGTTGTAAAAACCATTTTACCAGTGTGCCTAGCCTAACAATTTCTCCTTTGCACACTTTGTTTATACATTCAGAGATGTCACTTTTAGCTTGTTATAGCTAGACTAATATACAATTGTAAGCAAGTTTGCGACCTCTTTGATTTTAGGCTGGTAACACAATCCCATAGTGCATTTCGTTTTGTTAGTGTAAATTATTTTTTCAACGATACGTATCACGTGATAACCACGATCGTTTTCGCAAAATATCATTCTAGAAATCTATCACGGCCTGTATGTCGGTGGCCATCCCATGCTTAAGTGTGTCCAGGTTATTTAAAAAGTGTAATAAACGTGTGGATAATACTGGATTCAAATAGTGCGCTCACTCAAATAATGAGGTCGTACTACAAATTAAAACTGAATGATGATAATCGATTGGCGATTGACTAAACAATCTCCGCACCGGACTTTGTGCACAGTGATGAATAGCTGTTGTGCCGCGCTTCCTTTCTCTTTAGTTATATTAGTCTCAGCTATAGCTAAAACAATTGCGGTGTCACTCCCACATTTGGTAGCAATTTCGAGTATAATAAAATCATAGATCCCCGAGAAGAGGATCTAAATTATATTAAATTTACCCAATCTTATGTTATGCACAATTTATTGTGATTTACATCATAAAATTGGACAGTCAACAAGACATGATAGCTTTGTCGTTTTGAATCCCTCATTTTTGCACAAATTTGTCTAATGGGCTACACATCTGTAGAAAACGACTTAAGTTCTATTCTTTTTTAAACAGGACAAGAAACACATACTTAGAAAGAAATATATTCTTTTTGTGTGGAAACGAAGTACGCATTTTTGTTTAAGCCTGGTCCCATCAGGATCCAAGCGTACACGGTCCGCAAAAAACTCCACCAATTTTAGTGATCGGGTTGTAATTCATAAGAAATACGTGTAAAAAAAAGGTAAAGGCGGTCGATCCTGTAATCCCAGGAGCGGAGTGCCCATCTCTCTTTTAAAGCGATATGGCCAGACTCACTCCTTTTTATAATATTGCTGTGTGGGGTTCGCTACACCTCCTCCACTGCGAGTCTGTTACCTTCCCAGCGAGTCTGTTACCTTCCCAGCACTGAAGAATGCCGGTACCCATTAAAATACACCTACGTAGAGAGGAGTAATTGCGGTAAATTGCCTTACTCAGGAGCGCAACATGTTAATCACAGCTGGACTCGAACCCACAACCTTTGGATTATGAGTCCAGTGCTCTACCCACTGCGCCACACATGCCCACATAAGAAATACGTGTACTGATAACAAATATACAATATTTAATTGTAATATTTGCATATTATTAACTTACGTGTAAACGTTAGATTGTCATCGTGAGGTCTATCGTGCATGGCATTCACATCGTTGGTAACATTCACCTCGACAACGGCCGGCGCAGGCTGGACCCTACCCTTATGAGCACTGGTAAGATAAAATGAAATGACTGGTTAAACAGGTTGTTTGTTGTTCAAAGTTGATCACCAACAAAAACCCATGTTTCATTAGGTTTAAAACATGCCATTTTAAATATTTATCGAAAATGGACGCTACGTTTAGTATTTCATTGGGCACTGTCAATTTGAGATGAATTTCCCAAACGTCCATACAGAGCTAGTTTATATCGCGATATTCTTCTGTTTATATCATATCGCGACACCCGTGGCACTAACACGCATAATAGGTTCAATGGTTTGTCTATTTTATTATTGGGAGTGACTCTAAATGTATACACGAGAGCCTTTTTGCGATTTCGTAATGACTGTATCCGGGGACTGTATACACATAAATCCTCGTATATTTTCGCGTACTTCCTGTTTTCGATTGCGGGAATTATTTATTCAGATGTTGCAGAGTTTGAGATTTTTGTAACAGCTTTGTTCCTTTGTTTTAAGCATTTTAAACCAGTTTTATGGGTGACCAACTCATCAGAACCATGAAATAAAAAAAATAAAAGATACCTCTTCCTCAAGGTTCGCTAAAGTTTATCGCAAAACAATGGCGATTTTGTACTAAACAAATTGCCTCCTTCATTTTGATTGTTGAAAAAGTCTGGAAGCTAAACATGTTTTAATTTTTATTATTTTGCCTAAGGCCCCCCCCCCCCCCCCCCCAAAAAAAAAGTTGTTTGCTTGTTCTCGTCCGACCGACCGTGTGAGGCAGTCCCGACTGGTCAGAAAAAAAACCTTTTTTTTGTTGAATTTTTGTAAAAAACCCACATTCATTTGAATGACCTATATTGAACCCTACGTTACTCCTCATGTGAGCCAATACCCTTTTCATGTCACCTCCATGTTAAGGACCAAATAATTCAGAAATTGTACATGATAAAAGTTATACTTTTGAACAGAATAAAACTTAATACTGTAGTAATTAGGATCTAAAGATAAAAGTTTCTAACGCTATGCTGTGGGTCATGGGGTATAAATATGTTGGTTATTTCAAATCAAATGTGGGCTAAACCATGCTAAAATTAACCATTGCCATTAGCCTGCCATTGATAAGGCTTAAAATGGTGCATGTTTGTTTTTGTGTTTGTAGGATAGGCCAGAACAACCAATGTTAAAAAATTTAAAAAAATTAAAAAAATCCGACCTACCGACCTAACTTTTTTTGACCCATCTATGGACAAGCAAACTATTTTTTTGGGGCCTAATCTGACCAGAGAGTTACGTTAATTAGATACTAGAGACATCTCTCTGATCTGACATATATGAGCATGTTATTGAGCGAACCGAATAAGCTGGTGCGGTATTTGATTTCGCTGCACGACTGTCTGTCGTTGTGTATCACTTTATTTGCTTCTGCGCATGTATTAACGACTGTCGTATACATAGTCAATGCAAATTCGCTACAAGATTATGTCATATATTATATAGTATGCGCGATTGCGCTGCACGATAATCCTGTACAGACTGTTATAACAAATTATACAATTGCAATTTAATTTTTAACCAAATATTAAAATCATGCAATGTCTAAATCGTTTACACTCTGTGATAAGTAATGTGTTGACTATCAGGAGAATTTCATTTGGTCTTTTTGACTATTTTTGTTTAACAATTATGAACAATCTACTAAGTCGTCTAGAAATCGTGTTGGGCCACTTTCAGCACAGAATACAACCTTGTTTGTTAAAAGCAAATAATTAGGGTATCATGCAAGGATCATTAAGAGAACAACATAATTCTTTTCTAAATAGTTTTATTTCTTTTCAATAAATAAATTCATGAATTTAATTAATGAATAATGATATATTGATCTATTTCTTTGAGTCCATAAATGAATTTCCTCATTATTCCTCCTGACATCAGGACATGGTACCGATCCTGAAACAACCATAGACGAGATATGGAGCCAATCTGGTTCAACAGGTATCTTCCATATGTGCTGGTATCACCGTGTTGTTAAACAGATCAAGGTAGCGTTAAGCATTCATGTTCGCATCTATACATATATATGTCCAATCAAAGCCCCATCACCAAAGATTCCTACCCCGGAACAAGTTTTTGTCTGATTTTGGGCGGTATAAGTGAAATCTAGAGGAAAGGTTAATCCTGTGCGCATGGCTGATGAGACTGGTGATCACTCTGCTATAGGAAATATTGCTTCGTCCCCAATAAAAACATCATGCATAAATCTTTCCTGTTGCACCCCGCTCTAGACACTCTGCACATTGGAGTCTCTTTGGAAAGTATGACGCCAGACGATCCGCTTGAAATGAACCATAAGAGCACTCTATTCCTACGTTCATGATTTGATTTCAGTCATAATGTTCTTCCCAGGAATTTAGCCACAGTGGCCTAAATGATTTCACGACTACATCTGGCGTCTGCAGACAACATTCAAAGTTTCACAAAATGTTTCAAAAATGTCAAAACTATTGAATTGCATTTACCATATTTGGAATCAGCGTGAGAAATGCATTCAAATAAGTACAAACATCCCTAGTAGTGGTTCAGTAATCCTTGAGATAGACCTTGAAAGGTGGAAAACGGTTTCTGAAAAATATATTTTGTATGGTAAAACCAATAGCCGCGTGGAAAGTGTTAAGAAGCTGAGAAAATTCCCATTGCATGTATAAATTGCATGATATCAAAAATTGAAACAGAAATTACTTTGGAACTATTTTAAACATTTTTTTCCCAAACATTTTATAACTTGTTGTTACAGCTTGTATATAGTTTTGGCCTTATTGTTATTGATTATATCTATAGGTACATGCATAATCAACCACACACAAACTCTTATTGCTTTATACTTAAATCCTTCCACACACAGCCAATGAAAGGAAACCCAAAGAAGAAAAAAAACCCAGATCCTTGGTTTAACGTTTGTCCTGCACATATTTATAAATCTTTGTTCATTTATTTATTTATGCTTACACCATGTTATTAACGACTGTAAAGGCGGAAACAATCAAGACCAAGACAACTACACACACACAGATGACAATGATAATAATTGTGGAATCTTCCAGTTCTGTTCTAGTATCTCCTGGAATTTTTGATATGGATATATATAAATTAATGGAAAAGCAAAACAACAACATGGTAAAAAAATATCAATAGTCAAGTCTGTCATATGACATGCGTGTCATACTTCCCGTTATCAACCTCATCCCCAACAAGACGAAGGCGGCCGGAAATTAATCACGCTTTGACGGCTAATCACATCACATGTTTTAAAAAAGTAACGAAATTGATTTTTAAACTCCACCGGTTTTTTTCTTCTTAATACACTGGAGTTGATTTTCCAACTCGACCGGTTTCACTTACATTGGTCCAACTCCACCGGTTTCACTTACGCTGGGCTGATTTTCCAACTCCACCGGTTTCATTTACACTGGAGTCGATTTTCAAACTACAACGGTTTTTGGGTTCATATAGTTAATTAGGACTAGTTAAAAATCAGGTTTTCAATATATAATTGTATGATTATAAACGACAGCATAATTGATTACCGGAAATTTACCCAAAAAAAGGAACGTGGAACGGCTTCTGAATTATTTACCTGCACCAGGTGGTGCTGTAATGCTGGACTTCGTTTGTATCTCGACTGGAATAGACCAATCCCCTGGACCAGCTGATTCCCCCTCTGTAACTGCTCGGACCTGGCAAATATTCATAAAATCGTACACGTATTATGATATCTGATGACGACTCTAGCTCAATAAGGAGTCGAAACTAGTCAGTATGATTTTATTGGAAAGAACAATTTACATCTAACACAAAAATGCTGGACTTCGTTTGTATATCGACTGGAATAGACCAATCTCCTGGACCAGCTGATTCCCCCTCCTTCGTAAGGGGCGATATCCAAACTCTCAAGCGGTTTTACACCGGTATTACACCGATTTTACACCGGTATTAAAACGATATTTTTTTCTATTGTTGAAAGCATCGGAAAAAGATCAGTGATTAACACCCCGCTGCACCCGCCTCTCTACTTATCTGGCGTTAACAATAGAACTATTGTAGTACTGTCGATGGCTCAATTAGTAAAAGACAGATGAAAGCGCGAGGAAGGTTGTGTTATTAAGCTGACCAGTGTTCACCCGACCCCCGTTGTGACGTAAAGAGCGACCCATTTGCCAGATTGTATACCTATCGGGTTTCTAGTACAAGTGCCAGGTTTTATCATGGCAGGTGATGGATGAGGAGGCTAATCGCGACACCACTCAAACCCCGACTCAAACGAGATATGTTTGTAGCCGCCTATTCATTGCTAGGCTTATCGTACTCCACTCGTTAACGTCATAAGAATAATCCTCCTTGAAGTGGCCTTTAAAGACTATTGTTCAGCCGTGGATGATTTTTGAGTAAGCAGTACATGCATGGATAATGTTATCATTGAATACTAAACAATATGGGAGCCATTAAACATAACGTGTTATTGTTTTCTGGTTTTTAGGCATAATGTGTGTAATCAAGTAGCATTATGAATCTTACTCCCCTAAATAGTGTCATTTTTCTGCGTTTTAGACTATTTAAGAATGTTGCATACACTCTGAACGTGACCTAATAAATAATAATTATTAAGAAATGAAGTAATTAATGTAATAAATAATATATAAATTAATAATTATATCAATCAAATCTACTGTATTTAGGCCTATTTATAATTAATTGATTGATAAATAATTAAATAAACATCAACAATTAAGAAAGAAAATACAAAATAAATAAATAACGTTAAAATGATGTCAATACCGACCTCTACCCAGACTCGAGCGCTCTACGTATAGAGCACAAGGAATATAAACCATATAACCGCCACAAAGATTCGAACGTACGGCCTGCTGATTGAGAGCCCTAATCTTTACCAACTGAGCTATTTCGATTTTCCTGAAATCCTCAGCGCTTTATACCCAAATATAGTTCTCATTCAACTATCCCCTAAATACACACGGATTTTTAAACACGGTGTTGTTGTCTGTAAAATGTGTCTATGATTTATTAGATGTAAGTTATTTTCGTTCGGCCTATATCAACAATTTTTGAACAACATTACAAGTTATTCGCGGTATATTAAATGTACAATTTAACAAAAAACCCTAGTATACCCCCCCCCCCCCCCCAACTCAAAGGTTGCATTCATGACTCAACGATTTTTACGAAACTTATGTAAATCCCTATCGATTGCACAGTCAGACATCAAGGAATTACCCCAATAGAATCCATTTCACTCATGCGTGTTCGTAACAACAGGGTCTTGTTCCCGTAGTATTTGTTGTTCAGATCAATTTGATGCAAGTCTTACTGTTCAAAGAATGACCTATACATTTGGCGGGTTATTTAAACGTGTTGATCTGTAGTATTAGTCTTTTCAAATTTGGGAACAGACTTTAGTTCCTACAAATATGACCGACTCATGGATGGCTTCTATTGCTAGTATTCACATCACATTATCTAAATCAATATTCAATACATATAGCATTGAATATAATTTAGATTACAAAAAGGATTTGGTTTTTCTGTCACGAGGAGGACAATGAAAACATTGAATTGTACCTGTCCAATTACTGTATCCGATTTCGTATCGAATAATGTTAAAATCCATGTTCTGTTTCTTATAATTTTATTGCTACTACGTATGTAGCTCCTTATAATAATAATATTAAAAAAGCCACACACAAAAAAGCCCCCAACAAACAAAAACAACAAAAACAAAAACAACAAAAACAAAAACAACAAAAACAAAAACAACAAAAACAAATTCACCCCCCCCCCCCCCGCCCCCCCCCCCCCCCCCCCCCCCCAAAAAAAAGTAAGAAAAAACAGAAGAAATAAATATAAAGGGATAACATAAATAAATATAATCATAAATATGGGTAAAAAACCATGGGACGTACAAAATAAAGGTACTACTGAGATCGAACTTAAGATTCAATGGTATCTATATCATTATGAGTGTTTATTGTAAATCAGCTGCCCTACCAACTGAGCTAACCGGTACACAGCAATTTCTTGTCATGCGAGTTCAAATATATGGATAGGTTCACATGATTTAAAAACAATAAAAAAACCAATAATAGGTCTAATGAATAACAAAGCCCCTCCCCAAGAAAAATAAATACAAAATATTACAAAATAACAAAACGAAAACGTTAACAAAACAAAACAAAACATAGACATTGGAGACACAGAGAGAAAAAAGAAGAAAAGAGAAGAAGTAATGGTTGGTTGAGGAATTGAACCCAGGATTCCTGCGTGGGAGCGCTAGAGCGTGGCCACTATGCTGCACTAGACTATTACAGTTTTGGCAAAGTCGTTGATAAACATATATTTAGTATGGGGTTATTTAAGCATCACATTTCTTACGCGTTGCTGATCCCCATACATCTTTCAAAATTAAAAAGAATGAAGCAATTAGCATTTTAAACAATACGAATTGTTTATTAGGATTCCAGCTTCTTGCGGGTGCTGTGCAATCTGTAATTGCTTCAGTATTGCGTGCACTAGGGCTGTGAGAATTGAGCGTAAAATGTCCCGGGAAAATGTCGCAAGTTGTATAGTGGTTCCATGTTAGAGTGAGAGTAAACAACATTCCAGACTCGTGATGATCGGTAGCCTAATTGAGCCATCGACAGTAATACAATAGTTCTATTGTTAACGCCAGATAAGTAGAGAGGCGGGTGCAGCGGGGTGTTAATCACTGATCTTTTCCGATGCTTTTAACAATAGAAAAAAATATCGTTTTAATACCGGTGTAAAATTGGTGTAATACCGGTGTAAAACCGCTTGAGAGTTTGGATATCGGCCCTAAAGCGAATTCGGAAAGTTAAAAAAACACACCGGGAAACCCCATTGACTGACTGTACTGTAATTTACTAATGGATACGATATAAGTATCCTATTCATCTGATTTGAATAGGATAGTCTAGTTCCCTATTGTTTGGGATTGACAAGAGACGGTCACAGTAGAAAAAGGATTTATTATGTCTTGGTATGTTGTTATCGATCGGTCATTTGTGATGAATCATCCTATTAATAACGTGGTTTGTTAAAGGGAAGCGGTCATGGTGAGGATTCTAACGAAAATTGAACAGCGCGCGGCGACTATTTGAATCTAAACACGTTGGACATTGGCGCAGTCTGTAATTGTTCTACACTGAAAAATAATTTGGTGTCATTTTGACACTAAAACAAGTGTCAAAAAATGGTTCCTCAGTTGGCTACCTAAAGGTGTCAAATTGACACCATTATGGGTGTAAAATATGACACCTTTGGGTGTCATATTCATTTTGACACCTAGGGTGGTTACCTGAGGACCCATTTTCGAAAAATGCCATTACACCCCAAATGGGGTGTAATATTGACTCTCTTAAGTGTCATATTGAGTTTGACACCTAGGGTGGTTACCTGAGGACCCATTTTCGAAAAAATGTCATTACACCCCAAATGGGGTGTAATATTGACTCTCTTAAGAGTCATATTGAGATAGCACATGTTTAGGAGCCGGTAAGACTGGTAAGTACCGATCTGCTCCATTTCCAGACATTTTTGATAATAATTATGATACAATTAGCGTAATGTAAGACGTCCGTATGAAAAAGACTACCACTGAGCCAGATGAATCGGGCTATATGTAATGTTGCACATATCATCGTATGCATGCATGACGAACACACACATAGTACTAGTAGGTCACACACATAGTACTAGTAGGTCCATGCACTGACACACAGTCCAACAAAATGCTAGTCTCTGACTATGAAATTGTAATTTATTTCATCAGTTAGTTGGCGCAATATTAAACAACATGAACAAGGGTTACATTACGCTAATTGTATCATAATTATTATCAAAAATGTCTGGAAATGGAGCAGATCGGTACTTACCAGTCTTACCGGCTCGTAACATGCAGACAAAATGGCGACGAGAAAACGCATGCGTTGATATGTTGATAGACGCCCAATTTGGTGTCAGAATTACACCAATTGGTGTCAGAATTACACCAATTGGTGTCAGAATTACACCAATTGGTGTCAGAATTACACCAATTGGTGTCAGAATTACACCAATTGGTGTCATGCTGCTTCGACACCTCTAAAAACCGTGAGCTTTCCCGCCAACTATTGACGCCCTTGGAGTTATTTCAATTAATCTGACACCAGTTTTGGTGTAAATCACTAAATGATCATTGAAAGGTGTCCGTCGGACACTTAACGGTGTCACCGTAAATTATGTGCAAACCCATATCATTGACGATTACATCAATTTTGGAGTCAAAATAACACCTTTTGTAAGTGTCATTTACAGTTGACTCCAAGAAGGTGTCGCTGTGACACCAATTTATTTTTCAGTGTGTTCAAGGCATCATGTTATCGCGCGCGTAATTAAAACGCGATAACGCTTGCTTCTTAGGTCGATAGGCCGTGGGGAGATGGTGCTGCGCCTGTCTCCAAATAACGAGCTGACATTACCCCTAAAAAGCATGGCCTAAAACACTATTTCATATAATTTATCAAGATACAAAAAATACTTGTATGTTAGATTCAACAAATTCGTCTAATATCATTTTCCTGCCGTCGAATTCCTTTTTCAGCAAACCCATATCATTGACGATTACACCAATTTTGGAGTCAAAATAACACCTTTGTAAGTGTCATTTACAGTTGACTCCAAGAAGGTGTCGCTGTGACACCAATTTATTTTTCAGTGTACGTATGTTTACATGCAAGCGGTATTGTGTGCGACTCTACAACAATCTCTTAACCCAATGTAGACGGCACGCTCAATCAGCCATCCTTCATTTGATTGAACGCATTTTCTATCGTATGATGTAAGTGATGTTTTAGTTATGAGCTAAGATTTAGCTGGTACAAAATCGCCGTCAGCGGTTCTTTTCCTCACCATGCGCTATTCCCTTTAAGGTAACTGGAGCAAATGGTGAGAAGTCACAAACTGGTCCCAAAAAATGTTTCACTTATAATAATGTTGAGAAATACACCAATTCTGATTAAACGGGACAAAACTTAAGTTTTACATACTTTATGACCCACAAACTATATATTGTTGGAAAGCTTATGATTCAAGGTTTTTCATTTTTGCAAAAAAGAATCAAATTATACAGGGTGTGTAATTTTTTTACAGGGTGGAACATAAAAAAGTTGATCGTTTTTGCTCCTCACAAAATATTTTGATAGTTTGTACAATTAGGGTTTAGCTTAGCTGAAGATAGTCACCAAAATCAGAACAACCGCAGAAGGTGCTACCAAATTTGCTAAGAATCACTTGCCCAAAATGTAAACAGGAAAAGTAAAGGGTGTCTAAAATTATGATGAAATAATGCATAAAATGAAGGTTTGTATATAATATTCTATGAAATTTAGTTAGCATGGACTTTTTAATTTAAAAGAAAATGGTTATCAAAATGAACTACATGAATATCGTTAAAGTTCCTTTTATTTTGAATACAGGGTGGTCCAAAATAGGTCTAAATAGCAAATTTTTCATAAATCTATGAACAATTCTGTGAAGAAACACTTCTGGCTTTTTTAGGTAAATGTTTTACTACCCAGGGTAGAAAAGGACCGGAGAGTCACACAAATGAAATCGAGAGACTGCGATTTGGCCATTGTTTAATCAATAAAATGAATAAAACTGTGTATTTTTTACATTAAAACACTCCCTGAATGAACATCATATTCTAGTAGAGAAGTCTAGATAACAATTCAATATTATTATTCATAGTAGCAGGCACATGTTATTAACACATATGAGGAAGTTTGAAACTTTCCTATGTATACTTTCAAAATGCATCAAATTCAAAAGTTCTAGTTTTCCGCTATTTTGTGTAGAAACCTATGGACGCCACATCCACCGGCCCACCCTTGACTCACTCGACGTTTAGATTGATAACACTGTTGCTAAACATGTGGCTTTAATCCTTTTTTTTATTCGGTAGCTGGATAAATTGTATTTAATATGATACCCAACATGTTATGTTTTTTTGACAACTTCTATTTAAAATAGAGACACGTATCACGATTTTAAGGATATTTTGAAACGGCCCCACCTGATTTGATATACCTATTAGTGATCTGTGACCAAATAGAACAATGAACTACGTGCAGCACACTTTGTAATTTTGCTGTTTCTCCATGGTATTTCAGCCGATCGCAATGAAAATAATGTTAGATGTGCCTTAAAAAAGATGAGTATCTGCCAAAAACATAATCCGACGTCACAAAAATAACTTTTTTATGCTGGAATGGTTCCTTCTGAAGGTATACCAATAACTGCACATGCCATTTATCATTTATAAATTTATTCACATGGGATTTCCTAATACCAGTTGATCTCAGTTCAAATTCCCATAGCGTTACACTGCCGATAATTGATATTCCTGAGGTGATTTACTACGGCGAGTTTACATAGGAATTCTGACTTGGTCGTTAAAATCATGAATTGAAATGCTTTTGAATCACGAATCTTAATAGGAAACATGAATTTAATGATATAAAATGTACAATGAACACAATGAAATGGTGATGGGGTATGATGGCTTAATACTTTGTGACAACACAGTGATAACTGGCAAGCTTCCGGGGGGGGGGGGGGGGGGGGGACATGATAATAACATGAACTAGCTTGCCATCGCCCAGTACAACCAAGTCAGAAGAAGATGGAAAGAGGACGGCGTGGCAGATCGATGTGGACCAGAGCCTGGATCCGGAGGGGCGACGACAGTTTGGACTTGTATGACCAGCTTATGCCGAACGTGTCACGAACGAATGAAACCTTACATGAACGTACACCCAAATTTCCAAAAAAGTATATGGCCGAACAGCTGACGAGAAAGCAAACCTACACCCAACGTGCGAAATGTATTGATCACTACATTGTCACACGCACAGGCATTTTGAACATGTTCAAAATAGTTCCTAGACCCCATCCGCAGCATACCTCTGTGAACCCAACGAACCGATGGGCATCACTGTATCCGTGTCAGCTGGACGGCCCCTTTCCGTGTGAAATTTGGTGGGAACGGTGGCCAATGGTGAAGACACACGGTGGGCGTTCCCGCCCGTTGAAAACGTTCACAAGGACATTCCCGGCCATAATAGTATGTCACGGAGACTTTATGAGACCGTCAACACGTTAACAGAATGTTACCCAGGTGTTATGTGGCAGGTACCGTGCAAACCCGTACGGTGTCACACTGCGAGCGCCCGGCGATAGTCTGTTCCGCGGATGGTTATCAGGCGGCATGCGCCGTTTCAGACGGCACCCACTACTCAAAGTATGGACAAACCCATCCGTTATCACACAATAGTCGGGCAACCACAACTAAATGTCCATCTCTTAGCAGCCCGTCGCTGAGATGGTCGATGGTCCACAACCGTTAATCATAACTCTGCGAACGGGCGCGAAACGGGTTGCGCCGCCCCTTTATAAGATCCTCATACCTGGCTCTCACCGTTCGCCTGCCCGTCGCTGAGATGGTCGACGGTCCACAACCGTCAATCACTGCTCTGCGAACAATCCGTCCTTATACCGGGCTCTCACCGTTCGCCGCCGCTTTTACTTAACCGGCAGGAGTTTTGAGCATGTTCAAAACTACTGACGGGCGGGGATGGCCGGCAAAGTCCCCTGAACGTGTTCAACAGACGTAAAACGGCCCACCGTGTGTCCTCATCGTGTCCCCGCCGTCCGCACCAATTTTTCACACGGTAAGATGCCGCCCAGCTCACACGGATACATGTGACAAAAACAGAGAGATCCGGAATGCGAGTCAAGCGGTGAGCTTGACTCTGTTGAGCGACTCAGCTTATAAGGGCGTTTTGATAACGTCATCAAAGCGGTTTTAGCCGGTACCCATGCGTTCCGGCCGGTGAGGACCCGGTGAGGAAGTGTATGAGCCCGGTACCAGGCGGTGAGGAGCCGGTATAGACCCGGTACAGACGGTATGGACCCGGTGACACAAAAAAAAAATCAAAGCGTTAAGGGGCCGTCCAGCTCACACGGTACATGTGACTGCACCTTTGAAGCAGTGACCGATATCCCATGGAAATCAGCAGTTGTAGTCACTGAACAATCATAAACTATCCACTCGATTTTATGACGGAGAAGAAATGTGCTCATTAAATGTATATCTAAGATTTTTTCGTACCGATTATTGATTTTGGATAAGCCAACATCAAAAAACCTGGTCCGGGACTTTTCTGTTAAGTGTATTCTATGTTCACATTTCCAATATGTAGGAATACTATTATACATCTTCAGCTCTGCTAAAGATTGCGATATATTTAATAAATGTTGATGGAATAGTTTGCATGAGACAGTATCATGGTAAATATTTATTATGAGAGAATATATAAGTATCTAGTTGCATGTCAATGTCACGCGCACATAGTCACTAGTCAATAAAATGTCGTTATAAAATGCAACTTGAAATTAAATTGTTTGAAAATAACCTGATAACCATGAACATGATGAACAGAGCGTACTAAGAAGCAGTGAATGCACATGGATGAAGGGTAAAATTGATTTGCAAACAATATTGTCCGGCGCTAACCCTAATATTATACCCTACCTTAATTGCATACGTTGTACCCGATGTCAGATTTTTGATCCAATAAAAGACAATGTCCTCTTCAGTTGATCATCATCATAAATGTCCGGTATTCCTTCGTCCTTATCGATAGTGACCACGCGGATGATGTAATTCCCTAAATTGCCGTTACGGTAAATGGAGAGTTCCAACTGATGTGTATTGAGTTTATATTTGTCGCCTCTTCTACTAAATTCCAGGGTTCAGACGGTGCTAGAAATGAATCAGTATTAACTTGAATCTGATATACACGTATAACAGATTGTGCTTCGCTGTAATATAACTTGCAAACCATAGGAATCAGACGGCAGCGGACGTACGGCTTCGCTCACAAATATCAAGGTTAAATGATGTGCGCAAAGCTAAGCAATTCACGTACGAAAAGCGGGTTGAAATGTGTGTAAAGTACACTTTACGAGTTAATTTTATAACTATCGGTCTTAGGATGGGTCTTAGGATGTTTTAAAATGTGATACATTTTGGAATCATGTAACAAAATCCATATTTACGTTAAAACGAAACCTTAAACAAATACATACATTGTATTGGTTTAAAGTGAGTCATACCGCTATGAAATAGATTTTTATCAATTAAAAGATGCCGGGGTGGAATCCAGTTCCGCCGGCGGCACTGGGGATTGAACCGGGGGTCACTCGCGTGGAAGTCCGGCACCTATTTGATTGCTCTACGAACTATTTTTCCCTATTTAATAGCCCGGGCGATCATGCCACGAGATTTGTAGCGATGAGGAAGGTTAGGGTTAGGAACACAAACGTCGTGTTTTCGGAAGGAAACTAGGGAAGAAAAACACGTCCTTTTTGCTGTTCGTTTCATAGTGTACTCTCAGTGTTGGTGTTTGTTTGTTTGTTGGGGTTTTCTTGGGTTTATTTTGGTGTTTTTTGCTCTCTTTTTTTGGAGGGGGGGGGGGGGGGGAGTCTATCACCTACCTGATCGCGTCACGGGTTTTCTTTTTTATTAATGAGGAATGTTAGGATTATTGGCAAATAGTGAAATTACTCCTGCGGTCATATGGTACCATTGTCGCACACATTTGACTCCTTGACCACAATTTGATCCTTACCTGAAGGTAGTGTGCAATCGTAATTTCTGAAAGAGGTGTATGGTCCACATCCAACAGATTGTACAGGCCTTTACTTAAAATCAAAGCATTCATAATGTTCGAGGTCTGGAAATGGAACATGCGAATCTTCTATATTCTCTTGCTGAACAGCCCCGTTCTCATCTTCCAATTTGTAGACGTAACCGGTTATAATTCCATTTTGTAATTCGTCGATTGGAGGCAACCAAGTATAGACCAAGTTCTGTTTTGTTTGTGAATCACATTGCAAATTCTGTGGTTGTCCTTCTGGAACTAAAAAACAATTGTAAATCTTTCACAATACGGAGTATAAAGTATCTATACCATTATGGAACAACCGTACAAATCATCGTACGTGGCTAATGGGATATCATTGTCAGCGGAGTGATTGTAAATGCCTTTTTTGGGGGGGGGGGGGGGCGGTCACATGACGGCAGATCATCACATATCCGGTGTCTCTAGGGATCCATCTTTATTAACTAAATCTGGTATAGTCAGAGAAATGATTTAGCCCATACATCTAGCTACATTGGTATTTCTATACATTTTTTTTGCTGCGATATGGTTTTATTTCAAAAACTGGTTTCGAAACCAGGGTGGTGGTTGTTGTGTACAAAATATATGGGGAAAATGGAAAATATTTCGAAATTTACGATCAATTTAATATAACCCCTTATCCCTGTATGGTATATGCTACATTGGTATTGCTATAATTTTTTTGCTGCGATATGGTTTTATTTCGAAAGTAAAGGGTGGTGGTGGTGTTGTGTACAAAATATATGGGGAAAATGGAAAATATTTCGAAATTTACGTTCAATTTAATATAACCCCTTATCCATGTATGATATATATAACAGCTTTTGGTCTCATTTTAAAGATTATGTCATAGTCTGTATAAGTGTTTGTTTCAACAAACGTTTAAACTATTACGTAACAATATTAAGATTAACCCTCGTCCTCCTGAGACGTGTTTGTAACACGGTTAACTAAGGAGGGGGATCATCATCCCCCATACAAATTCAAACAGAGATGCAGAGTATGCTTATTTTGATACCAGGGTATAGCTAGAGGTCTCCTCTTTCCATATATACCAAAACAAGTACAAACATCCCTCGTATGCCGTCACAATAATGTCACTAAAGATGGCCAACCTCAAAATCCCGTTGTATTCATCTGTACAGTAAAACTTATAGGCCAAAGTTGACATTTTTGCCAAAAGAGTTCCAAATATCGGAATGTCACTTGTTATTATGCTAATAAGTGAGGGCAATGATGTTTCTAACATAATATAGGCTACGTTAGTGCATTTTCAGTTGATGCACCAACTCTCTGGAACTCACTACCCTATAATTTAAGATGCTGTGATTCACTTGACTCTTTTAAGAACTTGTTAAAACAAAATTATTTGACTTTTCATGTTAATATGTATTTTTGTTTTATATTGTGTGCGCCTCGGATTAGTTCACCTAGATTGACGGCGCATTATAAATGCCATTACTATTATTATATTATATTATATATAGTCTGTCTTCAGGATGTACATTGGACTTGCGAAATGGAGAATCAGATTAACTTAATTGGGGCTATAACTGCTATTTCAGTCACGGTTGCAGCAATTCTAGAGGTACAGCAATTCTTCTAATGATAACTTTAAATTCGAGGCTCACGGTTAAAAAAGTGATCCAGTCGGAAATTGGGTCATATTAGACATAACCTTTTCAGATCTCAGGGTTTCTTTAGCCAACATTCATGGTCCAAATCAAGACGACCCCGGTTTCTACAAAAATATCATGGATGAAATTGAGAGCTACAATAACGCACACAGCATTATCTGCGGTGACTTTAACTTAGTCCAGCAACCAAACCTGGATACGATGAACTACAATAGTGTAGGCAATCCCAAGGCAAGGATTGTTCCATGGAGGAAGAATAACCCTACAGCCCGGAGATACACATGGCGACAACCCACCCTTTAAACAAGGGCGACTGGATTTCTTTCTCTTTTCTCACGAGATGTTCTCAATGGTAGGCAATACTGACATCTTGCCAGGCTATAGGTTTGACCACTCAATCCCTACAGTTAGTTTCGCTAAGCAAACGCCGCATAGAGGTAGAAGTTCAACAATTCTTTACTTAAGGACTCAAAGTACATCCAGGTGGTGAAAGATGCTATTGGCGAAGTTGTCAAACAGTATGCTGCGAGTCCATACTTATGAGAAAATTTGAAAAATTATCCGGGCAAAGAGGTGCAATTCAACATCAACGATCAACTTCTACTTGATATGATCTTGGTTGACATTAGAGGCAAGACTATATAATTCCGTAGGGTGCAAATATGAAAAGGAAAAGAGAGAAGGAGATGAATCACTTGAAGTTGAGATTATCCGAATTGATCACACGCTTGATCTAAATCCTACACATACGACGGCAGACACGCTCATGAAAGATCTCAAATCGGCCAACACAAAGTTACAAGAGTTAAGAGAGGTCAACATGGAAGGAGTTAAAATCCGCACCAGAGTGCAGAATCTTGAATTTGGTGAAAAACCGTCCAAATACTTTCTCAATCTTGAAAAGAAGAACTATGTCAAAAAGTCTATTAATTTTCTTGAAAAACAAAATGGTATTAAAACTAACAGCCAAAAAGAAATACTTGTTGAAGCCAAAACGTTCTACGAGAACTTATACAGTGATAAGGAAATGCAAGTCGACACGTCGTTGCTTGATACGATTCCAAACATACCCACATTGTCGGAAGACGAAGCCAGCCAAATTGATGGTGTCCTTGAATGATCTTTCGTCATTCATCATTCGTGCGCTCAACAGTGCATTTGATAGGGGATCTTTTTCATATTTTCAAAACTTAGGTGTTATAACGCTTCTTCCTAAAGGCAATAAGACGCGTCAACACCTAACAAATTGGAGACCAATTACTTAACTCAATTTACAAACTCGCTTCTATGTGCATTGCTAACAGAGTGAAGTGTGTTCTCTCTAAGCTTATTGAGAATGATCAAAATGGTTTTATGGCTGGTAGATTTATCGGTGAAAACATTAGAATTGTTTATGATATCATCCTTCACGCTGAAGTGAAATCAATACCTCGGATTATCTGGGCTGCTTCTTACAGACTTTGAGAAGGCTTTTGATACTGTCTCTCATAGTTTCATTTTCAAAATTCTTAAGCGTCATGGCTTTGGTACTTCAATTCAGAAATGGATTAGACTCTTTTATAACAATGCTGAATCTAGTCTGCTTATTAATGGCAATATGTCTGATAGATTATTTGTCAAACGGGGTTGCCGTAAAGGTGATCCCCGCTCGCCTTACCTTTTTCTACTGTGTGCTGAAGTACTTGCGACGATGGCAAGAAACAACTATGATATGAAGTGCATTGTTATTGATAACAAGGAGTTTAAATCACACAATACGCCGATGATACCACATTCATTCTTGACGGTAGTGAGAGGTCGCTTGTAGAAACCTTAAATGTTCTTGATCAATTTGCGGTCATGTCTGGGTTACGTATCAATAGCAATCAAACAAATACTGTTTGGATATGCTCTAAGCGGAAGGTGCAGCCTTTAAGTACTAGTAGCCATCTCAACTGGGTCAGGAATAGATTCTCCATGCTCGATGTTGATTTCAGTCTTGATCTGCATCAGATGCCAGCATTAAACTACTCTATTATTGTTGAATATATTCGCAAATCGATGAATCAATGGTCGAAGAGACACTTGACAGTTGTGGGTAGAATAGCAGTTTTATCTCGAGATTCAGTCATCTGGTTCTGGCCATCCCCAATCCAGATTGCAACTTGATACATGCGCTTAACAACATGTTTTTCAATTTTATATGGAAAGGCAAGACGGATAGGATTTGCAGAGACCAGATGTGTGGTGATATGACGAAGGTGGCACAAAAATGATCCAAGTTGGTATAGTTTTCAATGCTCTTAAAATATCATGGATTAGTCGTCTTCTAAGGGCTGGTAATTTCAATATAGCTGCCCGTAAAGCTGTTACCGGTTTCTGTATTTCACACAGCTGAAGGACATAGGTAACTTTATCTGCGGTACCCGTAGGTGGACTAGTTATATTAATAAGATGAGCAATAATTTCTGGAAGGAAGTTCTTCTTGCCAGGAATTCGTTTCAGCAACACATGAAGCTAAACGATTGCAGCGAAGTTCTACGGTCATGTATCTGGAACAATCCCCAGATTAATATTGGTGGAAATGTTGTTTTCTATTCCAGTTAGGTTCAAAATGGCATTCTAGGATTTTACTCTTTGGATGCACTTAGGAGAAAATATGTTAATCTTAGAACAAACTTTCTTGAGTACCATGGGCTTACACGTGCTATTATTGAGAGTTTTAGAAATGTGTCATTGTTTGCTAATGCTAAGCCGGTTGCCAACCCATTCATTCCTATAAACATTGATATTCTATTGATATTCTATTGTAGGCGTATCTATAAAATCCTTTTACCCAATTTCAATAATAAAGCCAAGATAAAATGGTCGCAAAAACTTCAGTACATCGACGATAACAAATGGAAAACTATCTGCAACGCGCCATCTAAATATACTGGGCATGCTGGGGATATCAAGCTAAGATGATGTCAGTTTCGAATAACTCAGCGTATCCTGAGCACAAACTACTTCCTTATGATGATAAAGGTTTCCAGCGACGATCGATATTCTTTTTGTAATCAGGTCCAGGAATCAATTCATCATATATTCTGTATGTGTTCTGTTACTAATACCATTTGGAGAAAGCTCGAGGAATGGATACTATTCAAATGTAAAATTAAGGTTTCGCTGTGCGATAATGACATTCTCTTTGGCAAATTCCCCATTAGTAAACATCCTGGTCTTAATAACATCATGTTCATTGCGAAATTTACTTTATACAGAAATAGGTGCAATGGTTCAAAACCGTCATTTAAAAAGATCCAACATATCATTAAGTACCATAACACTGAAAAACACATGTGGGAAAAATCTCTAAAGAATACCCTCTATACTAAAAAATGGGATGTTTTCCACGTGCTTTTTGTATAATTGAATTTATATTTTGTAATTTAGTGTATGTTTTAGTACGTTATCCTGTATTTATGCATACTAACCATAGTTTGGTTGTACAGTACAGCTCGAAATAGAGTGCACAATATCAACGCACATCAGTGCAATGTCAGTGCAATGTCATTGCAATATCATTGCAATGTCATTGCAATGACATTGCAATGACAGTGCACTAATCGGATTACTATTTGCAATGTCATTGCAATGTCAGTGCAATGTCATTGCAATATCATTGCAATGTCATTGCAATATCATTGCAATGTCATTGCAATATCATTGCAATGTCAGTGTACACTCTATTTCGAGCTGTACTGTATGCTCCCCAGCTATTTTTATTATCACAATAGCTTTTCTTGCATTGCGTTTTCTTCTCTAATTGTGCATGCCTATGGGCTAATACTTCTTGGTGTAGTCGGTGTCAGCCATGATGGTTATCAGGGTTGCAGGGTCACGAGAGGTTAAAATTGAATCCTCATCATAATAAAGTACACATAATCCAAATGATGCGAGTGCATGACGCACTTCAACTGTCATGAGATGGCGCATTCTTTTTTGCGTACGTAGCTGTGTTTTAATGGTTGAGCAATTAATGTAAAATTTATATTTTCCAACTACAGATGGCGACATTAGGCTATATATATATATATATATATTATGTTTCAGGAAAAATAAAACTGTAATTCGTTTATAATGTATATTCATTACTTCATGAATAATCGCGATAGCTGCGTACCAAGTGCGTTCCAATAAAATTAATCGTTAGATGAGAACGCGCACGCCGAGCGCAGGTTACTAATAATTGCCTGAAAGTACTGCGTCAAAGTGTTCGATTTACCGACCAATGAAATTAAAGCCTCACGTCCCTAAACTGAATATTCAATGAGTTATGAGGAAACACGATTAAAGCTTATTTTTGATTGGTTGAATGATAAAATGTTAATGAGGGGATGACCCGACTTGGACTGTTTCAATAACTAAGAAGGGGTGGACAAAATAATAAACAGATAACTAATTAACTATTAGCGCGATTATATCGGTACAAATCAACGATTTGGATAAATATACATCTTTTTTGCACCCCTGAGGGACAATTCCTCAGACCAGAACAACATCCTCTGATTTCAAAACAAATTCACGAAAACAGTTGTTACGCAGTAATTATTCTCTAGGTATTTCTAACAGTTATGTACGAGTATTATACAAGAATAATAAACGCGTTCTGTGTTTGCACCTACTGCTTTCTGTTGTTCGTCCTGTTATCCATTCTGTGAATGGTCCATGTCCAGCGTTCGTCCATGCCCTCACTCGAAACTCATATTCGGAGTAGTGTTCTAAATTACCGAAGGTTGCCTCATTATATACGGTAAAGGATGGCTGGTGACCGCTAAATTCATATTCGAATTTCACGATATCTCCTCCTCTCTGTCCGCACGGGGGAAGACGCCACATGAACGTTAGCTGTCTTTGTACGGAAGAATCATATATTAACTCGGATGGCGGATCTTCCGGAACTGATAATACACATACGAAAATTAATAAAAGTTTGTAATTGTATAGAAAGTTCAGGGGGAACATAGTTATAGTAAATTACATTGCCTGTAAGATTGTCAAGGGTAGTTTTAAGTTGCCTTCCACTGATATGCAATGGGACGTGACATTAACCCCCGTCCTACTAACGGGAGGGGGGCGAAAACCATTTGAGGGTACCACCTAACCGGGCCGGTAGGGTAAGCAGTCATGTCTGAGGATAGCCCCCCCCCCCCCCCCCCCCTACACACACACACACACACTCCTTTAGTAAACCGTGTTACAAATACGTGCTATTGAATTTTGGACAATCCGAAAGTACTGCAAAATCAGTGATGGTGACTTTGAATAATGACACATGAGAGGGTTACATTAACTAGATTTCACTCCTCAAAATGTTTTGAATACCAAACCATTAATACCATAACATTATAAACTAGCTTTCGCTGCATTAGATAATGGCTCTGAATGATTAATTATAGATAATGGTCAGTCCACATAAAATGAGTTTGGAACAATAATGTAAGTTATGATGAATACGATTATGCCATGTACTTGATTTCAATCTACATAACAGATAAGGGCTTTGAATAATGTAACATGAATGAGGTTAGGATTCAGATTTCGCATCACCCGATAATGACTTTGATAATAAATCTTGATAAAAGATCAAGTTGCGAACAAGATTTGATTTTTCTTCCCTCGATAATTGCTTTGTATACAACCATTTTTGTATGCCCAGCATCATGGTTAATCTATTACCAGTACCTGTCTTGCATTTTTTTGTACGTGTATGGAAAATGTAGTAATCAGTGCAGAGTACTGTGCCACTACTAGTGGTACTTCATTAGTACTTTACCTACAGGTACTGGTAGGAGAGGAACAATAAGCCAGGCATAAGAAATGCTTGTATAATAAATCATGAATAAAAAAGATAAGGTTATGAACCAGATTTCAATTCAGACTGGACGTACGTACCTGCCTCGAACGTCTTACCAACTCCATCCATTGGCTTCCCAGTTAGTTGTCCAACAAAAGCGTGTACCGAAACATTATACATTGAATGAATAAATAAACCACCGATGATGTATTCTGTACTTGTGGTGATAACCGACTGTATTGGAGACGACAATGTCTGATTGCACATATCCAAGTCAATCAATCTGTAATTGACTGAGTAAGCTTGTACAACGCACAGGTTTATGGGCATCGGTGCTATCCACGTGCTATGTAATTGGTGGGCAGATAAAGTCTCAATATCAAGGTTTCTTACTGGACGAGGAGCTACAAAGAGGAGACAATGTTTTGGCTAAGAATTATTCTAATGGCAAGTTATATACGTGTAGCATGAACAGCACACATGTAGTGATATTTAATGGTTTCACGGTCATGGCGATTCTTACCTGGCATTTTGTGACATATAAGCGACACTGTGACTTCAAGCATTATCAAAGCACAAGCACGCGTTATTTCGAAAATCAATTATTGATCCATGTGGTAACAATATTTTGCCTAATTGTCTGATAAAACATAATAATAGTCCGATATGGACTTTCCCGGGTAATTAATAATGTAAATGTGCGTGGCAACTAAAGCACTTGAAGGATGTTCTTGTTGTTCCAAGGCTGTTATTAGGATCTCCCCTGGAAAAACCGTTAAATTACGAGATGGGATCAGGAAAGGACAAAAGAATTTTCACAGCGGGTCACCTCCGTAATGATTCGAAAATCATGCATTAAGCCTAAAAAGAAGTGGGAATGTTCTTTCGGTACAAGGTTTTAGTGAATGTAAGAAATTCTTCACGTTTCGATTTACATACCTACTATGACTGTGCAAGCACTCATGATGTCAGTGTAAGGACCTGGTCCAACTGATGTCCTCGCTCGTACACGATATTCATAACACTGACAATCATCAAGATTGTCGAAACGTTTGATTGGCTCGTAGACAGTGCCCTCTTTGATGTCATACTCAATCAAGTCTATTCCAATCTGATAATCGTATGATTTAATCAGGCCATTTTGGAATTCAGGTTCAGGTGGGTCCCAGGCAAACTCAAGAACTTTTCTTGTTGAGTTTTCACACTCTAAGTTTTGAGGAGACTGTTGTGGCACTAAAGTATTACATGAAAACACACAAATAATTTAGTATTTTAAATTGGATACATAATTTGTAAAACAAAAACGCTGATTGTGTATATTGCGCCGCCGCTACATGAGGATGATCTCACGCAAACATACACGAGGTCAATTCGCCCTCAAAACGGTGGAACGTCGTGCGCATTACGCAGATTTTTGCGAGCATGTGTAGTAATTTAAGCTTATAAAGTGTGGCTATGTTTAACTTTGATTAGGAGAGTTATGTCCTGTGCTTGCAATCCAAACAAGAACAGTCCTTATAGAGGACAATCTTCACGTATAGGCTTTAGCATGGATACAAATGGTGGGGAAAAGTGCAGTACTCGTTTCTAAACAATCAACTCGTGCATTATATTTACATGAAAGTGTAGTTGGAAATGGATCTGGCCCCACTAAAACGCGTCAATTACTCAACAGTGTCAAGACGTGCACCGCTATCCGTACCAACTATAATGTTAAATGTAGGCTTATTTAAAAGACGAAATAATGCACATATCAGTAGTATGACGCACTATAATACGGCCCCCTGGATTGGTGTGTTACTTTACCGAGGTGCGTCACTTTCTCATGTACCATGACGCAATCCTGTATCACAAAAAGGGACGGTCCTTTGCCATACAATATGAGTGTACCTTCAGTCAATGTTATGACGAACAATTGACAGATTCTGACGAACCATTGACGCACCCAACCGATACACAAATTGGTTCTGGTAGAAATAATCACCAATTGATTTCCGTGTTTAATGCGGTGGATAGGCGAGTACTAAGTAGATCCGTGATATTTTTCAATATGCTGTTTTTTACAACTGGAAAATTACTGCATGTATGTGATTTAAGGCTATATGAAAATACACTTTTATTGAACATCACAGCCTATATATTTCACCAATAACACATTAAGAGCCGGATTTAGTAATCAGGCCATCAGGACATAGCATATAATAATAGCTGTCACCAATACGATCTAGAAACCCAAAGCTCTAATAAAATTTGACCTGTTTGCCCTGTACTTATACGTGTCATTTCAAGATTAACTATCTGTTTGTATTATATTTCATTTATATTATATATAATATAATAAAAGCAGTTTACCAACCTATCTCTGTACATAGTGCAAGTGCAGTGTGTAATTTGAAATGATTCCTTGTAATGTACAGACAGAATTTCACATGCGGTACCAGTTATATATGCAGCTGTGTGATTGGATAACAAAGTTGTGTGTCATAGCCTCTGAACCAATAAAATCACAGTTTACTTGACGTTTGGAGGGTCTAATCGCACACACTGCTTTGACACCGTTTGACATGTGACCTTGTTAGCAAATTATTAAGTTAGAGCACATACCCTAATCTCTAGAAGGCGCAAATGAGGATAGTCAATGAATGGACAAAGTCAAAGTTTGGGAATGAGAAAGTGGTTGAATTGAGATTATGCGTTACTGCGGGAAGACAAAATAAATCAACCAAGGACTCTGCTAGGTGTGCTTACCCCACTCGGCAGTTTGTGCTCGAATGCTAGAGTTCGGTCCCGCTCCAACTGATGTGTGCGCTTTAATCACAAACTGAAACCACTGATAATGAGATAAATTTGAGAAATTCTGCCACGTGTCGACGGTTGTGTTGCTATATTCCACTCCGTTGTCTGACTCGTCCATTAGGGTATACGTATACAATATGATGATTCCATTTTGTTTATCCTCTGGTGGCGCGTCCCAGACAAACCTGAGATTTGCCCTCAGGGAGGTGTTTGCTGAAAGGTTGACAGGACCTGCTGATGGATCTGAAAACAAGAAATAAAACACAACATTGTAATTATTAAGGGGCCATATCCAAACTCTCCGTGATTTTAAAGCATTTTACTACCGATTTTACCCCGGTATTCCAACGAAATACCGTTGTAAAATCGGTATAAAATCGGTATACCGTTGGAATACCGAGGTAAAATCGGTAGAAAAATGCTTTAAAATCACTGAGAGTTTGGATATGGCCCCTAAGGGCGCGAGTACTACGGTCGAGTGTGGAATTAGAGTTACAGTTGAGAATGATCAACGATTGACGTCTATTAAAATAGTGGCATAATGAAATACAAGTGTATTGTATGTATGTATTGTATTTTTCTATCAATAAATTATTACATTTAATTTACTATTATATGCCATCTAAAAGCATTTCTAGTTGACATTGCGTTGTTTTGCGATACAATCACACATAGCGTAAAAAATATGATATTTAAAAAAAAATAGTCGAAATGGTTGAAAATGAAAAATAAATATTGCTATCTTCCCATTTTTTCTCTTTTCTTGAAAATCTATAACTTTGCCAACTTTCTTCCTAATCTGTTTTATAAAATTACACGATTCTGCAGTTCGCTGTTCTTGCCAAGCGGTTGCAGGTCCATCTCCGATTTTCGTAAATGCGAAAACCCGGATCCGATACCACGTAAAATGGCTTAAGTCGGTAAAATCATACGAAGTCAATGGTGTCGTGCCATGCTGTGGGGTTTCGGATAGTTCTCCGATTTCGTATCCATACTGAATATCGCCGTGGTGATGTTCCAGTGGCGGTGGATCCCAAGTGCACACAATGATCTTTTCGGTTGAGTTGTCACATGCTAAGTTCATAGGTGCTCCAGTAGGAACTGCAATTAAGAAACAAGATAACAGGTTTTATTCATAAAATAGGATTCTGTTGGTAACAACGGTTTAGGGGAGGGGTATGGGGGTATTGGGGAATATGGTTTTATTGTTGCTAAGTATAAAAGGCAGTATCATATATTGCAAACATCATAGCAGTAAAATGTTAGCTTCAAAATGCTTTTTATTTGACTGAAATCGGATATCCGATTTTAATGTTTTGTTTGAGGCGAACTTGTTCCAAAATTGCGGTTTCCTATTAATCTTAACATGTAATAATAATTTTCAAGCAGTGATATTTAATTCAATTTGGGGAAAATATTATAAAAGGTTTAGTAAAAACATCGATATTATTCAGAAATGGTGTTATACATATTGAATTTACATTTACTATGAAATTTGATTCATATTTCGTAATTTCGGTGTATTTCTTATGTATTTTATCGTGCTTTTCACCTGCTACATTTAGCGATTTACCACGGCAACGGTATAAACATATTAAATCATGCCATTTACTGCATTTATCTTAGCAAAACTTTGATTATAAAATACAATACATTTTTTTGCACACACCCATGTTAAACAATTTTGTGTGAACATTTGTTTAATAATGTAAAGCGCCCTCTACGTTATGCGATCTTTAAAACCCGATATCTCGAAACCTGGAAAAGCACAGACTTCCGGTACCGATCAGACTATAACTCAAAAACGAAATGTCGGATTTGTATAATATTATGGTTACTTTTTATTAAGCTACATCATCGTGAAGACCGTTTCAAATCTTTTCCAAAACTGAATGCAAAAATGCAAAATGACCTGATTGGTCGGTCCATGGTTAATTGCCATGGCAACGATATAAAATATAAAAGAAACCAGCACCATGACTTTGTGCTTAATGCTAGTATCAACCACCAACCTGAATATGGATATTATAATAGTTTGCATTATTGAGTTATTGAGTTACACCTGAATGGTACTTATATATAGCCAATCAGAGGCCCTGTACGGTTACCATGGCAACCAGACCAAACAAAAAATTTGTGATATGGGTGATATTACGGTATGTAACACTATTGTGTCCAGTCATGGGAAACTTGTGATAATTGATACTCAATATAGGGGCTAATGACCACCTTAAAACGTTCAAACACGTTCTAAGAACAAAATGATATAATAAGACTACGTGTACTGGAACTTACTTTTACAACTGCTACGTTGCGTGTGATCACACTTCATGAGGCAACTGACCCGCTTATGATGTAGGGTCACTTAATTGATGACGTGATTGATGACATTCTAAGAACGTTTGCAACGTTCTTAGAATGTTTTACAACGTTTTTAGAACGTTATGTGTTTGCAGGGCGAGCCCTCCTAAATTTGGACAGAAGTATGTATGTTCCAATATAACTATCAACTTGAAAAAACAAAACAAAAAATAGTGTTTTACCTGACTCGGCCGTTCGACACTGTTTCACACTTGCTGGACCGGCACCCGATGCTGTCAATGCACTTATACGAAACATGTATTGCGTATAGTGGGGTAATCCTGTAAATACTATAGATGTGCTATTCGACTGAAGGTTGTTTTCTTCTACCGAATCTCGTCCTTGAAATAGGAACCGTAATCCTGTCAGTTCTCCATTTCGTTGTCCACATGTTGGTGGCTCCCATGTGAAAGTCAACCCATTTGAAATCGTATCATTGCATTCGAGATTTCCGGGGCCGACATCAGGAACTGAAACAAAATACAGTCAGACTAATTAACATAAAATTGTTATGAATCAAAGATTTCTTTCAATCAGGTTTTCGACAATTTTCGATGCTATGAGAGCTGCAAGTCTCCTAAAAATTCAGTTGCAGCTAGATTATGGTATATTAAACAATTTGCCGTATATACTTACTTAACCAACCAGAGGACAACACCAACGACACAGTTCTTCCTCTCGCGTACTACTCCTGAACTGCGTTTAAGGTGTTTATTCTTCGTATCATCTCAATGTTCATGACTATTTGTATACTAGTAGTTGACTAAAAACAATATGCTGATCGTGAAGGTCTTTAACGTATTAGTCGCTTATACTTTGGAGTTCATTTGGCAGTTGTGCAATTGCTTACCATCTGTCAATGTCATAGCCATGATCACTGAGAGCTCTCCCATATCAGCACCGTCTACTGCGGCTGTTACAGTGACCGTATAAGTGGAATGACTCTCAAGACCATGAATGTCTATCAGTGTGTCTGTAACAGAGGGCGCCTCCATAATTGGTTCATCGTTAAGTTCCAAACACTGTTCTAAATGTATAAGCTGGTATTCTACAACGTACTTCTCAATATCACAACTTAGAGGATCAGGTATAGGGGGATTCCATGTTAAGCTTAACGATGTTGGTGAAGTTGATGTGGCTGTTAAGTTGGTTACCTTTTTGGCAGCTGAGGATGAAAAGGATACTAATTATCACCGTACATTCTTATCGTATAGTATTGACTGAATGTGTTTGTTTTAAATTGAGGCCAAAACGGTGTTTTAGTGTCCATTGGGATGTCTTCCACTGCTCGACCATGAATTTCCTGTACATTTTTACTGTACAAAAGAATAATTTTAAAATGTCCCTAAAAGGTTTTTTATTATACTGTCAATTATATTAATATTTTAGTATTAAGATATGCTTGAAACCGTATGTACAGGGTTCGTCAGTAAAGTGTCCTATGAGTTAGAAAATTAAATAAAAAAATGCTCATGTTTGTTATGTTTAAAAGAGTGAACCATATTGGCAAACCCTGTTTGTCTCATATCGAATACACGTTATACCATTGAATGTTACCACCTAATTACCGAGATATGATCAATTCAGTGTAACACGAGTGATTCATTAACACGAGTAACTTTTGTGATTCCGATGATGATTATAGGATGTCAACGTATTGTTTGAAATACATATCAAATTAGAATATTCTGTGATTTGTCATGGATAATATGGATGCTCAAATTCAACTAACTATCCGCAGATTAAGTAGGTAGATTAATTATTGCGCACTATATATTATGAGACAATGGTGTATAGTTTGGGGCGGGGCTTAATTCATTGGAATAATAATACTGTCAGTGCGAAGAGAAGATATCGGTATCTTCCCAGAAACCAGTGTGTCCGATCAAATTACCATGTCTTATTAACTTACACTACTGCTGTTGACAAATTTAGAGGCATTAAAGCATAATGCATTGTGGGAAGGACCTTTTCTTGCTGGCCATACTTTTCGATCGGCTATTGTCATCATTTGAGTCAGATAGTTGAATGTATCCACATCTACAGAAATACTCACAAAGGATTGGTAATCGATCCATATCTGTATGGAGCATACACGCATGATATGCATAACAAAGCGGGCATTTCAAAAGTGTATTTCACACACGGGTGCCCACACAGGTGCAGTAAAGCTATCGAATTTGGACCGGACAGAAATCATAACCTTCCCACAATGCATTATATATTTATGTTTTGGAGCTTTTAAAAGTGATATTTCCCTCTATAACATGAATCGTTAGTGAAAAAAATAACATAAATTGATAGAGCAGAACTAGAACTTTGCAATGGTGTGTGTTATTTTACTAACAATTCATGTTTACCCAGTTTATTCTGAACCAGGAATGGGAACCATGTACTAAATTATGAGAGTGCACGTTTGATTAGACATAGTAATGCGACCAGCCACGATGGTTTCTGGGAAGCTCCTCTTTTCTTCTCTTGTCAGTGCGTATCATCGTGTTCGCGGACCCTACACAAAGTCGCCGGCGCCTGCGTTGTGCGTATAACACAGCGTTGCCATGTGCACGCGTGCTAAAAAACGCGATTAATTCCAAGCAGGAAGTTCGCCGATTCGCCGATTTTATAAAGGGGGAAATTGGTTGTTGTTTGATTAAAATAAATCTAGCAAACTGCATTATTAATGATGAAAGATCAAAACAACCAATAGACTAAATAAGAATGATAATAAAATATAGTTATTAGCTGTTTTGCTATATACGATGGTCTTTACCATATCGTACCATATTTGTGTCGACCATACACGACTCTATAAGGCCATCGTATATAGAAAAACAGCTAAGAACTATATTTTATTCTCTAATTACACACTGAATGGCGATTCTAATAAAAGAGCTCATTGCACATGACAAGTGGCAAAGGCTGAATCTGACATGCCTGAGTAGACTTGCCATTGATCATGTTGATAACGAAAGCTTCAAAATGGATAGAAAAAAGTTCCTATTACACCTTAAAGATTGCTGTAGTCCGTATTACCCCTAACTTTAGCATGGCAAACAAATTAGATTCACACTTACGTAAAGGTTTAGTAGTATCAGTCCAGATATTGCTGAAATGACCTGAACAATATTGGTTATCGGCTCTGATCTTGAATTTGTAGCATTTACAAGCGTCTAGTGCACTCATTACATATGACCCATTGTTTTGTTCAGGTGTCATTATTTTGTCGAAACAATGGTCACACGACGAATGACACATAGTGTAATTGATGATGAGTTCTGTTATTCCTGTCGAGCACTGCTTCCAGTCATCACCCAAAGGCATCTGTGAACCAAGCAAGATACGGAATGGTGTAGTAATGTTGAAATAGTGTTAATAGTAGCTCCCGGGGGCAATGAGGGCAGACCCGGGAAGGCCAGCTCAAACTACCAGGTTATACAAATTGAAGGGAATGGAAGATGAAAGGGAAGAGAGGAAGAAAAAGGGAAAGGACATGGAGTGGAGAGGAGAGGAGAGGAGAGGAGAGGAGAGGAGAGGAGAGGAGAGGAGAGGAGAGGAGAGGAGAGGAGAGGAGAGGAGAGGAGAGGAGAGGAGAGGAGAGGAGAGGAGAGGAGAGGAGAGGAGAGGAGAGGAGAGGAGAGGAGAGGAGAGGAGAGGAGAGGAGAGGAGAGGAGAGGAGAGGAGAGGAGAGGAGAGGAGAGGAGAGGAGAGGAGAGGAGAGGAGAGGAGAGGAGAGGAGAGGAGAGGAGAGGAGAGGAGAGGAGAGGAGAGAGGAGAGGAGAGGAGAGGAGAGGAGAGGAGAGGAGAGGAGAGGAGAGGAGAGGAGAGGAGAGGAGAGGAGAGGAGAGGAGAGGAGAGGAGAGGAGAGGAGAGGAGAGGAGAGGAGAGGAGAGGAGAGGAGAGGAGAGAGGAGAGGAGAGGAGAGGAGAGGAGAGGAGAGGAGAGGAGAGGAGAGGAGAGGAGAGGAGAGGAGAGGAGAGGAGAGGAGAGGAGAGGAGATTTAACCATCCAAACACTTTTTGTGTAAGCGTGCATTACGTTCAGGATGGGACGTCATTCGGTGGAACCAAGATACGCCTCTGTTGGTTAACTGTCATTCTATCCCATAATATAAAATGATACTGATGATGGCGATGACAATGAGGATGGCGATGATGAGGTCGATGATGACAATGACGACATTGTTGATACTTACATCCCAGAATATTTTGATATCGTGACTGCCCCAGTGGATTGAATTAGTAATGGTTGGTGATTCAGAAGGAACTGTCATATAACGAGCATTGGAAGAAAAACAACATTATTTTAAATTATAATTGACAAGGCTCATCCATAATGAATGATAATCAAGGTTAAATGCCTGCTAGAATTAATTTTTTAAGTGTCATTTGGGTGGATATTGTATACTGATAAAAGATTATTGAACAATTCATTTGCCCAAATCAAGAATAGATATCATATTCTAGCCTTATCCCGCAAGCTCTAAACAGCAATATAAAAAATGGAACCGATAATACAGGGCGTGCCAACAATTATTCAGCAGTAGTTAATTTTTCATCAGAATTTGTTTATTTATGTTGGCCGTTTCGTTATCAAATTATGGCAAATCTACTCAAATATGTCAAACACCGCTTCGGCCACTTTCATGTGCAGAGAATTATTTTATTTGAATTTCAGATATATTTAGACATATCCTATAATCGGCATTGGAATCACAACTGAAGTTTTTCAGAAATTCCGATTTTTGTTCAAAAGTGACCAAAGTGGGTTTCACACTCTTGTAACTGAATTGATCATATATCTCGGGAGTTAATTGATGCAATTGGGATGAAGTGTATTTTGATAGAAGACTGATAGGGCTCACTAAAGGTTTATTTGTTGAAAACCAAAAAACAAGAAATGTATTTTTAGTTATTTTCTTCCTCATGGGACACGCCCTGTATAATGTGTCACTTACATTTATGCAATGTCAATGGACGCACGTCACACGAGGTTGACACCCCCCCCCCCACCCCCCCACGGTGCAACGGACATCCGTGGTGCACAATACGTAAGCTCAACCTCATGGCTCTGATTGGTTAGCGGTATTTTTAAGAATTTTCAAGCATGCTCGCGCAGCTGATCGAAGTGCGCCCGCGTATGTCGGACTGTGGCCAGGAGAATATGCACCGTAGGTATATTATAGGTTGTATTACCTACCGCCACATCCAGTTGATCCAGTTCCGGGCAAGTATCCTTTGGATCCCACTGGTCCTTCCTTATAAGGACTCTTCTTTATAGAAACGCCAAACACATAGGTAGCTTGTTTCGATAGCTACGTCCATTTCAGCATTTGTGTTACGATATGTCTGTATCATTCCACGAAACGGTTTTGATGCCATAATGCTGGACATAAACATCTTAGATTCTCAGAATATTATCATTATTAATTGGGCATTGCACTGAACATGAATTTGTCATGGTTCGGTGGTTTTGACGAGTATAAAACCGCCATGAAACCGGATCCTATTTTTATACCCCTTGAACAACAATGTTCAACATACCGGCACATCCAGTTGTATTGTATTCTTTGGGTCCCACTGATCCTTCCTTATACGAACTCTTCTTTATAGAAACGCCAAATACGTAGCTTGTTTCGACAGCTACGTCCATTTCAGCATTTGTGTCACGATATGTTGGTATCATTCCATTGAAATGGTTATTGATGCCATAATGCAGGATATAATTCATTTTGGTTTCGGGACCATTCCCGTAGTCACGTGAAAAATCCCATCTGTCCCAGCTGATATGCACCTTTTTGCTGCACTGCTCACTCATGTCATAGATCTTTGGCTTATCAAACAACTTGGGGAGAGCTGATGAAAGTATAAGGAGAAAAATATGAGAAACTCATATACAGACTGTAACAATATCAAAAATTCAATTTAAAAAGAACTTTAATTTTTTTGTTGTGTGTGTGTGTATATTTCACCAGTAAAGACAATATTCTTAATACTTCAAAATAAACGTCGTTTTGTTTGAGTCGGCGGCATAGTGACGGTGATGTGGCCAATAATATAATGTAAATCTAACTTGGGCCGATGTTTTACTCCGAAGTGACAAAATCAATGACAAACCGGACTAAGTAGATAGATCACACTGTGAACATACGAGTTTGCCCATTAGTCCTGCATAGGTGAAATGATTGTTCAATTTGAGTGAAAAGCATTAAATTTGCCAAAAATGTAGCTTTTCATATGCTAAACCCATCTGGATATGGAGCCAACATTATTTCCTCCCCAAATTCCAAGATGGCTGACAAATTCAAAATGGCCGCCATAATCATAGAACTTTCACTTATTTTCACATCTACACTCACAGAAATTTTTACCTAAGTTATGTAAAATTTTACATAATTTTGAAGCACGTATAGAACACCAAAACAATTTGGTAAAATTTTACATAAACTCTGTTTGGTAAAAAAACCCAAACTATTATGTATAAAAATGCAATTTTACTAGGTATTTATTTTGCACAGTGGCTAGGTATAAATTTTACTCAACTAGTTACGCATTTTTTTTACGTAAATGCTTTGTAATATTTTACCACATGTTATGTAAAAAACCCACAACATTATGGGAAATTTTGCTTAATTTTTTAGTAAATATTTACAAAATGACTAGGTATTTTTTACTGAATTTGAATGTAGGTTTAAGGTGATTGTTTACACAATGACTGGGTATTTTTTACTGAATTTGCATGTAAGTTTAAGACAATTTTTTACACAATCACCGGGTATTTTTGACTTAATTTGGATGTATTTTTTAGGCAATTGTTTACACAATTGCTGGGGAGTTCCTCCGGAATACATTGACAAATTTGAAGGTAAGGAAGTAGTATATCTTTCCACTTTTGGTAATGCCTTTATGTCCTTGTTTTCATGATGTTATTGAAGTCATCTGAAAATCATAAGTTATCAATCAATCAATCAATCAATCAATCAATCAATCAGTCAATCAATCAATCAATCAATCAATCAATCAATAACCTTGCATCGTTGCATTTTGACCTATGTACATACTACATACGCCCTAATCACGTTTCACATGGCCACATGTACAAATGAGCCGCTATGAAATGATGCATGCAAACGCAACGCATGCACGGTGTAGTACGACTCCGAGTACGACGCTCGATGCCAACACAAGTTTCACTTTTTTCTGTGAATCTCTCAAAACTTATGATTTTCAGATGACTTCAATAACATCATGAAAACAAGGACATAAAGGCATTATCAAAAGTGGAAAGATATACTACTTCCTTACCTTCAAATTTGTCAATGTATTCCGGAGGAACTCCCCACCGGCTGAGTGTTTCTCTAACGCTCGCCATCTTGTATAATTACACGAGGAGATTTTACCCGGCGATTAGGGAAAGATTACGACTTTCACTAATCATATCGATAATTCTTACTTAACACGTTAGGCGAAATCACCTTTTACCGATTAAATTGTATTTTAGACTTTTGTTTTACTTAATTTCGATAAAATATCTACAAACCCGGTAATTATCTCCGATACATTTCAAAAATGTAATTTTAAAAGTTACAAAATGGTTTAGTAATAAAGAATACCTCGCATTGTGTACTTTTTGCATAATTTTACTTTACATTACGTTATTTTACTTAACGTGCGCAAAATTTCTGTGAGTGTACAACCTTAGAAATACATGGAATTAGGCGCAATTGTTGCTTTTAATGTTCTGAACAAACCTAGATATGTAGCCAACATTATTTCCTCCCCAAATTCCAAGATGGCCGCCAAATTCCAAAAGGCCACCATATCAAAGAGCTTTCACTTATTTTCACATCTACAACCTTAGAAATACATGGAAATAAGCATAAATGTTGTTTTTCATATTCTAAACAAACCTAAACATGTAGCCATAAATAATTCCTCCCCATTCCAAGATTGCCGACAAATTCAAAATGGCCGCCATTGTCGGAGAACGTTACTAACGTCATATTACCTTGCAAAAGCATGGACATTGGCCTAAATACAGTGTTTTTATGAACTGAACAAAACCGTGTGACATCACCGTGTGCCGCCGTCTGCACCAATTTGCCACACGGTAATGGGCCGGCCAGCTAATACAGAGATTCCCGGAATGTGAGTAAAGCGTCGAGCTTGAGCGCTCAGCTGATACAGGGCAGTTTGATTACGTTATCAAGGCGGTTCGGTCGGTACCCAAGCGTTGCGGCCGGTGAGGACCTGGTGAGAGTAGGTGGTATGAGCCCGGTTCCAGGCCGATAAGGATCCGGTATAGAACAGTATGAACCCGGTGCCAAAAAAAAATCAATGCGGCCTTTGACATTTGTTGCTGATTGTTCACCGTATTGGACTCTGTTGTTTTTCTATAAGACGGTAAGGGGCCGCGCAGTTCACACGGATACATATGAGGGGACCATTAGTTTTGATGATTTACTTGTTGGCATTACAAATTCATCCAAAATTACAAACTCATTCACTAAAAATTATGACTACCTACTATTCAGATTGCAATGGTCATGTTCACCGTGACATTGGCAGTATGTTGTACATATTATTCCAACCTTAACACTTTCAGACATCATGTCACAATCACACTTGAACAGTTCTTGGAAAGCTTTACAAGCTTTTAAAGGTATAATTGTCCACAAAGGTATAATTGCCACACAGAGGATTTCTACTTGGTCCAACCACGAAGTATGATCTGGTCATTCTTGATCTCGTAATAAGGCGTGTCCCCAAACATTGTTTATATGATTCGATGCTATTTTGGCATGCTGAAACAGGGCTGCTGAGGTGGGCGGGATGAGTTCAAGTGTCCTAATACTTTTTGAGTAAACATATCTGCGAGCATCATCTACCCGTTCCCATTCGGATGTTTATCATTGGAACATACGATGTACCCATCTGTCATGTCTGTGAAGACTTTGCTTGGTTTCCATGCTGATTCTTTCGTCTGTTTAGGAAGAATGAGGTTTGATCATAACATAGGAGAGACATCCCTTTCTGGTCCTAAGTCCTGCGGCATATATTATGTGCCGGTATGAAGTACGATTGTTCCTGGTGCTAAATAGTACCCAATTTAAAGATAAGTGAGATGACCTTTCCTTCAGTGTTTTTTTTTTTGTATATAAAGAGCAAATAATGAACAATAGCCCAACAGAACTGAGTGATTATAAATCAAACTGGTAACTCTCTACAGAGAGCTCTGATGGGCCAATCAATTGGTTCACTGCAATTCAGAAAATATTCATAATACAAGTAAATGCAAGTAAATACAAATGGACAGGGTTAAAAAAGCCAATGAAAGTGGGGTGGCACAGGAATAAGATAAAAGCCCAAACATACAGGGCCGTATTCTCGTACGTAGTTAAACACGGTTTTAAGCTAAACACGCGTCTAACTTTGACTTTAGACACAGCGTTTAACTAAACGCGATTCTCGTACATTTGTTTTACTTAAACACGCGTCTAACTCGCCGAAATGTGTCTAACTTTAAACATGGGTACGGGGGTAGTTTAGTGCGCGTTTAACTAAACTAGCGCACCAACTGTATGCCCTGAATGATCACTCAACCGTGTCCGGTGCAAGCTGACGTGCGGATACTGTGTATTTAAGGCATTCGGTCGATATCTATTGTAACCCATTAGGGACACAATTAATTAAATACATGAATACAATCAACGCAGGACCACTCTGGGAACGAGATTTGCAGAGTTTAAAATCGTGTTTTGTTAAACACGTCGTTTAAAGGATAAACTCACGTTTAAGTTAGACACGCGTTTAGTTAAACACGATTTTAAGCTAAAACCGTGTTTAGTATGAGAATACGGCCCATCAACAAATGAAGAGCTTTGTTGCCAAAGGGCCTACATCCACTTCTACATGTTACTCATTTTGCATCATTGAATGGATGGCTATTCATTATTATGTGGAATGTGGCTTGTATTGTTGGTGCCTCAATTGGCGTGTATGGATGCATTAATCCAAGTCATATAGAAACAGTAATGAACACAGCCATACAATAATTTGATTAATTCCAAGGACTTGTCAATGCAAATTCAATAATGCAAAATGAGTAACATGTAGAAGTGGACGGAGGCCCTTTTGCAACAAAGCTCTTCAAAATAAGAGAAGAAAATAGATATAGTTCTGGTCTAAGACCAGGGCACCTTGATTTTTTATGAGAAAATGATCCCTAGTGACCTCTTCTTGACCTTTGACCTGGTTATGATGATTGACTTTTGTTCTTGCCTTATCGAACCAAACAAGATAAAACAGGTCCGATCTAATTTGGAGCATGTCTTGAGTTTTACCCATGTAAAGTTCAATAACCCCTAGTGACCCCATACGACACGCCAATTTTAATCGCTTAAATCGCTGTATGTGCATGGATCCAAGGAATCTTTTGACCAATTCTGACATTGATCAGCCATTTCCTCTGAGACAAGAAGCATTTTAATTGATATGGTAAGAAAATCAACATTTTGACCCCTAGTGACCCCAAATACTTTTTGATTTTAAAAACCAAACTACTATGCGTACGGTCATTATAAATAATATGTTGACCGATTTTGACTGTCCTAGGTCATTTCACTAAATTGCAAGGGTGTTTTAAGGTAAAATCATGTTTTTACCCCCTAGTGACCCCTGTGACCTTTGCCCCCAAACTGTGAGATGCTTGTATGAAGGTCTGGTAGGGAGTCCTACTGACCAAATTTGGTTGTAGCATGTAAACTGAAGGAGAAGAAGCATTTTGTAGATGGGTCTGCAAGAAAGTTCAATGACCTCTACTGACCTGTTCATGACCTTTGACCCCAAAATCACCTTTGACTTTTTCCTTGTCTCATCAAATCTAAAAGGATGCAACAAATCCGGTCTAAATCGGAGCATATCTCACGTTTTACCCCTGTATAGGTTAATGACCCTTAGTGACCCCGCATGACACATCAATTTTAATCGCTGAGATTGTTGTATGTGCATGGATCCAAGGGATCTTTTGACCAATTCTGACATTCATCAGCCATTTCCTCTGAGACAAGAAACATTTTAAGTGAAATGGCAAGAAAAACAACATGTTGACCCCTAGTGACCCCAAATATTTGTTGATTGTTAAAACCTAACTATTATATATGCGTACGGTCATAAGGAATATGTTGACCAATTTTGACGATCCTAGGTCATTTCACTAAATTACAAGGGCGTTTTAAGTGAAAATCACATTTTGGCCCCTAGTGACCCCCCTGTGACCTTTGACCCAAAACTGTGAATCCTTTTATGAATGTCAGGTAGGGGGTCTAACTGACCAAGTCTGGTGAATGTAGCATGTAAAATGTAGGAGAAGAAGCATTTTGTAGATGGGTTTGATAGAAAGAAACAAGAAAGAAGAAAGAAACAGTAAAGATACGGTACCTAGATTTTTTGCAAAAAATCAAGGTAAAAAATATCTGGAGGTAATTGACATCGAGAGAGCTTAGCAAACAAGCTCTGAAGAGTTAGAGAGAAAGTATCTGACCACACGACACTTTAAAAGACTGGATTCATTCCTCTATAGGGTGTTGCCAACAACAATGTCTGAAAGACTGTTCCACAGTGGAACAGCTCTATGAATGAAGCTTCAGTCTAAGCAGCCAGTTCTGGCAGTCGGCAATGAAGGCGTGTGAGCTGGCAGATTTTAAGTGCTTCCCCTGGATGTCCAGCTGGCTTAGGATAGTAAAGGTGAAGCGCTTTCCCAGCCTAGTAAAGCATACTCAATTATGCTGCTGATTTGTACACAGTGGATCTGTCTATGGCCGTCAATTTATTTGCAACCTTACGAAGAGCGCCGAGCTTCTGGCCTGCTTTGGTTGAGATAGCCGAGATGTGTTTGGACCAAGTCAGCTTGCTGTCAATGGTAACACCCGGTATTTCTAGTTTTTCTGCAGATGGTAGTTGCAGTCACCAAAGCTTGTTGGATGGGGTTCTCTTCCTTGAGATGACCATGGTCTTGTACTTGGTAGGCTCGAAGGTCACTTTCCATTTGTCAGTCCATGCTTTCATATTGCTTAGATCACTGTTAAGGCTAGCAGCTACTGCATTAGAGTTGGTTGAAGACTTAATGGGTGCGAAGAGTGTTGAGAGTTCCAGTTTGTTCTCATCAATTCTCAGGAAAGCACACGAAAGCCCAGTCATCTGTTATCTCTGTATTTTGCTGGATACATCTCCATGTTTGTTTTCCTCGCTTTGCTCTTGTCATTGCCTTAAAACTATCAGGAATGTATTCGTTCAAGTCGATATCCACTCTGTTTTCTTGATGAGGCTCCTGGACATCTTCTGTTGATGAAAGGTATGTGTCCAGGAAACATGCAAAAAGGTCTGTCTGTCTTGTTCCAGAACGAAGATCTCCAAATTGTATTATAGGGACGAGGGGGGTAACTCATATTTTTATGATGGAATAATTTGTCAATGTTTCCGACACAAACTTGACACGAAACAAACACTCTGGAGAACAGGGCTTAGGTATTAGTCAGAAATGCAATCTGTTACTTCACTAAATGTGTAAGGCGCGAGGCAGCTGAACAATTATTCGTTTCAATGATTTAAACAGTGATTCAGTTCCTTTGTCAAGGCGTGCCTCTACACAAATCGGATGTACTGCTCCTTTCCCAATAAATCCCTAATCTGTTCTTCAAATGGATTGGCCATCTCTTCTATGGTATTACAGAGAGACTCCTGTTTGGTAAATGTGGCTTGCGCAGACTTGAATTGCTCACGGTGTTTAATATCTTGACCATGACTCTACTTCCCCTTGATGCTTTCTATGGACTCCTCATCCTCAAACTCATTTATTACTCATACCATGTTTTCTGACAATGCCGACCATTTTGAATTGGTCGGCCATCTTATAGATTTGGGGAGGAATATTTGTGGCCATAGTGTAGGCCCTAAGGCCGGTTTTGTTCAGAACATAAAAACTATATTTGGACCAATGTCCATGCTTTTATAAGGTAATGTGACATTTGGTAACGTTCTCTGACGATTGTGGCCATTTTGAATTTTTCGGCCATCTTGGAACGTGGGGAGGAATAATTTATGGCCACATATCCAGGCTCATTCAGAACATGAAAAGAAACATTTGTGCCTCTTTCCATGTTTTTGTAGGTTGTTAATGTGAAAATGAGTGAAAGCTCTTTGACGATGGTGGCCATTTTGAATTTGTCGGCCATCTTGGAATTTGGGAAGGAAATATTTATGGCTACATATCCAGGTTTTTTCAGAACATGAAAAGCAACATATATCCATGTATTCTGAGGTTGTAGATGCGAAAATTAGTGAAAGCTCTTGGACGATGGCAGCCATTTTGAATTTGTCGGCCATCTTGGAATTTGGGAAGGAAATAATTTTGGTCCCATATCCTGATGGGTTCAGCACATGAAAAGCTACATTCTTGCCAATTTTCATGCTTTTCACCCAAATTGAACAATTTGCTTGTATTGGTGCTCCTATAAGCAGGACTTACATGTTCAAGGTTTGTTGCATTTCAAAATATTTGCTATTTAAACATAATGAGATAACAAATAATTATATTTCTGAAATGATAAAAGTGAAAATTAACCATATGTTTTCTTTCATAAACCCAAAGATGATTCTAAGATTCAAAAGGTTAAAAAGGATCAAAAGGGGTCAAGAAGTAAAGATATATGCTCCATATTACAGAACTTGTTGTATCTTGCATTCTTTGATTAGACAAAAAAAGGCAAATCTGAGGGTCTGAGGGGAGGGGGGGGGGGGGGGGGGGGGGACACCTTACAATATTTAAAAATCGCAATAGCATACATGTAGTCTTGAATCTTATAATATAGCATCATTTTTCTCACTTATTAGCAACAAAAATTGGTGAAATTCCGATATTTTGAACGGTTGGCCTATATTTCACTGAACACAAGAATACGAAGCATTTTGAGGTCGGCCATGTTTATAACGTCATGCGCGGGATGTTTGTATTTATGTTGGTATGTATGGAAGGAGGAGACCTCTAGCTATACCATGGTACCAAGATAAGCATAGGCCTACTCTGCATAATCCGTTTGAATTTTATTAGGGGCTCCCTCTCTAGTGTTTCTGAACAAAAAGGTTCAGTATGATGAGAGTTTATAACACGTTGGCGAAGGTCCGTGATATCTGTGATCACATATTTTGTTTGTAAAGGCCCTGTCACACCATAGCGTATGGCCTGAACGTGGCCTGAACGTATGCCGACGTATTCAAAAAATAGCTCGAAAATTGTCAGAGTCCGAGAACGTCCAAGAACGCCCAACTTCCCAACGAATTGCGTCAACATCGGTGATGGAATGAACGTATCCATAGCGTATAAAACGCATACATAGCGTATGACTAACGTATTGATAGCGTATCACTAACTTATAACAAACTTATGACAGCGTATCACAGCGTATGCGATCGGCGAGCGTATGACCAACGTATTCGTAGCGTATGTCTGCCGTGCTCGACGTATCCTCAGCGTATCCTCGGCGTACAACGAACACGTGACTTATGCCGTTGCAGAAATTGAGTTTCGTACACGGCGGGACAAGTGTTGCCAGTTCAAGTAAACGCAGCCTAGATGATAACTATTAAAATATCTAGAAGGGTAAATCTATATGTCCAACCTATAACTTAAGACGATTAACGTACCTCTAACGTATGTCAGCGTATGTCTAACGTATGTCAGCGTTTGTAAACATATGTCTAACGTACCACGAACCTATCGGGAACTTATGCAGAACGTAAGTTAAGCACACGTTGAGTACGTCGAGAAATTTTGAACATGCTCAATAATTTTTCGCGGGCTCGACGTGTTCCAAATTTTCACAACGTATCACAGCGTGCTCTTAACGTAAACGACGTATCCCCAACTTACCCCTAACTTGTATCAGCGTACACCAACGTACGCCAACGTACGCCAACGTACGCCAACGTACGCCAACGTATTTTTCGATATTTCGCATACGTTGTTATACGTTCAGGCGATACGCCATGGTGTGACAGAGCTACCGTACAGCTAGCGCGCATTCAGCGTTTTGAGAACTTATGGAGGGTTTGAGTATATAAATGGGTCCCTTGAGTATCTCATCCTCACTTCTTCATGGTCTGTCGTGCTGAACACATCAACCCATCATCATATGCTACGAATACGCTACGCTACGTTAAGTATACGTTAAGCATACGTTAGTCATACGCTCGCATACGCTGTGATACACTGTCATAAGTATGTTATAAGTTAGTGATACGCTATCAATACGTTAGTCATACGATATGTATACGTTCAATACGCTATGGATACGTGACAGGGCCTTACACGATCGCCCGGCATAAGGTGAATACGTGAGAATACGTCGAAACTCGTTGGAAATACGTCAGGCATACTTTAGACATACGGCACATATACGTTATCAACTCGTTATCACTACGTTGGCTGTACGTTTCCCCCAGCCTACGTTCATCAACGTATACCAACTTACGAGTAACGTACGAGTAACGTACCACTAACGTATGTCAGCGTATGTCAACGTATATTTAACGTACCACAAACTTACCGGGAACTTATGCAGAAAGTATTAAGCACACGTTGAGTACGTCTAGAAATGTTGAGCATGCTCAATATTTGTTCGTGTTCCAAATTGTCACAGCGTATCACAGCGTGCTCTTAACGTAAACGACGTATCCCCAACGTACCCCTAACTTATATCAGCGTACACGAACGTACACCAACGTAATTTTCGATATTTCGCATACGTTGGCATACGTTGAGGCGATACGTTATGGTGTGACAGGGCCTTAACATTTGATTTTCCACAGAAATAGCTTTGTGACACATATTCAATGCAAACGTTATCAATCTCAAACCACAATCCTAAACAAAACATTATTTTCTCTTTCGTGCTTTTAAAATATAGCATACCTTGCTGGCAATCCTCTCCGTGCCATCCTTCGGCACACACATGATTAGGACAAGCACCGGTGTTTTTATCACATTCTGCATTATTTAAACAATGGCATTTACGATTGCATAATTCCGAGCCCCAGTAACCATTCTTTCCATATTGGCTGCACCTTGAAGTGTGATCTGTTGCAAAATAAACAGAAGTCCAAGTTAACCATTTTATAATGTGTTCGACTTTATCAGAACCTGAAATGTGTCATATTTTTATCCCACGGATATCCATTCTTGTAATTGTAAAATCAGACAATAGATAGAGAATTTTTTAGAGGTTTGAATGCTAACTTTGACGGTGTTTCTGTTGAAGATCTTGTGGAGCTTGAAATCCTTTGGGAAATGCTTGTCGATGAGTTTCAAGAAGGATCTGTCGATGTTAAGTTGCTTTTCCGTATGCAAGAAGTTCTGGGTGACTCCGCTAGATCTTAGGGCGTCGTAGTGTGCTGGCGCGGCGTCATCGAATGCTTCCCTGTCATATGAAATGTCGGATATTCGTCTGCTTATAGATGCTGATGATGTTTGGTGGTGATTCGAGAGCTTGTTGATATACAGCGGCCGGTCATTGGGTTTGCAGTACGGATGATGCTTGCCGGTGTTTAGGTTTGCCTTGATGTCGAGGAAGTTGGTAACTTTGAGATTGCAATCGATGGTGATTCTGATCCTGATCGCGTTTTTGAAATCTTGGTGACGTCCTTCCTAAAGTCGATCGGATGTGATGCCAGGTGTGTTTTTCAATACTGCTGAGCCGGTATCTCTATACAGTCCAATGTTCTTCTTATTGATCTTCTTGAAGAGGATGTTGAAAGTGTATAGGTCGACCAGATCGCATATCTTCGCGCCGTCATAGCTGCCCATGGTGACGTCGAATGTGCCATTGTTGCTCTTTTTCATCTATCGTGTGCCTTCTTGGTGAGCTTTGTTAAGATGTTTCTCGGTGATGGACGGGTAGAAATCGACTATGTCGAAGATAATGAAGGTATGCTTGTCAAATGTAAATAAATAAATAAATAAATACAATAATCTCGTACATTATTGTATTTACAATATTTCTAGGAGGGTTAATATTATCACTTCACTGCAATGTTAAGAACATAACTAAATTATATAAAGTCAAAATATCACATTTTCATATGCCTTCGTTCGTTTATAAATTCGATTTGAAGTTTACCTAAAATAGACAGTTGTCAATTGTGCACGAAATGTGTGTTTGGCAGGTTTGTTCTAAGCGTACTATTACAAAGGTAGTTTTTTTTGTGTATGTATACAATATACCTACCAAAGTTATGTATACAAATGGTATGTCCCTATATGGACATTTTTTATATGCGTAAGTGACCCCCTAGGTGGCGCTGTTCATTTAACATCTTGTCATCAATTAGTTGCATGTTTTGACCACATTTGAGCAAAATTTGGCGTTCCTTTGGCAGCAGATAAATATGTCGGCCCCACCACTAAAGTTTTTCTAGGCTTAGAAATCGATTCTGTGGAACAAGTAGTGTCAGTTCCAGCACAAAAGCTAGCCACAAATTCATCTTTTTGTCCTTGAGGGCGCTTCACTCTCTAATAGGGTTATTGTATTTTATTTGTTGAGCTATTTCACCAGGCAGAGCCTTCCTTCGGCGTCTGATAGACCTCACAATTGGGATAAAAAGACAATGTCATAGGAATAATTTGTCGTGCGGGGCAAAATGTGACCTTTCTCAGTGGCGTAGCCAGGGTCACTTGTCAGGGGGGGGGGGGGGGCAAAGGGTTTTCCCCCGTTGAACGCCAGATTGACCCGGTGGCTTAGCCAGGTTTTTCGGGGGCGTTGCGTCCCCATACCGACGTGAAAAACTGCAGTTTTCCAACTTATTTGCCTGTCTTCTTTTCTCCCTTCTGTCCCTTTTCTTTTCCTTTTCCCTTTCCTTCCCTCTTTGTCTCCTCTTCTCTCTTTCTTTCTCTTCCGTTGCCTTCCCTATTTTCCGCTGCCTTCCCGAATTTCCCAGTCAATTATTTTTCAGGGGAAGAAGGCACTCTGCCCCCCCCCCCCTGCCCCCCTTGTACCCCTTACCAATTCCCTTTGCCCCCTCCCCCCTCCCCTCACTGGCTACGCTACTGACCTTTCTATTGTGCTAATTTTCTTACAAGATTTTCACGGGAAGGCCAATATTCCAGACTAGTTTTGGAGAGAAGATAGGGACCTTCAATTATTTACGGATGCATGCTAGCGCGCGGGGGGTTCTTGTAAGGAAAATTATTTCATGGCAGGTGGCAATTTAGGCATAAATGTGACTAGTCATTCAATTGATTGGCTCGAATTGTTTCATATTGTTGTTTTCATCGTATTATGGGGGGATATTCTGAAAGGGAAGCGCATCTTGATTAGGTCAGATAACGAATCAGTTGTCGCCATTATTAACAAGCAAACATCTAAATGTGCAGCAATTATGAAGTTTGTGAGGGTTTTTGTTTAGCAATTTCTTAAGTTCAATGTAGCGTTTAAGGCACAACACATTCGCGTTATAAGGCATGTAAGGGCAATTTCGTAAGATCGGACGTACATTTCGCACACTTCAAAGGGTTGGGTAGTTCTCACTATTTATAGTGTTAGGGATTTAGTCCATTTTTATTGTATGAGACATGCCTCTACATAATGTAAGAAAAAATACCCACATTCATATCCAACAAAATAATACTCGCGAAAAGATGGTTGGGGTCGGACGTACATTTTGGAGGGGTCGGACGTACTTTTGCAAATAATTCACACGGCGTACGTACCGCCCCCCCCCCCCCCCTTTGACTTGCTACCTCTTCCATAGTACAGGGTGTCTAAAAAAAACCGTGCACGTGTTTACCCAACTTATTGACCATGACCTTCTTAAATTTGGTGTAACAATTGTATACAACAGGCTCTCGTGTAAAAATGGACCATAAAAAGTCCGGTTTTCTTTCAAAAATATGAAATAAAGTTTTTTTGAACATTTGAACACTCCTCATTTATGTAATAACGCAATTCGAAGTCACGATTTGAATAAGAAGATAGGCTTGAAATTGCACGATATTAAGCAATATGATTGAGATATATGTCAAGATTATATAACCAACAAATCATACTATTTTAAAAACGGTAAGCAAAAATAGGCACGCGGATGTACACGACAGCATACCCAAATATGAGTGATGTGTATTCAGTCAGTAACTTTCGACGAATAGGGAAGTGAGTGTTGTGAGACTTCGTGAAATAAGGTGGGAATTCATCTTGGAAAACGAATAATATTTTTTTCTTAGTTTCTTACCAAATCTATGTTAAAATAACCCATTGCATTAGAGGCATTGTAATTGTAATTCATTGCCACATTTGAGTAATAAGCTTATTTCTGTTTATTCTAAAATCTGGAGTACTGTGACTGCGAGTCGAGTCCGACTCCCGAGCCCAGCAAAATACTCGAGTTTTGCTCAAGTTCTCTGTGATCTAAGTGTTTTCAAATCTGAAATCTGGGCCCAAGCATACTAGTTCTTTCAATGCTGAGGATTTATTTTATTAATTTAAACACACAGTACAGCTTGAATTAGGCAAAATAAAAATAAAAACATGTTTAGCGTCGGGTCTTTTTTCAAAAAAGGAAGGAAGAGGCCCTTTTTGTTTTATTTTTTTCCCACTTTTGTTAGTATAAAATCGCCCCGGTAAGCGATAAACTTTGCGAACCTGAAAAAGTTATGACTGAAATAAAGAGAAATAAGAAAATAAAATTGAAGCGGACCCCAAAAAAGGAAGCGGGAGGGGACGCTAAAAAGGTTTATTTTTTATTTTGCCTTAGTCTAGTGTACATGTAAACCCACACTATGAGTATGATGACAATGCGATGATAGTGCGATGACAGCGCATTGATCGCGATCGGCACATTTGCAACACAATGCTGAGCGATGTAGTCCTGTTGACTGACATCGTGCTGGCATCACACAAGCAGAAACCCCACGTACAAATGGTCTGCGACAAGCCTGGGCAATTCACGGGTACCGCTGACCCGAACCCCCCCCCCCCCCCCCCAAAAAAAAAAATCCCTGGCCTTTTCCACTGCGCCATCCCTGTTCTTCGCTGGATCAGCAATGCAACGCGTCCTCACGCATCTATAGTCTATTTTCTCTTCATCGATACAGTGATTTCACTGCATCATCCACTTACTGATCGCACTGAATAACCCCCTCCCCCGCTGATGTACACCTCCCACACGTATCAAAATGAGCAATGCATACGCGTGCGTACATATACGCATGCGTACAAATACTCATGCGTACACATACAAATGCGTACATATATACGCATGAGTAAATGCTGCACTTAGTTGTATAGTTGTACGTACTGTCCAGGTGATTGAATTGAATTGATATAGATTGGATTTGAATTGATTTGATTTGATTTGAATCGGATTTTGAATTTTATTGAATTGATTTTGAATTGAATTGATTTTTGATTGTATTAAATTGATTTTGAATTTGATTAAATTGATTTTGAATTTGATTAAATTGATTTTGAATTGCATTTAATCGAATTTTGAATTGAATTGATGTTGAATTCGATTGAATTGATTTTGAATTTAATCGAATTTTGAATTGAATTGTATTGATGTTAAAATTTGATTGAATTGATTTTGAATTGTATTTAATTGAATTTATTTTGAATTGAATTTTAATTGAATTGAATTATTGAATAAGTTAAAAGTTTAACGGGTTCGCCGTCGGACGAGTTTTAATCTGTCAAGCTTTCGTCAGGATTAGCTCTGACTTCTTCAGGACCAAATTATTATAATATTGAACAAAACATAGAGATTGCCACGTCTCTTGTTATCATCATTTGGGCTGCCCCTTGCCCGATGATTTGAGAGTAGGTGCCCTTTCCTACTTGTGAAAGAATTGGTGGCTCTGAAAAGAGCCGTTCAGATGGATTGCCGCTTCCACTGAACACGTAGGTTGCCACTGGCCTACTATATATAAATTTGGTTCTAATAGAACCTCCAAAGGACTGCCCCTTGACCAATGGAAATAACGTAGAGACTGCCCCTTGTCTACTACAGACTACAAAAGTCTAATGCACAGTAGTGCGGTCACTGATCTGTAAAGATCGTTTGACGCTGTAACGAACTTGAGCAGGGTATATAATGGTTCATTGCGGACCTGGCTGAACAAATTACAAGACTGTTATCGATTGGCGGGATTGATTGATACTGTAGGAAATAGAGAGCGCCACATGCGGCTGATATCTTTGCCGTCATTTCTATTGATTGTAGATGATTCATTGATTCTGATCTCTAGAGCTTCACGAACAAGCCGCATACTAAGATTGGAAACCTGTGCAATGCTTTTGGATTGGTTCCAGAGTGGTTCATGACCTTCTTCACACGCATGTTCAGCTAGTGCCGAGCTATCTTTCTTGCCTTGTAATGTAGCTCTTTTGTGTTCAGACAATCTGACCTTTAAAGGCCTTTTGGTTTGACCAATATATTGTTCACCACAACTACATGGTATGCTATACACGCAAGGTGAACGACCCTTGGGCATAGGATGGTTAGGTTTGCTGACAATATCTCTGAGTTTGGTCGATTTGGTGAAGTAAGTTTTAACACCGGCACGATTTAAGAATCGGCAAATTTTGTCTGAGACACCTTTGACAAATGGCATGAACGTGATACCCTTGTAGTCATCTTCCACTATCTTTTCCTGGCCTACATTAGCACTTTGTCTTCTAATAGCTTTGTGTACGAGTTTCGAGGGATAGCCATTCTTATTCAATGCTTTTTCAATGTGTTTTAACTCATTATTGCGATGTTCATTGTCGCATAGATTCAGAGCTCTGTATACCAACGTGTTGGCGACGCAATTTTTTGCCGATAGGTGATGATGTAAAATGGAGATACTGATCAGTGTGTGTGGGTTTTCTGTAGATCGAGAAGCTCAAACCAGATTCAATTCGCTGTACTTTGACATCTAGAAAAGGAATGTACCCATTTTCTTCCAATTCCATGGTAAATTGTATGCACGGCTGCTGTGCGTTTAGGTGATCTAGGAATTTAACCAATTCATCTTGTCCATGTCTCCAAACTACAAACGTGTCATCCACATATCTGAACCAGTCCACCGGTTTCAAAGGATACGAGTCCAGTGCCTTTGTTTCAAAATGCTCCATAAATATGTTGGCTGTTATGGGTGACAGAAGAGATCCCATAGCTTGACCTTCTTTTTGTTCATAGAATTTGCCTTGCCATTTGAAGTAGGTGGAAGTAAGGCAGAGTTTCATAAGCTCAACAATCTCTTCGCATGACAACTGAGTTCGAGCTTCAAGAGTGCCGTCGTTCTGTAGGAGATCACTAATGATGCGACAAGCTTCGTCAATAGGTACATTCGTAAATAGAGATTTGACATCAAAGCTTCCATTGGTCAAGGGGCAGTCCTTTGGAGGTTCTATTAGAACCAAATTTATATATAGTAGGCCAGTGGCAACCTACGTGTTCAGTGGAAGCGGCAATCCATCTGAACGGCTCTTTTCAGAGCCACCAATTCTTTCACAAGTAGGAAAGGGCAACCTACGTGTTCAGTGGAAGCGGCAATCCATCTGAACGGCTCTTTTCAGAGCCACCAATTCTTTCACAAGTAGGAAAGGGCACCTACTCTCAAATCATCGGGCAAGGGGCAGCCCAAATGATGATAACAAGAGACGTGGCAATCTCTATGTTTTGTTCAATATTATAATAATTTGGTCCTGAAGAAGTCAGAGCTAATCCTGACGAAAGCTTGACAGATTAAAACTCGTCCGACGGCGAACCCGTTAAACTTTTAACTTATATTATGAATACCCGTCGTAAAAGCCTATCTCACAATTTGATTAACCTCTACGGGGAGGATGGCAAACGAAATTCAAAGAAATATCAGAAATTACTATGTAAAAATGCCAAGGTACATAACCAACTTCTTTTCCTTCGGCGATGTAGAGACAATGATATTGTCCCAAAAGGTCTCAGGCCTTTTTCCGCTCTTAAGTCTAGCAAAGCGGACCGGATTCTAAAACAAGCTGGGTTATCACTTGTCAGAGCCACAATCAATGACTATCGTCAACAATTGCAATACTTGACTAAAGAAATAGCAAAAATCAAGAACTGGCTTAAGGGAAATTTACAGTCTACAATGGTTTGCGCATTCATTTTCTGTGCTGACAGACAGCAGGCAGGTAGGCAGGCAGGCGATAACTTAATCGCTTACAAACCTCTTCACACTTTAAAAATATTAACTCTTGAAAACTAGCTATGGTCATATAATACAGGAAGATACTGGTCTTTTGTTCTAAATGTGTTTTTCAAGAGATTTTGTGATTATTTTTTGTCTGTGGCTCATCTTTTTTGGCCCTATGAGGTGCATTTGTAAAGTCAAGGTTTGTTAATTGAAATATATAGGGAACTATATTGTTCATTACAAAATTGGGCTATTGTAGTTGATAAGAGTTGGTATCACTGCTCACAAAGCTTGTAAACCATTAATCACTAACACACACACACCCACACACCCCCACACATGTCAGCCACTCAGGATTTTAGGGTACCTTGTTATGTACACTCATTGAAGCATTATCTAGCCCAATTCTTGTCATTTTGGATTTGAATTTGATCTTACAATTATTATCTCAGCACATATTTGGGCTGCATTTACCTTTTTGGGTGATTTCAGTAACCCTGTTTAGGTGCATTGTACTATATTTTGGAAAAACATGCATTTTGCCTTGCATGTAACACATAGCTACCATGCTAGGTAGCATATAGACTATTATTAGAATGTCAGATGACATTGGTTTTTCTCTTCCATGTGCCTAGCTTTACTCTGAATGTTATGGCAAGTAGAACATAAAGACGAATGACGAGTTCTGACCAATGCGCACTTTTTAATCTTTGCGCAAACACTCTGCTGATCTGACAATGTCACCATGGGATTAAAATCAAAGATCTACAGTAATCGTATCATGAACAATAGTTGGATATCGAATGCTGTGCTTTTCAACATTACGCACACTTTCGCATGTCTCCGAGACATGAAAGTGTACATACATTGCATGACAAAACTGTATGTGGACCGATGACGTCAACCGCTTGAAATAGTGCGCTAACATTGAATGGAAGTAAAACATGTGGGTTTTTTTGCCTTGCATTGTTGTTGTTTTGGTCCAATTGGGCTAGTAATGAACAACCTTGGCAAAACCGTAAGCCCAATAAGGATGGCAAATTGGAAACACCTAGAATGATAGTCATTTTTCTCTACACATATTTTGTATTGAGGAGGTAGACTTTCAAATTTTCTCTCTTCCAATTGTATGTGATGTGAGTGCACTCAATTTAAAAAATAAAATAAAAAACAATTGGAAGAGGGAAAATTTGAAAATTTGAACATTAATTTGAAGAAAAAAAGTGGACTTATCAGAATCCAGATTAACAAAATATCCTGTTATACATATTGATAGACTAAACGCTTTGCTATCATATGCCGTTTATTTCATCCGATTTGGTATTGTCAATCTTGAGATATGACCAATTAACTAAAGCTACCTGAAATCGACGTTGTGCCACTTTGCAATGAATAGAAAGGGTTACTCCGGAGAGGAGGGGGGTTGCTGTTACCATCCCTAACAAAATCCAATCCAAAATACAAAGTATGCTTATTTGGATACCATGGTATAGCTAGAGGTTCCCTCTATCCATACATACCAAACAAGTGCAAGCATCTCACGCATGACGTCACAATGACGTCACTAAACATGGCAGACCTCAAAATCCCGCCGTATTCGCTGGACAGTGACATACAGGGTGAGTCAAAAAGACTGCAATAGTGGAAAGAAGCCATTTTGTTTTCAAAACCAAAATGAATTTTAAAACTTTTTAAACGTTGCAAGAATGATGTATTTAATCCTAACTTTGTGTGAAAAAATGAAGTCGATCGCATTTTTCGTTTGTCTTTGGTGACCCTCTTTGCTGCACAACCAAATTTACTTGTTTGTCCACGAGCACAGTGATTTTCATTTGAAATGGCACACATTGCATTTTCATATTTGAATGTCCCGCCAACAAAAAAATGGAAAATGTCAGTTTTTATTATTAACATTTAGAACATTATACGCTTTCATTGCATGGGTATGATTATAATTGATTATGCTAACTCACATGTAAACAAGAAAGGATGCATCAAATTCCAATAACATCACAAATGAACTCGAGTTTCCAAATTTGAATGAGAGACACATTTTGCGATCTGATGCATATTTTGGGTATCTCGTGGACAAACGTGTGAAATGGGTGCACTGGTCAAAAGGTTCACCAAAGACAAACGAAAAATGCGATCGGCTTCATTTTTTCACACAAAGTTAGGATTAAATACATCATTCTTGCAACGTTTAAAAAGTTTTAAAATTCATTTTGGTTTTGAAAACAAAATGGCTTCTTTCCACTATTGCAGGCTTTTTGACTCACCCTGTATAGGCCAAAATAGAAATCTTCGCCAAAAAAGTTCCAAATATCGGAAATTTATCTGGTTTTTTGCTTACAAGTGAGGGAAATGGTATTAACATAGGCCTATGCTATCATGTTCAGGACCATACAATTAAGATATTTTTCAAAATGGCGATTTGAACAAATTGTAAGATGGCAACCACCCCCCCCCCCCTTCTACTATCGGACTTTGACGGCTTAACCTACCCCCGGGTAAGGTGGCACCCTCAAATTGTTTTCGTCAAAATGAGCGCAGGGGATGTAAACGCGATCACCTAGAGGCCCTAGACCACTGTTTTTTGCGTTTTAGCGCAATCGGCTACCGATTGACAAAACCAAATTAGATGAAATAAACGGCATAGTGAAAGCTATTAGCCTTTAGTCTATCAATATGTATACAATTGTTACACCAAATTTTAGAAGTTCATGGTCAATAAGTAGGGTAAAACATGTGCACGGTTTTTTTGGGATGGTGCTCTGTATCTTTCACTCTTGTTGTCCATCTCTGGGCAGAACATGAAATGAGTACCAAAAGATGGCAAAAACATCCATAAAGACAAAATCACCTTATCCCACGTTCGCAGGTTGCACTTTAATGCGTAATTCCATCCCAAAGTTAGACTGAAATCCCTGTGTAATTGAATGGGGAATGTCCCAAGTCTATCAAAAGAGGGCGTTATTTTCTTAATTGACTGTTATAATTTTAAACTTATTGTTTATCCATATTAAATGGATAAACAATTAGTTTGAAGAGCACAGATTCCAATAGAATCATGTGTTATATATTATTGTATAAGACTTTTGATAAAATATAATCATTTCATACCTAAAATACAATTTTGAGTACAAAATTCCCAAATTTCTAGATTATGGTGTAAAGACACTAACTTAGGGACGATTTTTTTTTTAAACCTAATCTAAAATTTGTTGACATTTTGACCAAAAAGCGCTTAAAAAGTGATTTTTTCATTTTTTTCTCTACTTTTTTGTCAAAATCTCAAGGAAGTTTTTGACTTGATTTTTTGAATTTTGTGAGTGCTGTAATTATTGAACTATTAATCAAATGCATATAAAAGAATACCTTTTTTTGAAAGAAAATGGATCAGAGAATCCAAATTGTTTGACCCCAAAAAGTTCAACAAAGCTAACAAAAATAATTTTGAGTAAAAATTCCCAAATTTCGAGGTGTAAAGACACTAATTTAGAGACGATTTTGGTTTTTAAACCAAATCTAATATTTTTTGAAATTTTGACCAAAAAGCGCCAAAGAAGTGATTTTTTCATTTTTTTCACTTTTTTTCCACTTTGTTTCCACTTTGTTTGTCAATATTTCCAAAAATATTAAATTAGGTTTAAAAAAAATCGTCCCTAAGATGGGTTGCAGTGTCCCGTCTCAAATATTCTGACAACAACTACGCTATTTGGTCTAGATAATGATTTGTCTAGCTTTTATTGCCCAATTTTGTATTTCCTGGACTCCTTGAATATTCCTAGAGTAACACTTGTTTATTGCTCACAGTGGAACCTGAGCCGACATCTTTTCTTCAAATGTTATATAATATATATAAAAATAACAATGTTTGCGTTGCAATTCTATGCCAATACAAATCTTACCCTGACACAGCCATCCACCATAGCCGGAAAAACATTTTTTAGATTCATAGCATCCTTTTGCATGGTGCCATTGTTTCTTAGGGCAGTGGGCTACCTGCTCGCAATTAGCTCCGTAATTCGGGTATGAACAAGCTGCATATAAATAAAGTACACAATAATCACGTATTGCATAAAGAGAAAAACATTAAACGATTTACAAAGTGTGGTTAGAGCATTCGATTACTGCCTCACCGGCTCATTTCTTTGTCTTTTAAATTGGAATATGAGTAGATGCTGGACCAATGTGCATCGGCCGTATCTGTTATTGGTATCAAACCGATTACCATTGTCATCATTTAGGTAGGCCCTGTCACCCCTACGGCGATCAGGACAGCGATTGCACCGCGCTGGAAACAAAAATCAAAATATGACTAACACGCATGGAGAGCGCGGAAAACCTGTACATCAAGGTCATTAAAAACATTGATATGTATATATTTTTGTTTATCATTGTAAAGCGCTGTGTTCTCAGTAGAGCGCTTCATAAATGTTTGTATAGATAGATAGATAGACAGAAACCCTTTCACATTCTACTGCGATCAGGCTGGCACTTGCATTACGCTGAACAATTATCAAAACGCCTAGCCAAGCGCGTCAAGGTCTCTAAGATCAAGAACCCATTGGCGACGCAGTGGGAACTGGCTGGGATGTGAAAGTATCCCCACGCCCTTGAGAGCCAGTGCACCGCGTTTATTTTGCGCATGCACAAAACAAGCGCGGATGTTCGGCGTTCCGATCGCTGACCTTGTTTTGCCTCTGAGTCTTCTTCCCATGGTGTCTATGTATGTTGTTCACTTGTCAAACCCCGAAAACAGACTGAGCAGACAGGAGGCTCTCTTTATTAAGCGATTGCACGGGGTCATTAGTACAATTAATCCTTTAGACGTAGACATGCATGGATGGAGTCCAATCACTTTCATCAATAAGTTTAAGGTATGGTACTTGGGGGACGGATGATTTTAATGTAAAAACCTTCTGTGCAATCGCTCTGTGCAAACGTAGCTGAAACTTTCTAGTAACGCAGATAGCGACTTGGACACACTAAGAACGTTTAAAATGTAGTGGAAGCGCAGTGAGAGCCCGTGAGACTTTAAAGTAGAAACGCAATGGGATAATGAAGACGCCGTAAAAATGTGATAAGCGGGATAGGACCTTGTTTTAATTTTGTTAAATTTTAAATTGAGCAGTTTTCCGCGCTATTTCTGCGTGTTACATGGGACCCTCTCCCACTAGCTAGTGTCCACTGCGTCCAAATCGATTCTATCAGACCTTAATGCGTTTGCTTGACGCTTTGATCAGTCAGCTGTAGAACGGGGCCCCGTTTCAATTGAGGGCGCTCTAAAACGACGGGTGCACGTAACCAAGGTATTATTATTTATTATTTCAAGATACTTATAAAGCGCATTTCCCATGGACCAATGCGCTGTACATTAAAACACAATCTAAAATACAATATAGTTACAGCATGCAACAAAATAATGACACATGATAAAATACATGACCTACTTATTACATCAGCAATTATGATAAAAACAGATATATAAATATACAATTAAGAAACCAAAAATATGCACAATGACTAGCAATTAATTTGGGAAAAAAAGCTTTCACATTGGGAGCATCGCGTAGGCTACATTATTTGGTAAGCTGTTCCACAACTTAGGACCATAAGCCGAAAATGATCTATCCCCATAAGCTCTTTTTGTTTTGGGGATTTCTAGTCGGGAAAGATCATTCATGGACCTAAGGTAACGAACACCCGTCAATTTGTGCAATGATTGAATTTTCACCTTTTACCCCCAATTATCTGCATAAAAAGTAGCTATCCATCGAGTTTAGGGCAGCATAAGGTACCAGAACTCCTTACGACATCCAGTGCGATGATTTAATTTAACCTTTGACCCCACATCACACGACACGAGCTAAAATTATGTCTTTTTTGACCGGTTTGCTGCGATGAGACCTCCATTTTCTAGACGACATTACACCATTTTATAGAATTTTTAGGGTAAGTGTGATAATTCTTACATTAAATATAAGCCCTATAGTATTCAGAAGTGATGACTTTGTAACGGTTATCTCTGTGATAAGAGAGTTATTTCGTTGTTTAAAATCGGCAAAATCGGCTTTTTATTAATTTTGAAAATTACTGTGACGTGAGGCCGTTTCCTTGAAAACGCAGTCCCGTTCCCAAACCTGCCCTCTATTGAAAAGTTTTTTTTGTTTGTATTCCGGCGGGCGACGGACTTCCGTCACATGATGAATCGTCGTATAAAATATGACGGCAGTGCGTCACTAAATAGAGCGCCCTCAATTGAAACGGGCCCCGGTCTACAGCTGACTGTTGATACTTGTTAGTACTTTTTTCAGCGCAACGTAAGCGCAGGGCCTGATCGCCGTAGGTGTATTGCCGGGCCCTTTTACCGATTGAGAGTAGGCAAGATGAAGTTGAATATGACGATGACGACGATAATCATGACAACGATGACAAAGATGACCTTGACGGTGACACGATAACATAATAATTTCGATTATAAACAAAATGATTAAAAAGCCTCAAAATGAAAAACCAAATAATAATAATAATAATAATAATAATAATTAATGTTTACATTGTGAACAATCCAGTCCTTCATAGCCTGCTGCACAGAAACATCCAATAGGATCGGGACCGCATATCAATCTTTTTTTACAATCTTCGCCGTTTATGTAACTACATCGGAGTGAGCATTCAGCTCCCCAATGATTTCTGCCACATGCTGAAAAAGGAATTCGACGGCAGGAAAATGATATTAGACGAATTTGTTGAATCTAACATACAAGTATTTTTTGTATCTTGATAAATTATATGAAATAGTGTTTTAGGTCATGCTTTTTTAGGGGTAATGTCAGCTCGTTATTTGGAGACAGGCGCAGCACCATCTCCCCACGGCCTATCGACCTAAGAAGCAAGCGTTATCGCGTTTTAATTACGCGCGCGATAACATGATGCCGAACAGAAAAGGCATTCTTCTAACAAACATTTTCTTAAATTGACTAAAACGCATTATACGTTACATCACACTCCATACACGTTTATCAGCTAATGAAAAATCAGAGGAGTATTTTATTCCCGTCTGTACATCAGGTTCAACATTTATTCAATCCGCAAAAAAACTGAAATGATGTAGGCCTAAGTAGTAAACTGATGAAATGACGGATACCTGTTCTAAGATTTATTATTTTAACTTACAAATCAATTCGAGATCGTATTAAATATGCAAATGAGCTAACTAACTATTCATATCAAATAGCAAAGTAGCAATCAATTTTTTGACATGATTATAATTATTCCTAAATTGTTTGACAAAAGTACATTGCTCTACTTTTTAATGGTAACCATTGATTTGTATCAAATATGCATACATCCTTATGCTTGTATACTTCATTCGTTGTTTTAATAATCCTAAGATACCATTAAATTCCTTTATAAAGTATTGTGAACAAAATGTATGGATTCATTCCAACAGTCTAATCTCAAGTTATGGAAATAAATTCAAAATAGTACATGAATGGGAAATTATAGCTGATTCGGTAACGACTATCATATACGGTAAGGGCATACCCATACGTAGAATGAATCACTCAATGAATATGCTTTTCTTACAGGGTGTTTATAACAAACGAGGAAGCTGATTTATGTGTGTGCACTCAATGGGAAGTGTTTTGCACAAAATAGGCCTAGTGTTATTTTGTATACAAAATACCTACCAAAGTTATGTTTACAAATGTATATATGCAAGTGATACACAAATATATTTTGTTTCAGGCAGCAATCTTGAATTTAAAAATTGCCGCCGAGCAAATAATCAATTTCAATATAACACATATAGTTAATTGCGGGTGTTATAATTAAACTTTCAAGGTCAATAAATTAAAATACACTAGCAATATCAATAGTTGGCCATGTGCATAGCCTAAAGGCAGCCATCTTAACTTTAAGAGAAATCACTTTAAAAGAGAAATACCTTCTTCACATTTAGGGCCTTTGAAACCTGGAGGACAGATGCAAATATTGCGGTCCGACGCGCATATTCCTCCATTATAGCACTCTCTACATTTGTAATTACAGTCTGTGCCATATTTCCCGAAAGGACAATCTATGAAAGGAAAATATAATAATTAAATAGCTAGAATTCGTGAAGTAGATGGTCATGTGAATACGATAGAATGAAACAATGGCCCAATCCTAAATAAAAGAGATTGGAGAACAACACCACCCCATACACATACTACATTATACCCCTTCCAAAACGTACCCAGTAAAGGCACTTATCTAACAGGTACATTAGGGCGAAACAGGTTATTGTTATTCACTCATTATTACGTTAGGGCGAAAATAGTGTTTCGCCCTAACGTAGTTTCTTTCATAAACTAAGGAAATTACTATTCATGAGCTAATTAATTATGCAAATTTATGCAAATATTCAAAAAATCGTACAAATTATGCAAATTTTGTGAATATTTGAATAAATTTGCATAATTAATTAATTTATGTAAATGAATGTTATTGTTAGTTAATCTCATGTATCATTTCTCCTTAATGATATCATTAGCGATATTATTAGTATTATACATGTATTTATCGATATATCATGATGTTTTTAGTGGTCTGCTACATGTAGCTTCATGTATAGATCGTGTGAGAGGGTTTACGTACAGGGACACACTATAGAGTGGGCGTCAATTTGAAATCGAACAATTTTGTTTTGTTGTAGTTGAATTTTTGAGAAGGATGCGCTGGAATCGAGTTGAAATTCTAACCTTGTTGGCCCCGCCGGTGCCAGCAAGTCTACACCATCGTCTGTACGGTTTGCAAACCACATGTATTTACCAAAGGTACGGAAGTACTTTTTTCGGAGTACACCGCTGTTCATTGGATTTCAAATGGAATAGCGTATTACCTCTAACGATAAGCCTCATTATTGCATGTTTTCCATCTCTCCCTCTGTCACTGTAGTAGCATTCATAAATCCCGCCATCTGCCTTACGCACGTTATCTATGGTAAGGACAGTCTTCCCATTTGAATCTGGGATGGGTATATTGTTTTGAAGCCACCTCAACTTGGAGGAAGAATATGTGGGATTGACCTCCAGTTTGGTCGTATCGCCTATGCTCGCGTGTTTTGTGAAATGAGGAACCGGTTTTACCGTAGCTGGAATATTGAAAAGGAAACATTGAGTTAATCAATCTATAATGGGTGTTGTGATCATAGTATACGGTATGGCATTTAATTGCCATTTAACATTGTATATTATGTTTCAATAAAGGTTTTGGAGGCCAAATATGAACATACAATTCAAGTTGAATTGTATTTAGAATACAATAAAAACAGTGGCTTGCTTTGAGGTTAATTCAATGAGCCTACGGTTCATATTCTACATGTATTCCGGTTAATAGTGTGTTAGGGAGCACATCAAAACTCGACCGCGCGGCAACCGCCGGTTCCGCCCGGTTGGACCGCATATCATTGTTTAGAACAATAGAAACCGGCTGCAACCGCACGAAACCCCACGGAACCGGCGGTTGCCGGGCGGTCGAGTTTTGATGTGCTCCCTTAGTCTTTACTTTCATGTAAGTAGTACGAGAACTTGGTACTTTATATTGGCCCAAATGGTAAAACCAGCGACTGGAAAGTGTTCAACCCATGGGGCGGCGCAAAAGAAATTAATTTTAAAATTAGATCTAAGTGTGACACAAGTTAAAAGCATTTTGATTGTGAGGAGTAAGCGTGTGTTCACGAAACAGTTCTATCAGGCAATATGTAATAATTAACACGTGTTACCATTCTGAAAGTAATAGAGCTAGAGGTAGATACTTTCACAGTAAATAATAGCCAAACGTTAATACTTCACCGTAACCCATGCGTGTGCTTGTAACGATATGAGGGTACAATGAATATAATGGGGGGGGGGGGGGGGGGGGGGGGGGGGCGAATGTAATAGTAAAGTAGAATTTTCAATTTATTAAATGTACAAATAATTATAAAAATAGAACGAAAGTGCGATAAGGGCAACCAAAACCGACACTCCTATTCACTATTGCTCTGTATCACATTTATAGGAATTTACAAAACAAATCTTACAATAACGTGCCATCTTGATTGTGGTTAGTTTCGTCTCTATTCCATAATCATCCTTAAGTGTTGCGAAAAATACTCCAACACGATCAAAATATTTTGATTTTTTTATCTTTATTTTTTGTCGAAACCAGTTGTTATCCTTGCTTTCAGAATCCATGATTACTTGGGAACCATCCGGAAATCCGCAGTTATTCGGTACAGCGCCGTTAGTATCCTTGTGACATGGTACACCTACTGAACCTGCACCTGTATCAGCCAATCTCCCAATTCGCCAAAACTCAGTGTCATCTCTATCCCGACTTGCGACATAGACCTTTATCTCCTCCGCAGAATCATCCTCAACAAGATAACTATTATCATTTATGGTGACATCTATGTTATCCCATGCTGTGATTGTGAAAGATAATAATAAAATTTAATACAAAATGAGATTCGTTAGAAATAATAAGCGTGGATACCTTTTTGACATTAAAACCACACAGAGTATACAGAACTCATTTCACGATGCCTTTGAATTTCATTCCTGCAACACCTGCAACAAATTCAATGTATTTCCGCGTAAGCATAATAGGTTGGTTCTTTGATTTGAAAGCAGTAATTATTCCATATTAATACACTTTGAGTAGTACCAATCAGAAAGCAGGAAAGTAAAAATAAATACGCAATGCATGGAAAATGTCTAATTGCCCTCCACGTACGCGCCATTCGGTAAGTACGTATGTTGAAAATTGAAACGAAAAACCGGTGCTAAAATGTACTGCTGTAACTTGGATTCAGACGACACAGCTCATACAACAGGGAAATTAAAATTTCTCTTGAAAATGGTCAACCTCCTTTCTCATGTTTTACCAGCTCATCCTATCTAAAACCTTACTACACGACAGTATTATACAGGGTGAATCACAACAAATTGTGCACGGATTGAAACGGCCATTTGACCTCTATGTGTACATGTGATTGTTGTTGTTTGTACCAAGCGTAATTAATCTAGTTTATCTTTCCAGTAATGATTATAATTTCGCGACTTTGTCCATAAATGTTTGTCGTGACTATTTCAATTCTTTTCTAGTGATGGTTTGTGTATCCGGGCTCTATTTCAGGTCATGTAGATTTCGGGCATGTGAAAATATTCTTCCCATCTAGTCGTATAGCAGATATTCGTTCTATTTAATGTGTGACGATTATTGAATTGACGTTCGTAGTCAATGAATATTGTAGCAGGTGAAGTATTATCATCTGAACGATTTACTTGTACAGTGTTTTAACCACCTTTGGCTCATTTATTATGCCAGGAACCTATAACAAATTAAAGGCACAACAATGCCTTGCCTTTCACTCCATTTCATCATGTTACAGTAATATGAAATTCATGGTTAACTGTGTAAATCCCATTGGAATGTCGAAAAACGCGGTTAGCTTACACAAAACGGGCCACAGTTTGCTTATTTATCAGTCGATTACTTTCTGGGAAGATAAAATAGATCAACTACACATTATACAAACAACAACAATGTCATGGTTCAATGCACACATCAAGGTCAAATGACCATTTCGACCCGTGAATTCCCTGGTTCACCTCCCTTCCACATCTTTCAGCGACGCGCACATTTTGCCAGGTTTATCATTTAACGTCAAGGTAAGTATTATTAAGACCATCATCTTACCTGCGTATACCAGTAAAGCAATGGAAAGAAACAGATACAATATTAATATAAGCTCCATTATTACATCAGATCAGACTAAATCACGATGACCGACTGACAAGTGACATTAATACAAACATTTAACTGTTATTGAAAACAAATATTTGTTTAGTCTCTATTTTACCAAAATGATAACACATTGTTTGTATATTTCTAATATTCAAAGTTCAATTTTCATTGTATTTTTAGTGATGATGAAAGGTGGTAGAGGTTATCCATGTTGCCATGGGCAACGGACTACAAATGGGAATTGCGCCCGGCCTATTCGACATTCAATTTAATTTGTACATGACGTCCAATTCATTGCATGAACCGTATTACTAAATTGCCCTACATACTATTAAACAGGTGTTTTTTCTTTCAGAAAATCTTAAAAACACGGTTCTTTTCCCTGCAAGGTGGCAGCTAATCCGTTACACGGATAATCTCTATTGTCGGCGCAATGCGTTAGGTCAACATTTAATGAAAGTAATGTAGGTATTATATGGGACGCATGGATGATTCTGTTCACAGATACTGTAATCAATACCAAGTTTGAACCTTTGTCCTTCAAACAATAATCCTGTGGATTGTAGATACCTTTAGCTATGTAACGTTATTAACATATAAACACACTAATACTAGGCCATGCGTTTTAAGTTGGGCCGGTCTCGTGTGACGAACTTAAAATTGGTGAATATCGCGTGTATTTTCATTTGAATGGCGATAACTTTTCTAAACTAGGCATTACCCCCACAAAAGGATACATTTTCTTGATTAAAATTGTCTTAGGAGTTCAAAAATGCACTTAAAATTAATATAGGATGTACCCCTAGAAGGTTATGAAATTGAAAAGGTCAACAATTTATGCAAAAAATCTGCTGAGAAAAAAAAAATATGAAAAAAATTCTGCATACCCTACAAGGTTAATCATTGCAGATTTGAATTCCTGACAGTTAAAGCTTTCCAAGCATATATAACTTTTTATATCTAGGTAATGTTTACAGTATTTTGCACCGGGCTGGAAAAATGTCATTTCGCGAAGAATTTTTTTTGACAATTTTACCTGCTTGCCATTGTGCTTAGTGTAACCTGTCCTTTAAGATACTAAACATCTCTTAAGTGATCCAATTCAACTTGATAGGGCATAGAAACACATACAGAAGCAATAAATGAACTGGAATACATGTAAGTAATACCCTGTACTAACTGCACAATCTCATTAATACAAACGCGTCAACGTAAAACAATTCAAATCATGATTGAAACTTACTATATAAGTTCTAGCTGCAACTAAGCAGAGGTGATGGGGTTCATTTCATTGTCTAGAGTTATTATAATGCTATTGTACACATAATGTTTTCATGGTCTTCATTTTGAATTTCATAAATACTGCTCTGCTTTCTACTTCAAAGCCACAATATAACACACACTCCTGTAGTACAATGGCCTCTTCTCTGCCTTTTTTGTAAAGCAAGCTTTCCCTGGTTGCTTTTTCATAATTTAAGTAGTGTCCTTTAACAACCTTTGTACTGCCAAGTACATGTGACCATAATCTGACTGTGTATTTTGTTCCAAGGGAACAACACCATCCGCTATGACATGAAGCACGAAATAGGAATATATTGCATCAGATGATGGCTGAATTGCAATGACAGAGTCCTTCACAATCAACCCAGTATAGTCCACCTGTGGCAAATTTAAATCTGTGTCTGCTGATCTGCAGAGTCATCTGATACATCCTGATCACTTGCACTCACTCCATCGAGAAAAGCTACTGATTTGAATGGCGCGACATGTGCACATGTAGCCTTGTTTTTACTTCTGTTCAATTTGGTTGCTAGTTAAATATATTATTTTAATTGGCTTAATTAGGCTAAGTATGAGGTTTATGTAAGTTTCAGATTCTATGCAATAAGCCCAACTCCAAAATAACAGTATTATAGGCCTAACCGTATGTGCCGGTAAAAGACGCTGCGTCGGTACATATCCATCGAGTCATACACATGTAGTTCTTCAATGCATTGCGGGTCTGTAATTATTAATTAATTCTTTATTAATTAAGGTGATTACCCATTATTAAACATCTAAATTATTCAAATCAGTCTATTTACCAGAGTTTATGTACTTAGATGCAACAATTTCATTCCATAAACATGATTTAACTCAATTGCACTGAACTGTACTGTAGATGCCAAATTTGCTGCGCCGGACTCTCCTGCGCCGGACTCTCCTCCACCCCTGATGTTGGTTAATTAGCCATTAATTAACAGAAAATGACAACATTTTAACACATACTAATACTTTTATCTTCTTGCCCTGCATAAGAGCTTTATTTTGATACCAAATTTAGCTATGTAGGTGGTATCTTTATACAAGAAATTGAATAGACAATGTCATTTTTGATGTGCCGATGTCACAACTCCACCTATATGCAGGCCCAGTTCAAAACGCATGGCCACTAGTGCCTCGAACTCTACGAGTGCTCGTTAAACAACTATTACATGTACAAGGGGACTTGGGGGAAAGTTGCCTGAATTGCACTTGAATTATTTCAAAATAACTGTCTAAATCTATAATAAAACTATTTAAGAATTGTTTGATTCTTGGCTTCCACTGTTGCACTTTATTCCGTTCAAAAAACATTTTAATAAACTCTTCAAAAAAGTTCGTGATCAATTCATGTTGTGTTACATATCAATGGAGATCTGACAGTATTATTCTTTCCACCGGAAAAATCATTTGTAGCAATCACTTGTTTCAGTGCTCGGACACTGGCTTAGGAATGTGGCGAGATCTCAAAATCAAAGTGCCAAATTCAACACTATTGTGTGCTCTAAAGAACAACCCTGTTTACTTGACTTTTTAAATACTCACAACTTCACAAGCTAATTAAGCAAGGTACCCTGTTAAAACTTTTAAACATCATTTACTGCATTTTTGAACATCATTTAATAGTAATACAAATGATTTCCACGAACTGAATTGAATCGAATCAATCAAAACCAAATTCGCAAACAGACATAACACAGCATTGGCTGAAATGCGAAGCAAAGGTTACATTGTAAAACTTTAGGAAAAGCTCTTGAAAAGACGCACATTAACCAACGAATCTCATGTTGGTTTTGACAGCCACATCCGGGTAACTGTGCCAAGACACGCACATAGATGCAAATGATATACGCCATTTTCTAATTAACTATTCATATGTTATTCATAATGAATACAATGTGCGTACTATTTAATATTCGAACTGAACCCTAGCCCCATATCAATACCAAGCATACCATCCCAAACCTTACCTAGAATACCAATCCTACTACCTTCCCAACTATGCCCTAGCCTCCCATTCCTACCAACCATCCCGAGCCTTACCTAGAATACCTATCGTACAACCTTCCCAACTGTGTCCTAGCCTCCCATCCCTACCAACCATCCCAAGCCTTACCTAGAATACCTATCGTACTACCTTCCCATCTGTGCCCTAGCCTCTCATCCCTATAAACCATCCCAAGCCTTACCTAGAATACCAATCCTACTTCCTTTCCAACTGTACCCTAGCCTCCTGTCCCTACCAACAATCCAAAGCCTTACCTGGAATACCTATCCTACTACCTTCCCAACTACGCCCTAGCCTCACATCCCTACCAAATATCCCAAGCCTTACCTAGAATACCTATCGTACTACCTTCCCAAATGTGCCCTAGCCTCCCATCCCTACAAACCACCCCAAGCCTTACCTAGAATAGCTATCGTACTACCTTCCAAAATGTGCCCTAACCTCCTATCTCTACCAACCATCCCAAGCCTTACCTAGAATACCAATCCTACATATACAGTTGAGCCCACAATTATTCATACCCCTTGGAAAATATGAGTTTTTTGCGTTTTTCTCGTATCTATAACAGCCGGAGTGGTGGAACTTTCGCTTTACACTAAAGACAATTAGTTTGCAAGTACAAATCAATATTATTTGGTCTCAACATTTTTTGCATAACAATAGAATTGAACAAGAATTGTGATTTTATGCCTGTCCAAAATTAGTCATACCCCATACCAAGTCTCAGGATTGAGGCCACTTTTGTGATAATACACATGTTTTTGACATTCCAAACATTCTTTATAATGTGTGATAGGCTTTTATATTGTTATGTAATTATTCCATGATGTGTGCATACAATGTGGATATATTACAAATGTGTCCTATTGAATGTACAGTGAGGGCTATTATAGGACAACACTCTTTTCGGTATCATGATTAAAGATCACTACTAATTAAATCGGGGGGGGGGGGGTCATAATTTGCTTCAGATAACAAGTCACAGTTGGTCTTCAAAGCTATTCTTTTTAATCTTTTGTTTTATTGCATATATTAATTTCACATCACATCACATCATATGTAAACATATACAATCAATAATGACATATTACATATTTCACTCCCCTTAATCAAATCTTACTGAAGTTTTCTAATTTCATGTTCTAAATATAAGACACTTAGGGAACAGTTCCATGTGTACGCGATAAATTTATCGCGACTGTATCGGGGCCTGATATGTTTTGGACGCGATGTTTTTCAAGTTGATTCGCGATAAAATAGTCATCAGGCCCCGATAAAATAGCCATCGGGGCCCGATACGAGGCCTCTGCTAATCCCTGGGGTATGTTTAGCAAATAGAGCGGGACATTGTTTAGCAAATACACGAGGATAATACAATTTACGTTAAACATCCATAATCAATAACATTATCTCTAAAAACATGAAATGCTGAATTTGTACCTTACAACTAGAATAAATAACCCGAAGCTCTATTTACATACCGACCACTTATCTTTCGTTATATTTAAACAAGCGGTAATACGCTTCGCGATAAATAATCCTTTGCTACTCGCAACTGTTCGCGATAAAAATCTCATCGGGGCCTGATACAAAACTCATCGGGTCGCGGAACATTCTCGCAATTTTTATCGCGTACAAATGGAACTGTTCCCTTAGTAAATCAGGATGGGAAAAGTGTACTTTAGGTCCCAGATACTGGACTGTACTAATATCGCCCGATACTGGAACACCCAGTATGTACCAGTATCGGGCCATACTGGAAAAAAATCATGTACCAGTATCGTTCAATACTGGGACGAATTACACCGGTAGAATGTGTACCAGTATCGTCTATCTGGGACCTAAAGTACACTTTCTCCATACATCTTCTTGCAATATCGTTATGTCTAGATTATAGGCCTACTGTTGCAAAAGTAGTTTTTCTTAATTCTATACACAATCTTTACCATAATTAAACTATAGTTAATGTTTGTAGAACCTGCCGATTCGGTTTATAAACACTTGAGTTGAACCTACGAACATTTAGATGTCCAAAGACTCTTTACTATTTGTATTTTACCATTGCAAGATTTATCATCGTCCAAAACCTGATTGCCTTTCAGTAGTGTCCATTTTAGATTCCCAATTTAAAGGCATTTCTTCTAATTTAATACACAGACTGACTACAACACCCAAGATTTTTTATATTATTGTCGGGATGAATCTTCCTATGTTTTCTTGCCCAGTCCAAAGTGCATCGCTTTTTGTTTTGTTAAGATGTAATCCAGAAATAACAGAAAAAGTATCAAGTATCTTTATAACATTATATATAGAATTTTCATCCTTGACAAAAATAGTAGTATCACCTGCAAATTGTGTTATTTTACTTATTTGTTTCCATGATCTACATACATGTAAGGTAGACAGTCCCGGGGTAGACCAACCCTAAGTCGACCAACCTTAGGTGGACTAAGGTTATGGTTATGGTTATGGTTAGGTTTAGGGTTAGAAACAGTCCCTGGGTGGACAGTCCCGGGGCTGGATAGTCCTGGGGTTGTTTTAGAATGTTCCATCCTTGTTTTTACCTCCCCGACCTTTTACCTCCCCTTGTTTTTACCTCCCCGACCTTTTACCTCCCCGACCTTTTACCTCCCCGACCTTTTACCTCCCCGACCTTTTACCTCCCCGACCTTTTACCTCCCCGACCTTTTACCTCCCCGACCTTTTACCTCCCCGACCGCCAACCCCCTGAGTATTATAAACATATAATTTAGAATGAATATAGTTTCCAAGGTGTTTTTTAAACAGTATTATGCGGAACAGGTTCTGAAATACTTTGGGATTATATTATTTAGCATAAATGCAGTTTTTACCTAACAATATGCCAAAAATGGTAAATTTTACTCTTTTTTACCAGTTAAATTATTGAACAAATGGTTTTCATCATTTTTATCCCATTTAAGACTGCAAATCAGGTTTAATAGTTATTTGTTGGCGTTACATTTTTAAAAAAAATAATAAATTGGCATTAAAACAGTTTCTCCATGATAAGAAATAAATCGCACATGTTAAATAGAGTAAAAAGAGAACATTAATTGTCTGTCAAATTAATTTCAGTTTATTCATCAACAGCATTATGGTTGCGAAACACTGCCAAAATTATGTCGCTACCTATGTGCAAGGTAAATTACTTTTGCTGTCTGGACAATGATACGAAGTCTTGAAACGCCGTAACTTTATATACATTAAGATCAGGACAAACTATTTATTGCCTCAATTGATTAATTGGGAGCTATTTTAATTCTGCCAATAATAATCACATACACACCAACAAAATACGACACAAAATTATCCAAGCAATTACTTTGAAATCAATTTATTAAACAAATCTACAGACAATATTCACAACTATATACATATGAAATCAACTTTTTGCACCATTTAGCGAGCTCACGATTTGTCAGCTCTCGATCTCAAGAGTAGCTGCCGATTGGCAGCTTTTCCACAGCTTTTCTCAAGAGCTGCCAATTGGCAGCTTTCGTCAAGAAAGAGCTGCCATTTGACAAGACAGAGCTGCCGATTGGCAGCTTAAGAAAGAGCTGCAGATTGGCAGCTTTTGTTAATGTTAAGGAAGAGCTACCAGTTGGCAGCTTTTCTTAAGAGCTGCCGATTGGTTGCTGAACAGCTTTCGTCAAGAAAGAGCTGCCAATTGGTAGCTTTTCACTATAAAGCTGCCAATTGGCGGCTGAACAGTTTTTGTCAAGAAAGAGCTGCCAATTGGTAGCTTTTCACTATAAAGCTGCCAATTGGCGGCTGAACAGCTTTTGTCAAGAAAGAGCTGCCAATTGGTAGCTTTTCACTATAAAGCTGCCAATTGGCGGCTGAACAGCTTTTGTCAAGAAAGAGCTGCCAATTGGTAGCTTTTCACTATAAAGCTGCCAATTGGCGGCTGAACAGCTTTTGTCAAGAAAGAGCTGCCAATTGGTAGCTTTTCACTAAAGCTGCCAATTGGCAGCTCTTTCTTGGTAGCTTGCAGCTTTTGAGAAAAGATACAAATTGGCAGCTTTTATCATAATCAAGAAAGAGCTGCCAATTGGCAGCTTTTGTCAAGACGGGTGCCCAGGCTGCCGATTGGCAGCTTTTGTCATTGTCAAGAAAAAACTGCCAATAGGCAACTTTTTGTCAAGAAAAAGCTGCCAATTGGTAGCTTTTCTCAAGAGCTGCCAATTGGTAGCTTTTTTCAAGCTGCCAATTGGTAGCTTTTATTAAGAGCTGCCAATTGGCAGCTTATCACCTTTTATTAAGAGCTGGCGATTAGCAGCTTTTGATATTGTCAAGAAAGACTTGCAGATTGGCAGCTTTTGTCAAGAAAGAGTTGCCAAGGCAGCTATTGTCAAGTATAATGCAAGGGCTGCCGATTGGCAGCTTTTGTCAAGAAAGGTAGCATTTGTCAAGAGCTGCAGAATCAATCTACGAGCTGTCAATCTACATCTGCCAATGGACAGCTTTTTCATGAGCTACCAATTAGCAGCTTTTTTAAACGAGCTGCTAATCAAATCCGTAGCACAAAGAACTGTCCCAGCCGATCAGCAACTACAAATTGACAGTTTTTCTGTAAAGTTTCTTTTGTTCTTATATATAAATATGTACACATTTAATATAATAAAAATAATGGTGAGATGAAACAGTCATATTTCTACCGGATCTTTGGAGATACATCCAATGACATAATGTGAAAAATATTGTTGAAATTGATGGGAAACGTTAATATATATATTGTCGAACTATAGAACGAAACCTCAAGTTTCTTCGTCTTCATAATATATAAAAAATATGTTGACATAATACAGGGTGAAAACAGATTGTGCTCTGATTGCAGTCGCTCTTTAAACTTAATGTGTGCATGAAATTGTTGTTTGTATTAAAGCATATTTAATCTACTTTATATCCTCTGAAAAATTCAGTAATCAACTAAAAAATAAGCAAAATGTGACACATGCTTGTAAGCAGCTGACCATTTTTGATCAGCCTTCCAATGCTGCAATTTTCCAATTCCAATGCACAATAATCAGTGTTGAGACGTTAAGATGTTTGTTGTAGCATGGCAATTGAGTGAAAAGAAAGAAGGAGAAGGCCGAACAATTGACCTACATGTAACCTTAAGAGGTTGCCCATAGAACTCATTGATTGGTAACCTAATGTTTAGCATATGTTGTGTCTATCACAGTCACACGTCAAGTTCATTATTTGCCGTAGCACAATACATTGAGTATTTACGAAAGGGAGTATTATATAGATGGGAGGGGAAAGCATCCAGTAGAATTGAATTCACTATGTTGTTTGTCATTAATTCAATAACATTAGAATACACTTCAGTTTATAGGAATTGGCACACATTTACACACCCACACCTTTAAATCCTGCCTAAGACCTTCTATTCACGATACACGGGTCAACACAAAATAGCTGTTTTTTGCTGTGATAAAGTAAATACAACATAACATGCTATATAGTACTGTGGAACCCTGTTAACACAAAGTTGCTTGGGCTTTACATTTTAGTTATTGGTTAACTGAAGTATTTGTGTTATCCAGTACTATTATATGGTATAATATAAGCTTGGGACTTGAATAACATTTTGTGTGTTAACCGGAATTTTGTGTTAACAGAGTTTGTGCTAACGAGGTTCCACTATAAACCTAACATTACATAATAAAAAATATATTTTAAATCTAAGATACAGCATAATAAAACAAAATTACAAAAATTGAATATTTGGATAATGTGGATAATTACAACTGACTCATTAATATAATAAGACAAGTTTGTTTCATTCAATGGCACCTGTACAGGGAGAGTCAGAAAGAATGGGCACCTTTTTTTTAGAGAAAGGGCCACAGAAATTTCAGGTATGCATATTTAAATCCAATGATAGCCCTACAAAGACTAAATATTTGGCTCTTATTCATAGAAAAGACTTGAATTTCGCCATAATTTTACATTACTTTTAATATAACCTGGTATTTTTAAGCCAATCCAAGGAATGGCAATTACACGCACTATTGTCGGGTGGCTGATCAGAGATGCCAACCACTGAGAGTTGGAAAAACATGAAAAGGCACATGAACGTTGGATACAAAATCTTTAAATGCCAAGAAATTAATAGAACTGTGGAATTATGAGTAATAACGCCTGGATTAAAGGGTTTTAAAGTGACGAATAATGCAATTGTCGATATAATTGTTTTTCTTTTGAATGTAAACCACATTTATAGGTCTTTATAGTGCTATCATTGGTTTTTTAATTTGAATGCATACATTTGTTGTGATGCCTTTGTGAAAAAAGTGCCTGTTATTTCTGACTCGCCCTGTTTAAGAAAAATTGTGTTTCTTTTAATTGGTTTAATTAGGTTTAGGAATAATAACATTATACCTAATTCTGTATCAAGTGTACACTAGCAACCAAAAGTCTTTGGACACTGGTTATGTTGTGAAAATGATCCCAGATGTAATACATTTGGACAGTAATATTTCACTATGAGTGGACAAAAATGTGTTGCTGAATTTTATTATTAACTGTAATATATGCTCATTCCATTTCATAAAAATGAAGAAAATGTGTGCCTTCGTTGAATCCCCATACAAATTTCCCATTGAAGATTTATTTAATCATCTTTAAAAATAGAATAATTGGAGGGAATTGTAACACCATAAGTTTTCATATGATAATTGTAACCATCCAATCACCAAATATTGTGATAAATACTTTTCTAAAAACTACTTATGTCCCAGAAAATATCTCAAATTTGTTTAAACAAACTTACAAAAACTTGTTAATCTATAACTCCTGAAAATCGAACACAGTAATTCAATGGGTTCCCAGTGTGTTCTCTATTTTGCAGTGTGCCAGGTGTCCTACGATATTTAGTTGCTAGTGTAATTATTATCATCATTATTCATAAGTAATTCATTCAAATTTAAGGTCGAGTATCATTGATTATTGTATATGACAAAATGTTGATTCAAATATCCTGATTGCTTAAAGAAGTATTTCAGATTATAGTCGGGCAGCATAGGGTTTTCCAGTCCTGGTCTAAACTGATACAGAGAGTTATATACACGAATGTTTTGCCAATGTGGGTGGTTAATTAACCATGACCTTGATTTAGGATATGTCACATGTGTTTCAAAACCATAACAGCCACAATAATAAAAACATACTGGGCTTATGGCTATTCTCGTGATTTTATAAGATAGCCGTCAGCAAAAAATGACCATTATTAATATAATGTTCATCATGAATTTTGAAGTAAATTATATATAAATTTGATGTAAATTGTAGTAGCGTGGCTGCAATCTTTCTTTCTATTTTATAATCCCCTCTTATATTCCTATCCTTTTTCTAACCTACACGCTTCTATGCATCTTCATGCTTTGCTATTACTATTATCAAGGTCATAGATCCTAAAGGAATTTCACCAGCCCCTTGTCTTGCTTCCCTGCAGTTACCCATCTCCATGTCCTGGAAGACTGCGATGCATTATAAATGTAGTGCATGTCAGTTCCATACCATATGGATAGGCAACCATCGCGCCAAGTGCTAACAGACTGAGCTCTGGGGCAATCTGGCCATTAGGCCTTGGGCTATCTCCGGGTACAACTGATCATTGTCTTACTTCCAGCTATGGTAAATAGTCCCAATGAGTTAAATAGTTTCCAACTATGGGTTATATAGTTTCCCTACTATGGATTAAATAATGCCCTTGGACCAAAGCTAATGAGGGCTAATCACCCGTATAGCTTGCCAGACCTGGCCAAAATAATTATGGCACCAATTAGATTACGAAAACCACATTGAGGAAACCAAGTATTATAAACTCGACAGTAGCTGGGCTGCTGTAAACAAATGACTATATGAGGGGTCAGCTGGAAATCGGCACAACATCACAAACTGTTGGGTCCTGAGAAGTGTCCTCTATCTACTTTCAAACCTCTTGTTGTATCCACATACATACCACCAAGGGAAGGTTCACCAATTAGTTGTAGGCTGTGCAGATGCAGGTAGACATAATTAATGGCATACAGGAAAATCGCTTCTAACAACACTGATAAGTTATGGTCCGATGACAGATAATGAATGGGTCCTGATATATAGCTCGGCTGCAAACCAGAGTCATGGTGGTGTTGGCATTTTCATGTCAAAATATAGACACAGATGCCTACAGAGTGTTAATTCCTTCAGCAACTGAATTATCACTGCCACATTCCATGGTAATCCCAATCTCACCAGTACTTCGATTTATGTTCCAACTGAAAGTTCTCCTCCGGATGACAAAAAAGAGTTCTACAACAACTTGGAGAACCATCTTGAGCAGGTGAAAACTCACAACATCCACTTGATTTTGGGAGACTTTATTGCCCGAGTTGAATTAGACAGCCACTCATCACACCCTGATGTTGTTGGATGTCACTGTTTCTATGACATAACAAACAACAATGGAGAGCGCTTATGAGTTTCAACTCCACCCAGCGCCGTCAAGATTCCCTCAACCAAGACACTGTCTTTGGACATGGATGCCCCCAGCAGGGTCTAAACATCAGCTTGACCACATCCTAATTAACAGCAAGTGGTCAAACTCCATGCAGAGCATACAACTCGGTGGAACTATACTCAGATACCCTGCACAAGACCGAGGTTTGACTGGGAAAAGCTGTAGAACGCTGCCACAAAAGAGCTATTCCAGATTGAGTTGTCAGTGTCAAACAGACTGGAAATCTTCAAGTGCAACGACACATTCACACCAATAACTGAGCGAACAGTTTGAAAAAGCAGTTTCAGAAGCAGCCAAGAAAGTTGTTGGCAAACACAAACCTCATGGGATGCCAACCTGGGTTACCGACAAGACCATTTACCTAAAGTCTGAGAGGGATGTGGCCAAAAGATGTTACCTTGTCTCAAAGTCATGGCAATCCAGAGACAGATGGAAGAAGCTAAACACCCGTTTGAATAAGTCTTACAAGGCAGATGAATCGTCCATGTTCAACAAAGAGATGGAAGATCTTCATCAGGCTGACCAGAATGGCAATTCGAGTCTTCAACCACATGCAAAATCATCCATTCTCTCTCTGGGAAAGAAAGGAAGTCCAGCAACAAGGTCAAGAAAAGCAATAGTATTACAACCATCAAGAATGACAAGGACCTGCTTGCAGAATGGAGCCAGTATTTCAGCTCACTGCTAAACAATGAGTGGTCAAATCCCATCTGAACTACCATCACCTGCTGCTTAGGACCTGCACATCCAAATTTATCCTCCCACACCTGAGAAAACATCAAAAGCCATTCATCAAATGAAGCCCAAGAAGGCTGGAGGTCTTGACTGTGCAATCACATCAGAAGCACTCCAAGATGGCAGTGACATATTGGTACAAGTTGTCCATGGGTTCTGCATGGTAGTTTACACTACCCTGAAACCACCCAACCAGTGGACCACCAGTGTTATTGTTCCTCTACCAAAGAAAGGGGACATCTCTCTTAAATGATTAAATATAGGGGAATATCTCTTCTGTCAATTGAAGCCAAAGAATACAACAAGATCATGCTCAACAGAATAGAGATCATGTTTACCCCATCTTGGGTATAACCCAGTAGGCTTTTGCCCTGGAGAAGCTGTGCTCAGCAAATTCCCATTCTAAAGGGCTCAGCAGACTCCACAACGCTGAGTGAAAGCGTTGACCAATCAGGTTGCGTCATTGTGTTGTGGTGGAGCTACTTCGCATGTGTGAGAGCGCAAGAGTTTGAGCATTGTGGAGTCTGCTCAGCCTTTATGGAGAATCATGTAAGGGTTTAAAGACCATCAGCTACCTCTCACAGTCACATTCATAGACTTCAAGCCTTCGACTCTATAAACATGAAAGTTATGTTTGCAATTCTGCAACATTATGGAATCCCAAAAGCTTTAGTTGACACTATAGGTGTATTGAACAACAACTCGAGAAGAAGTGCTGTGATGGTCGATGGCAGTATCTCTGATCCTTTTGTTGTCTCCACTGGAGTGCTACAGGGTGATGTTCAGGCTCCATTCCTATTTGTAGATATTGGTAGACCACCTATTGAAGAAGGCCACAGGAGTTCTGAAACATCCATGTTGCCAAGGTGTCATCCTGCCAAGGACCTATTCTTTTTTGATGACATTGCCTCACTTGAGATAACACAGCCCGATTGCATGGCTGACTGACAGTGGGTTGGGTGGGGTTTTTTCAGTGTCGGTTTCTGTGTTTAAATTAACCACTGTTAGAATGCCTTTGTAGAAGCCCTGTAATAGGTATCACAACAAAGATGCAATTATTCAATACCACATGTGTTACTATCTTACTGTTTGGATGTGAATCCTGTGTAATCTCTCAAGATTTGGAATGCAAAATAAATACCTTCGCTGCCTCTTGCTACAGGATAATGCTAAACATCTAATGCATGGATCCTGTTTCAAACACCACAATTTATGACATGACCAAGACAGAGCCTCTTATCCACCATGTAAAGGGCTGCCAGCTGAGTTTCATTGGCTATATACTCAATGAAGAGCCTGCCTGTATATTATACATTTTACTCATATTATGTTTACACAACTACACCAACCACGTGCTACTTACTACATGATGGGCATCACAGAAATGATAATGTTAATGAGGTTCCATTCCTCAATCAAATCGTAAGACTGTACCAATAAAAGGTAGAAGGACCATTATTAATCAATTTTTCCAAAAACATTTGTTTTTATCAGTTTGACCTTTCACGTAAGTATAGTTTTTATAGAACTTACACATGATATTCAGTATATCATTTGATTACCATAAATATTAAGCCAACAGAGTAGTGAAAATGTTAAAGCAAAAATCATTCTTTTCAACTGTATATTAAAACTCAGTTTAAAAAACAATGTCGTCAAAATTTAGATTTCAATATGGGTCCTTCTACCTTAATGGTTCACCTCTCTATATTTTTCCTTCAAATTTTTTACACTATCTGAGGTCAAACAGTTTATAGCATTGAGCTTGATATCAAATAAAAGGATTGACTGTATTGATATATCTTGACAATACGGCTTCCTTCCGATGGTCATCAGTTTCCAAGGAGACTTCCATCCCCCTTTCATCCATTGGATTTCAACGGTGTCATTTGGTGGTGAAGACACAGTTGTTACCTTACCAATGAATGGCGGTGACCCATTCTCTTCATCTAAATTGATGGCCACCAAACATCCGACAGTCAAATGCGAAGCCACATTGTCTACTTCCTCTATGAGTGGTCCCCTTCCTTGATTCCCAATGAAAACCTATACAATACAAGAAGGAAAGATATGAAATAATTATTAACAAAAATGAAACAATTATAACTGTTTTCATTTTGATTTCTCTAGCTGGATTTTGTTTGTATAGTTCAGCTAATGCTAAATGCTTCACTGTCTTATTCTTTAATTATATGATAACAATGAGGTGGCTCAAAGAAATCATATTATTCTGTCAAACAGACACTTGCTTACATAAGTTACTGTTTCAACGGGCAACATGACCTGCAGAAGATGGACATTCTTATGATAACTCATGTATATCCTTGGTAATTAGTAACTTCAACTTTTCCCCATTTACACACTGCATTCAATGAGACATCAAGCCAAATGATGACAGCCATACATTATAACAGTATCACATGTATGAGTGTCACAGAAAAATGCAACTCAACATTTTGCTATTAATTCTCAACAAAATATAATCCTTCAATAATCCTTTTTTTTGTATTGTTTCAAAAGTGTATATTCTCCCTACTTTCCTGAATGTTTGGTAAATGCAAACTTCACGGTTTTCCTTAAAACATGTGAAGTTATGTAATTGGGTCATTATCTACTACATCTAAAAAGTACAAGCAAGTATACAAATAGTTTCCACAAAAGAAACATGAATTTTCAAGATACCTAACGTGTTGGTTTACTGTGGAAAGACCTATTACATTATAACCATTGACTATGTAAAATCCACTGTACAGACCATTTCAATTCCTAAAATATATGATCGGTCAGAATATTTCCTATAAGCGAGTCATGAAAGCAGGGAGAAAAACAAACATATTTCACCTGTCTGCCTGGCAGTGCCTGTGTGGATGATGGTGAGTGATTGAACCCCTCTCAAAGTTGTATGTTGTGGTGTTTCAGTAACAACAAAAAACGGTGAGATGCACAGAGATTTGGGGTAATACCTTCACTTTGACCTTATGCTCTATACATTTTGAAGTTGCCGGTGTCGACGCCATTGTTGATTAAAACAAAATAGTCTCGCTACTAGTTTTACTTCTCATGGGCATACGCTTGTATGTAATCATGGTAAACCTGAACATGTCTGATCTCTTTTGGGCCATCAATAAAATCAATGAAAGATAGGACATTAAAAATCATTTGAGAACAGGGATCCATAAATGAACATTCTTTCAGACTTGCACAATATAAATAATCCTGAGTCCTCTTAAACAACCTACCCGGTGACAGGGAGCTGTCTGCTTATCCTCTACTCTCTGAGCCAATTCAGGGAGCTCTTGCTCCTCAGATTGAAACCTACTCAAATTGTTCTGCAGGTCTGCAAGCAGCCATGAATCTGGTGTATCCGGTACCTGAACATAAATTAGAATAAAGAACATGATGCTAGTGATATTCATTCATTCATTTTTTCCAATATAATTATAGTGGAATGTTGATGCATAATGCAGTCATAAAAACTTTTTAAAAAAGTACAGTAAATTGATCAACAGGTCATTTGTCCCATTAAATATTTTGATTGGATCAGTGAGCTTAACAAACATATCAATATATCATATAAAGCAGTTAACCAACCCATGGTTGTATTGTATTGACTGTGGGTTGGTAAATTGGTTTATATTCAACCTATCAATACATTTTTGTTGGATAAAAATGTTTGTTCATCTCTGAATTATAAAACAACCAATTATCAATGTTTAATAATTGTTATGAATCTTGGATACTTCAGATTAACAAATACTCCACCCCAAATGTATTACTGTAGAAACATATTATATAAACTCTAGTGTAGACGTAAGTGTCATGTTAATTTTCCAAATCAGTTAATTAATTTAATAGAAACCCCTGTATGCACTGTGCAGTATCTGCGCAGTCAGTCATGTGTGTGTGTGATAATGCTGCGTAAAGCAATAAGGTGCTTGTTGCTGCTTCACTGGATCTGCGCAAGATATTAGTCACAAATGGAAGTACAAAGATGTCCACCAATAGAGGGGTATTTATGACCAAAAGAACTGGAATGATAAAAGCTACCTATAGCCGCTTGAGGGGAAGATTTGGGTAATTAGATTACTAAGCTACCATCAAAAAGACCTTCAGTTTGGGGGAGATTTTTCCCTTCTACAATCTATCACATTTTTGTGTGTGGAAGTGCCTTCCTATTTTTATACAATTCTGATTTTGTAAAGGGAACTAACAGACTATATATTTTGACTGCAAAACAACGCTGCTCGCCTTGTGTTCGCGGTTGGTAGAAGAGTTGATGCCACCACATCCCTTATTCAGACATTGCATTGGTTGCCAGTCCAACAAAGGATTGTGTATAAAGTAGTTGTGTACATATTTAAGGCTATAAACAACTTGGCTCCTCCCTATTTGGCTGAGCAGTTCTCTGTGTATGTCCCTGCTCGCTCCCTACGATCTGCGATGGACACTAACCGGCTGGTTGTTCCCCGATCGAACCTTACCATAGGTGATCATAGTTTTAAGGTTACTGCTGCAAAGGCATTGAACTCCCTGCCAATACACCTCAGAACTGCTCAGTCAACTGAGACTTTTAAAAGTAATCTTAAGACTTATTTATTTAAATTTTTCTTTTCTTGTAAACGCTACATGGTACATGTAAATACTGCCTAAATACCCGTTTGTTGTTGTTGTTTGAACGGATTGTATGTGCTGTTTAATTAAATAGCCAAAATATGGGCTATAATATAATACATATTTGGCATTTGAAGTGTGGTGTTGTAAGCGTGGTGTTGGGTGTCAATTCTTACATGAAACTTGACACCTAGAGTTGATTGAAATAGTATGGTTACGTGATGAGCACTAACCGATTTTGACTGAGGTCACCGTGTGACCTGGGGATATTTGGCACAGTTTTATGCAATAGAGCTTGTGATACATTTTTTAATTAATTAGTGCAAATAGTCACAATAACAAATCCCATCAGATTTTTGATTTGGTGGCCAGTGCAACTTCTAGAATTTAGTATACTTTGAGTTTGGTAATCAAAATAAGATCATTAACTTATTTATTTTTATGATGATATGATAATGGAAACTATATGATTGGTCTCTATTAGAAAAGCAAATCAAGTTAGTAAGTAAAAACACTTGCATATGCAAATTAATTTTGTTTTCTCCACAAATGACAGCGTTTGAAAAAAATCACTGACCATCCAGGTACCTCCTGGGTAGAATTACCAATATCTTTAACAATGCTTAAACCAATAAAAATCAATTGATTTTGTTCAAATAACAGTCGCAATCAGTTATGTGGCAAAAGATTATTTCTTGTGGAGGGTTTTTACACTTACTTTCAAAGTGCTAATTTACCTTTTCTATTTCCTCCATATTTGATAAGTACTGATTCCACCATAATTTAGCATCAGCTGGCATTCGGTCATATCCTCTTGCAAAATCATTTCTCAACATCGTTGGTTCCATCCTTTCTATGCAAGGGTAAACCCAATTGGGTATGTTGTTCACATCTGGCAATGACTAAAATAACAAAATTTCAAACAGTTAATATGAACGTAATATACACTAATCACTAAAGCACTGAATTCATTTTGTTACAAATTAGTGCAAAGACTTTTTTGTATTAAGTTATAAAGGTTTATCCTGTAATACGTAGACTATGGCTAACCTTCTTTTGTATTAAAATCACTACATTTGCACTGACAGTCAAGATTTTCTAGTGGTTATGATATTCCCTTTAAAACTCTTAAATCCTAGGTTTGAATCCCAGTATTGTCAGGTTTTTGTTGCTTTCAGTTATTTCTCTCAAATTCTGATAACTCATAGGTAATACCAAAACTAAGACTCCAAAGAAAAATATCCATCATTTCTGTTGAATGTTTGGCTGTTGTTTTACAGGGTTCTTTGACAAACAAGTTTCTAAACAAGTTTCTACTATAGTTTATTCAGTTCCAAATTGGCGGGACAAATTCGGTTCTTATCAATCCGCATGCGAAAGGAATTGCGATTTTGGCATACGCAAACATCACACATACAATGTCACTGCGTCATTACTATAGCGCAACTATGACTGAGATACTCTTACCGAGCAAGTGTGTAAAAATGTGCATTAGGCCATGAAAAAAGAGATTGGTCTCACATAACCTGCCAGCATAAGCATGTGGAATCACTTTTGCCACATAATTAAACCCTACATTATGAGCCTAATGATGGGCTTTTTTAGTTGTCTGAAAGAGCGGTGTTACACTGAAATGTAGTGCCAATAGTTAGGAACCTATACTAAGCTGAGACAGTTCACTAGTTTTTAAGAAAGATTAAGCATATTGTGCTTACTTTGAGACAATGAAGTCCTTCTTCAGGCCCTCCTTCAGGCAACCAATCATCCTGTACCCACTTCTTATACTGCATCAGTGTTTGGCCGTTTGTTTTCTGAAAGAAAAACCAATGCGGCTTGCTGTGGTTTCCAAATCTGCCATAAAAGTGTGGCGTTATCCACTCCTTAAAGTCAAATATGGGTGGCAGTTGGATGACCTTCACTGCAGGAGTTGATGATTCAGCGAGGACTCTATGCATGTCTATAGATTTAAAAAAAGAAGGAAAATAGAAATAATTGCTTAATTTGAAAGAGATACTATTGAATTCTCTTCAAACAAACAAGTCTATGATGAAAGGTATGGTATTTGGATGTCTAAAAACACAAGACAGAATTCTACAGACATTCTTAATATTATTATTATTATAAGGATTTATATAGCGCATTTATAAAAAGACCAATGCGCTGCACAATGTGACATTATATAAAAAATATGCATTTAAAAGTGATAAAAAATGTAAACCACTAAAAGATGAATAATATACAATAATTGTGTAAAAAATAAGGCTGAATTTTTCCACAGGGAACAGATGAGTTTTTAAAAGCTTTTTAAAATGTTTCACATTTGGGGCGGCACGCACAGAACTGGGTAGGATATTCCACATTCTTGGTCCTAAAACTGAAAATGATTTATCCACAAAGGATCTTTTAGTTTTGGAAATGGCAAGACGTGTAGGATCCTGAGATGACATGAGTTGTAAACGTTAAGTAAAGCCTGTAAATAAATTGGTGACGAACCATCCATACAATTGTAATGCACCAATATCTTGAATTTAATTCTCTGCTGGATAGGCAACCAATGCAATTCCCAGAGCAATGGTTTCGCGCTAGTTCGACTGCCGACATGGTGAACAAGACGCCTAGGTGAAACAATCACGAACAGCTGTTTTAGAATCATTTAGCTATAATTTGTTTGCATGCATCCATGATCGTATCTCAGCAATGCAATTGGTCATGTTAAACTTAGCAGTAGCTGTATCTTCATCTGATTTTGGATTAAAAGTTTCATACAACTGCGTATCATCAGCGTAAAATGTGATAGCCTATGTTAAAACGTCTGATAATGTCAGCAACGGTTGCGCATATATGCTGTGAATATCGGTGGACCTGCAATTGACCCATGTGGCACACCGTAATGTAAAGTTTGGTTAAATGAGAATGGTCGCCAAGAATACACACTCTATTTGTACTATCACTTAGGTAACTAGTAAACCACTCATAACACCAAATTCCTTTTGCATACGCTCAGCAAGTATGTGATGGTCAATTGTATCAAACGTAGAGAAAAGGTCCAGTAGGACCAAAATGATAGTTTTACCTGCGTTGAGCTCGTTTAAGATATTATTTTTAACCCTAAGGAGAGCTGTTTCAGTGCTGTGGGAAGTCTTGAAGAACCTTTACCAAATTCAGTGTTGGGTTTTACCCTTTTTTAATAGAGGTCTCTTTTTAGATGATCAGAGACCACTGCGAAGTAGCGATACAGCTTCAAGTCTCCAATAAGCATGAATTAAACATTATAAAAACAAATCCTGAATCGCTTTGTTACAAGTGTTGCTCCGTTATCACATGTTACGACTTTGAAGAGAAATAACAAACACCACTAATCAAGGCTACTAATCATCAACCAAAAAAATATTCATCACGCCATTATTACTTACTCATACTCAGACTGGGTGGTGGTGCAAGGATGCATTTAGCTTTCTTTGTCTTCATGTTATACACATTGAATACATGAGGCATAGACTACACATGGTTTGTTTATCCTTGGGTTATCAAGTTCCTGTCATTTGTGTGCGACCTTCTGTTGTGTTATGGCTTTGCAACGATATTGTCAATGTCACACATGATAAAAGTATTTTGTTTTATCAGTTATAAAAGCAATATAATATAAATGATTGGTGATGGAAATTACTTTTGTGTTATCCAGAATTTTGTGTAGGGTAAAGGCGCCAGTTTTCGGTCAGCGCCTATTTTCGGTCGCTTTGCCTAAATCGTGTAATGAAAATGACCTCGTCGTTATAAACTGACGGCTAAAATACCGCCGCATAGTTGATGCCGGGTATTGCTTTAAAATGATGACGACTGATGCAATTACACAATTTTGGCGAAAGTGACCGAAAAATAGGCGCTGACAATACACAAACCAAGTGGTAAAAAAATACAGATAAATTAGCAAATTTAAAAGAAAATGAGAAAATAACATACCATCAAGAGTGAAGATGTCTCCAGTACTAATGATCTTCACAGAAATCCTGGAAAATAACTGGTCCACGTCTATGTGGGTATGCCCAACAGGAAGAAAGTGAACTACAACCTATGAAATTTAACAAAATAAATAAATGTATTAATTAAATACATCGAGGGTTGGGCGCCAGAAGGCCGTAACTCAACTTTTGGGCAAAATGAGATTTTGGTACCAAAATAAATCCATAAAACTTAGATTTTCAGAACCATAAAGAGATAACTCATCTCCAAACTTATCTACAAAACATTTCTGTGTACAAATCTATTGTAATTATCCTTTTTTAAACTGATAATAATTTCAAAGTACGCAGTTACTTCCTGTGACATATAAAGAGATTCAGATTATTACTATCAACTGTTTTAAACCCATAATTTAATGTTAACTCTCATAAGGCCTTCAAAATCGCATTTTCATCAAATGGTATTTTTCTCATTATATATCTGTAAAATGTTTGGGAAAAGGTATATTCTATTTAGACGCTATAGGCCAAAATGCAATGAAATACTGCCAAAGGTTTGTGTACTAGTACTATATGTAAATTAATAATTGAACGAACACAACTAAGCAGCGTATCGCGTACATTGCGTGAAGCACGCACACCCATTCGCGTGATAATTTCGGGCGTGTTTGTCTTTGTATTGCGTTCGTGATGTTCGTTCAATTATTAATTTACCTATAGGCAATGGGAAAGACTCATGTTAACCTGTGCTTCTTTCTAAAATAAGAACCATCTGTGTTATGTAACTCAATTTACTCAAACTTTGCAATACAACTATTTCAAGGATGTCCCTTCGAATTGAAAACATCAAGTCAAAAATCATGCCAGCAATCGGAACACCTATCTTTATAATGTTATGGACGCAATTCAAGCTTTTTAACATGGTTTGCTTTTTGTTTGTTCCATGGAGCTTAGTATAGATGCATGCTTGCACGTAACTGTTTACTTACGCATGTATGTACACCCCCCACCCACTGTTGAAATTATGTTAATAGCATAATGGCACTAACTATAAATGGAAGTGAAGCCACTAATTCTGGCAGATTCTCAATTTTGGATGATTTTCTGATCAATGACAGATTATCATTGAAGATTTCATATTAATATTTTGATTTATGTCCTACCTCTTCAAAGATATTGAGGTCAATCAATATCGTACACATTGCTAGGAGGTATTTATTCTTATTTTCTCTATAACAGTTGTCCAGCTGTAGAAACAATCTTTTTCCAATGACATCCTTGTTGTTAAACAGTGAATCTAATATCAAATTGACAGTCAGGTTGCTGTCATGCGGCACATGTTTTGTGTCAGTGTATATTATCTGTTTCTTTCCGCATTCAGTCTTTGTGTGGATTAAGACACCTGCAAATGATGATAAATAAAATGAAATACACATTTGATGTTTATCAAAATCATGGATTTAAAAAAGGAGAAAAATTCATAGGCTTCCTTACGACCAGTACGCACGCCACCACCATTTTGTTTCCTATCATGGGGACACATTTAGATGTATGATGTTATTTTCCGTAAATGCTCATAAAATATTGTCAACGCAGACCACATTCACTGCCAAACTAATGCGGAAATTGTATGCAGATTAACACGCATCAACGGTCCGACGCTTCACTTTTTTGTTTTCTGTGTCACAAGAGCCATACAACCAGGGATGTGAATTCATATTTCAATGCAGAACTTTTACAGATCTTGTAGTCACATTTTTAAATGTCACTACTGTTTGTGTGAATCTTATAACTCGTTCTTCTTTTTAAAGGTGTATGTTCCGATCACTTTTTGGGGCTATGATTTTTTTTCACATCAAGATATTTTGATATCAGAAGAATCCCCATATTTTTCTCATTATGTCTGTAAAATCTTAGGGGCCAGAAATGTTCCATTTAGAAATTATAGGCTAAAATGTGGTGAATTACTGCCAAAGGTTGTAACCACCCAGTTTGTGTGCTACTCAATGGGCAAATAGTTTGTGACCATGTGGCAGTGGCGTAACTAGACTTTTTCATTTTGGGGCAAGAAGGGTCAGTGACTTGAATTGGGGGGGGGGGGGGGGGGGGGGAAGCTCCTTATTGGGGGGGGGGGGCTCCATTCCACACCCACACCGATTGATTTCATTTGGGGGCATTGGTTTCTGTTGAGTGATTGGGAAGAATATGCAACCAAAGAGTGACTACCTCAAATATAAAATCATTATACCCGGGGCGGGAAATGTTGGGCCTTAACGGGAAATACCAGGAAATACTATAAAATCACACTTTCAAAGTCTAATTTACTTTGAAATATCATCAAAGTTAACTAACAATTACTAACAAGCTCACTAAGGCACAAGCTTACACCCCTACTGGAAACTTGCGATACCGTTCTGGCTATAACTCAAAAACAAAATGTTGAATTTTCATAAAATAGTTGGTATACATATTAGGCTCATTAAGGGCAACAACTCATGAATCCCGATTTTTAAAATTACTTTTCAATTTTGAATTATCATGCAAAATTACCTGATTGGTCGGTTCCTGGTTGCCATGGCAACGGTATAAAAATATTGGTTTAATGATTTTGTGCGTAATGTTATTTCTTACCTTCAACTCAAATAACAGTAAACTACTAGTAAGCGTTTTTGAGTTACATCCAGAACCGTGATTAGCCAATTTGAGTCCCTATATGGTTACTAGGCAAGCAGAGCAACATTTTAAGTCAATTTTTGAAGTTTGCAATATGGGCATACAAATATATACTGCCATGAGAGACTCTGGTTAAAACTATTGTCCCGATGTGACTGCAGTAGTGCTATTTTGCAGTCACCGAGGGACCATAGTTTTAATCCAGAGACTCGAATAAAGGCAGTTTATATTTGTTTTATATACGTCATTCATATATTTCTAGTTCCATAAAGTTCAAATTCAAAAATCATCCGGTAAGTTCCAATCTTCATCAGTTAAAATGTTTTAAAAGTTAAATTCAAAGGCAGTGCACCGAACGATCGTCATGCTGCGCCCGCGCCCGGGGAGGTAAATCGTGCGCCCACTCACGTCACATGGAGTACAATGCCATGTGAAACTACCAGCACCGTAAATAATCTTTTTGGGAGCCGTAAATAGTACTTTTGGGAGCCGTAAATAGTACTTTTGGCAAAATAGCGTGTTTATTTTTGATCATGTGACCCGCTTTCAACCAATCAATGAACAAGAATTTATGAATGACGTATATAATATGGTATATAACACTTATGGGTTAAGAAATTTGTTAAAATTGACATACAGGCGTTTGACCCCAGACACCACCCCCCCCCCCCCCCCCCCCCCCCAATTTTTTAAATATATATACAGTATTTCCCCGGGAAATTGCCGATCTGAAGCATGTAATTATGGGACTTTACCTGTAACATGCACAGGCAATCTTGCTAGGTGTGCTGTATCCTTATCCTTTTTGGAAAGATGTGGAACGTCAGTCTTTTTTTGATCCATACCTGTAAAAACACCAAATGTATTTGATATAAACATCTGATACCATAATATTACAAACAAGTCAGTGGAACATTACATTGGAACTTTTGTGCACACAACAACAATCATATGTTTTCTTCTTCTGGTGTTTGACACATCAAATAATTGCTAAAGACAAGGTCTTACCATTGGACGGGGAGAGGAGTGTTAATTTTTCTGTTGTTAATAAGTTCTTCCAGCATAATAAATTATGAGTTTAAATTTGACTGACAGCATCTGTTTGGATGTAACTGAATACATTTGGGAGTCCCAAAATTTCGCATGTGAATCAAAGAGGTGATGGTGAGACTGATGGATGAATGACAATCACCCAATCCAATACAACATCTTATGCCAAGTATGTATAAATCCATCATAACATGAGCAAACAAAATACCCCGGGGGATTTGGTTTGGTCGGGGTGTGCCGCTGGAGAAACAAAATCCATACCCATTTTTAGGGGTGATTTTGGAAAAATCGGTACACATTTTTAGGGGTTTTGCTTCATTTTAGACCAAATTATCAGGAAAATAGACCTAATTTTTGCAAATTTTCGCGCAAATAGACCAATTTTTTTTGCGAAAATACTAAAAAATAGACGCAAATTTCGCGAAAATAGACCCATTTGTAAAAAGTGACCCCATTATTAGGGATTTCCAGCACAAAATCATACCCCATGTTTAGGGATTTTGTACCCCAAAAACACCAATCAAGTTGCAAACATCATGATCTAACAAAGTTGCTGCACAGTACCAGTAATTACTATGCTACTGTGAGACCCTATAGTTGTACCAGGGGTATGCCTCTGAGCTTGCCGATCGGGTCCACTTTTTAATTAAAATTTGGTCAGCATAGAACTGGTGGCGCTATACTGATCAGGCGTGATTGTCTGCGTGATTGTAGCAGACGACACGACGCTGGCCACGCGTCTCTCAGACGACCCAATATGTCAACGGGAGTGCACTATTTTGAATTATTTTTAACAGTCATCGCCCGGTTAACAATGACAATTCTTTTAATTATGATGAATTTGTCAAAATTATAACATTAACATTCGCGATTACGTGTTATTCCCCTAATATTCATTACGTATTCAACATTTAGGTTTCGCGTGGCCACCGTCGTCTGTATAAATCCCCAACGCCCTCAAACCTATGCTGACCAAATATTACGTTAAACCTGGTTAAACACTGTTAAACGCGTTCAACGCCGGTCACCGACACATTCCGATGATTACCATAATTATGTAATTTATGCAAACGGCCCCGTTTTCGCTACGTGTGTTAGTATAGGACTTTCCTATCCCAAAATTAATAGTATCCCTGGTTGTACTGCAACAGCACATATATTGGCAACCAAATAGCCATGATGCCTCCCTCGGTGATGCCTACACACACGAAAATGGATGTATTAGAACACCCGACATAATTCCAAGCTATTTCACGCTAGGTGTGTTGTGGTTGTTCTTGGAGCTGCGTCCAAATGCATGAGATGTGCGACCAGCTATGCATGCATGCACGAAACGATTTCACGATTGACCAATCAGGACGCATGGCCATGTTATAAATCATCCAGTATGCACTTTCGGGTTATTTATTATTATTGATACCATATGTTGCTACCCCTAAGGGTTATACCAGATAATAAATCAAACAAAAATAAAGAGTTTTGATGTGAATAGAAATTAAGTCTGTGGTTTCCCCTCATGGACAATTTTACCCTAGATTTCTCTTTAAAGTTTCAACATTTTTCTTACCATCTATTGCCAAAACTGTATAATCATCTGGATTTCTCCTAGCTCCTTGAATAACGTCATCATAAGCCTGTCTCTCTTTCCTATAATTGTAAACAGGAACAAGATATTTTCAGAAATTGATAAATAATATGAGTATGTTTGTACATGGTGTGATTTTCAAGGATTTTGTTGTCATAGACATAAGACAAATTTAAACAAGTAATTTAGCAATGTCGATTACAAACAAGTAAACCGGAAAATAGATTGATGGATAACATGATAGCATCAATAGTGTCTTTCAGTTAGACCCTTTTTACGAAGGGTCAAATGCATTGCCAAAGTTATTTTGATGACCTTCACTCAGTTTCCAAGTAGGTGGCCAATCTAAGACTTGATTTGGCTAGAAGTTAAAGAAAGCATCACATATTATTAAATGATGGTGAAAAACTAAGTTGAAATTGAGCTAGGTGCAGAAAATGAAAGAGAGTTACAAAATACAGCTTTTACACTTTGTTCTACATCTTTAGCATGTTCGGGTCAAAAGTTATGGCCCTCAGTAATTTCCGGAAATGTCTGGTAATTTCTGGAAGTTTCCGGAAATTTGAATACAATTTACTATTTTTGTAAGGCAAAATGGTAGAAATATGGTTCTTTATCATGGTAAAACATTGATGAGAATGTCCTTAATGAAATGCGATGAAGAAATCGTAAAATGTATGGGATGATTGTTTTTAAAATTGCACTCAAACAGAAGTACATTTGTAGGCCTATTGTTATTTTAAAAAATGTGCCAAATTGTCCAAATGTTCAGTTTTTTCATGAAAAAACAAAATGTCATAAATTAAAAAGTTAAAGAGGTATTTGAATGCGGTTTTCTGTTTTCAATGTGATTTGATGTCTTTCAGGTGTACTTTATTGAAAATAACAATTGTTTAGTAATGGTTTTTGAAAATTGGTCGAAACATTATGTTCCAAAAGGAATCATTTCCACTAGTTTCTGAAAATAAAGGATGACATAGGAAATATAGTGAAAATTAAAAATTGAAAACAAACCTGTTTTTAAGCTTACACCAACTGGCTTACACATATAGTATCTTTCATATGGCAGAAAATTAGCAATTAATCAAAGAAGTGCAACATCCTTAATTTAAAAACGTTGCCTTTCTCCTATTTTACTTATATATGGAGTTGATCCCTTTTGGAACATAGCTCTTCATATATCTTTACAATATAATTAATTATTATGACAACAATAAGGTCATTTATTGGATCAAACTGTAGAGTAAACAATAATCATGGCGGTCGCTAACACAATAGCACAATTACCTTCACATCCTTAGTTTCTATTGGATCTATACTTGGTTCTAGTGTAATATCACAGGTAAAACATATGATTTGTATGACACTTGAGTACTCTACATTCCACTTACTGTACTTGTTCTATATGTAAATCTATAACATCTTGTATTTTCTGCCTCTCTGCATCTGTCCTTGCTGCTTGTCTAGCTGATCCAAGATTTGTGCAGTCTGCGCATTCTGTGAACTCTGATCTCTACATGTAAAAAAGGAAAAGTTAAGATTTAACATTCACACTTTTTACAGATAGTTTTACAGATTAGAATTAGAAAATAAAGGTATTGTGTTTAGAGTCCGTAGCCGTGTTACATTGTGTGGTGTAACTGCGGACGGTAGTATTATTTTAAGTTGAACAATTGACAATGACGCCGCACTGCTAAACGCAAGCTACACCTACCGTATTAAGTTGTCTAAATGTCACCGATTTCTATGAGAACCAATGGATTGCTTAAACTCTGTCACGTGTGTAGCTGTTTAAGAATGTAATATCAAATATACCAACAACAACAAAAATGTAGGAATAAGCATTCCAAATTCTTTTTGCAAGGCCCATTCACAAATTAATTGTGCTGTAAATAGTGAAAATTTAATGTTTTAAATTTTCCTACTTTTAACATTGGGCCAAAGTTACCCTCCTTTTTCATTAAATTCCAGTCCGTGTCGTAATGATGAATCAAATGAAAATGAATTGGGTATTGTTTTATTTTACCATGTAAATTGTCTGTTCAACCACAACATAAAAGTTTCAGCTTCAGATACTTCAGCGATCACACGCCAACGGATGGCGTTTTTGGGATTTCATGCTTTACAGTAACGCCTGATTCTGAATGGCATTTAAAATTGCTTTATCGTTCACTACATGTACATATGAAATATCCCACGACCCCTCCCCCACTCTTTTTTTAATTATTGTTTTAATAAACAATATGACCTCCTTATACTTCCCTCGTAAAAATAGATTTAACAAAACTTACCTTTGGTATAATGTAATTGGACAAATGTTCATTCCAGAGAGCAATAAAATGTGTATATGATGCCATGGGGACATGCAGACCCCGATTTTGTTCTTTTAGCTCCCTACACATTCTCTTCCACAGTGCCCTTTTGGTATATTTCACTGGAAGATGAACCTGAAAATAAATGAATCATTGCATTAAAATTCCATTATTATTTTATAGTATTTAAAAAGAATATCACTTGATGCATAACATGACAATCTACATTTTATAGTCCAAATTTACAACCAGTCGAATTTTAAATAAATAAAATAACTACAAAAATATGGGTCCTTCTCTTTTCACAATAAACCAATACCGTGGGTGTTTTGATAGGTGTTTTTTTGTAGCACTTGCTAGTAACCATTATGCAGTAGATATTAACAAGGAGAGATACACTGTATTCTGACATTTTCAGCTGTATCTAAACTATCTGTACATGTAGCATGTTTCATTGTTTCGTCAAATTTGTTATGACCATTATAATTATATGCCCAAAATGACAAAATGTTGAAGTCATGAGATGACAAAAATAGGCTAAATTAAATAATTTGTTTTCGAAACTGAATGATGATGATGGTCAGCACTCAGCACCATCAAAACCATGACTAATTAGAAATCTAGCTCACTAAATTTGTGACAGAGGGAACGTGACGACAGGGCATTTTTTGTAGTGATTTTAAAACAAGCGCTTAGGTGATCAAACATAATGTATGGGATTTTATTTTAAGCTGGAAAATCGAGTTTGGGTGGTAAGCACTGGTAACTGGTCCAATGTCCACAATTGTGTCTAGATAAGGAGTGGGCTATATGGGACGATTTTTTTAAAATTCCATTTGACCTAGGGCCCAACCCCCCTGAATGCTTAAAAATGCCAATCCTAAGTCCCTCCCCAAGCGCCTGCGCCGCTGGTTTTCAATGACGTGGTCAACCGAGCTTATATAGTGAGCACAGTATACTGCCCGAACGAGAAGCTACAGGCAGTGGCTTAGGTGGGACATAGGGCCCGAGTCCGGAGGGTTTCGGATTAAATCCCGGCAGGTTCCCTGGCGATTTAGTTGGTGTTTTTTTCCTCTGAAATTGTGATCCTGGTCAAAAACTCTAAACCGGACCAGGGTTAGGGTTACGAGGCAGCATTTACACTAACCATTCAAAAATGCACAGGCCACACGACAGACAGACAAAACAAAGAGTACCTACACTCTCATTCTGATTACATAGGCAAGACAAAAAAGCTAACATTATTTAGAAAGTGAAATACATGTACCTGCGTCTTGTGAGGCATGAAATCGCCAATGCGTGGAAACACATGTCTCATCCAGGCAAGCGCATTACTGCCTTTCGCTCGCATTCCTTTTTTCCCTCGGTTTCCATGGGATGCAATTCTAACCCCCCGTTTAAAGAGGGTTATGCATTTTGTAAACCGCTTCTTTGTGCAGTTGTGTGCAAGGCACCATGCTTCTGGACATACCAGCGTCCCATTCAACATCATGTTGTGTTGGACGTGGCAATGAGCATGTCCTGGGACGCTGATGAGTTTACAATACATCCATATTGACCCCAATATGTACTGCAGCTGGTCTGCTTCTCTGCGTGATTTGAGATGTTCCTCAGCCTCCTCGATATCAAATATGCTTAGCTGTCTCATACAAGATTTAGTGCAGCATTCTTTTGTCAATATCTCTATTGAGTCTCTGGGTAGAGATAGCTGCCGGCGACTCCCACGAATTGGGGTAGATGTCACTATGGGATGGTTGAATGAAACCGGTGAATAATCAGTGTCGCTAACTTGATCAAACACAAGCGAATGATCTGTTTTTTCGTGGTCTGACAAGCTTAAAGATGGGTCTGGAAAGATGATCGAATGATCCGTTTCATCCATGTTTACCTTTAAAACAAAATAAAATGAATAAAATTAGTCCTGGTGACAAGATTCTTCTAAGGCGTGGATATTTTATTAAATGTAGATGTTCTGATTGCTGGCCCGAATTTCAACTTGATGTTTTCTATTTTACATGAAAGTTCATACTTAAAATTGTCACATTCCAAATTTTGAGTTGCATTAAAGTACAATGGTTTTAATTTTAGAAGCTAAAACTGCTCATAAGGTCACTAAAATGTTGCCCATTGAGTAGTACACAAACTGGATGGTAGTTAACCACCACATTTCAGCTTAATTTCAAAATGGACCTTTTCTGGCCCCTAAAATTTTACAGGCCTGCATAATGAGAAAATATGAATGGGGATTCTTCTAATATCAAAATACCTTGATGGGCAGTTCCGTAATTAGGTAACCCAAATTGGAAAAATTGGAAAAATTGAAAATTGTCTAAATAACCTAATTTATGTCTCATATCAAAGGTTATAGGTTGTAGTTACATGATATAATTTGGAATTTGACCTAACATTCTCGGTTTGGCTGATTTTGAGGTTGTTGTGGACGTACAGGGCGATTTTGAGTAGAAATCGCACCATTGAAGTGCAATTATTTCCATGAATGAACTAAGGCAAGTATTACAAATGGATACAATCAATACAACAATGAGCATGTGTTATGTATCATATAAAATAGTTACTTAAAATGACCAAAATATAGAGGAATTACACTTTTTGGATTAAATTTGGTACCTTCTGTGTCGGACGTACACTCCCAAAAGCTGCTACTTTTAACCACTCCGTTCAATACTTTGGCAATGTTGGAAACCAATGAGGTAAGTATTTTTCTAAAGCTGATGATTTATACTTAAATGTTTAAAACTTATTTTGTTCTGTACCTGTTTACATGTTTAATTTAATACATGGGCTCTTGAAGTGTGTCGGACGTACATCTGTGAATTATTTCAGAGACGTACGTCCGCAACACTAATATGTACGTCCGCAACGGTTAAACATCAGTCAATTTTAACTTCAAGATAAAGGTTCTGATAATTTTCTCTGATGGTTTTGTTTAGGTTTGTCCCTCTTACAATCAAAACAATATTAGTTTTCATTACAGACCTGAATACTTCAGAGATTTTTTGATTGGAATACAGGTGTACTGAAAAAACCACTTTCTCTGCGTACGTCCGCAACGGAGGGTTTTCACACTATAGATATCTCATAAACCGAAAATGGTACAGCAAAGGAATTTTCATGTTTTGTACTCCTACTAGAGGTACTTGAAACCCAGGTGTTAAAAATCAAGCAACTGGTATAGTTTAGATTTTGCCTGCCCTCAAAGTGTCTGAAATGTACGTCCGCAACTATGGAATTGCCCTAATGTCAACAAAAAAACATAGCCCCAAAAAAGTGATTGGAACATACACCTTTAATTCTTACATCAAATATTATGGATCCTCATTTCAAATGAACTTGGGAAAAGTTGCAAAAACCTTGGGACAGACGTTACAAAACCTTGTAGTTGTTTTTAAGAGAAGAAAAAAAATCTTCTGCAAGACGGGTGACCCTAACACACCGCATCGTAGTAATTTGCAGTACTCAAGAGTGTTAGGGTTAATGAGACCAACATTTAGAAGGGGGAAAAAATGAAAAAAGTAAAATAGTCCGACCAGGGAGTTACGGTTTTATGAACTCCTTGGTCCGACTGTCGAGTCGAGTCGGTCAACCGTCGAGTACGTATCCGTAACAGTTGACTTGAGCGATCGTCGTGTTTACTCATATTCAACGTCACACGAGTGACACTGCATGCTGGGAAAGGGTTAAATTAAAGTACATATTTTTCGCTCTTTTTCACGCTAGAGGATTCAATTCACCGTCACAATTGCTGAGTTATTGGTCCAAAGAACCAGGTTAGGAATGTTCATATCATTGACTACAGAGGGCGACATTATTTTAAAAATTAGTTGGCCTGGGCCAAAATATGTAGAAAACTCCATGTTTACCTCTTTTTTGTAGGCCTAAGTCAAATCTCCACATTTAGTCTCAATTTAGACATTTAGTAAATTATGTCTAAATTGATTTACATTGACTTGTTGTATCATGGTTCCCAGCTATAGGGATTTTAACCTTGAGTCGAGGTTAAAAATGTGGTCGTGTTGATGTGTTGATCGTCTCTAGCTTGAACAACATTGAACTCAATGTAATTATTTAGACCCAAGCCGCAGGGAGCACCGCTCCCGGGAAATAAATAATGAGCAGAATTGGGGAAATAATGCCAAGTGGAAAAAGAAAAAGTATTGGGGACAAGGGAGAAAAAAGATGGAAGAGAAAAAAATGCAACTTTGGATTATGAGCTGTGGTTGCACAGGTATACTATCTAAACTAGTGTTTATTGTTTTATTGCATTTCCCTAGTGGTGGCGCTACATGGGGGGCAAGGGGGAATCCCCCACCAAATATATTTTTCCCCACACCCCCACCCCACTTTGCCTCCCCCTCAAAAAAATAAATTTAGTTAAAATTAGAAAACAATTGACCATTTTATTTTTAGCATAAAAAGGCAGATTTTGTTCGCACTTCGCGCACATTTTGGTACTCAATTAGCTTCAATTAGACCAAATTAGACATCTATCCACTAGATTTAGTCTACGCTCTTAGTGTGCCCTCAATTATTATCCTGGCAATCAGTTTTTTTCATCATACTTAAGTCTTAAGTAGTCCATGCAGTACCCATTCCATGATATGGGTACATATGTTAACCCTAACACTTCCCCCCACTTTTTTCAGAATTTTTTACGCGGAAAATCGACCAAAATATCCCCCCGACCCCCCGGGATTTGATCCAGGGACCTCTCGCACCACAACAAGCGAGGGATTCCACACTTCACCACGGCTGTCAAGCACAGTTCTGGGCAGTGTATTGCCCAGACTGTATGTATTGGGTCCATTTTTTTCATCAAAAAACTTCCACGCCGGGTGGTACCAACGTGCCCAGTCGTGGTATTTTGGGGTATATAGTAGTGTTAGGGTTAAACTTAAAGCAACTCTGTAAAGTGGAACCAGAATTCAGACGACGCTGGGCATGCGTATTCACGAGTATTCAGGTTAAAATATGCGAACGAGGTTACCTGATCAAGTGAATGGGACGACCGCTTAACAACGGTTTAAATTCAAAAAATAGCATTTACAATTGGGATGATTAGCCATCCCGAATGGTTTTGGATTGGAAAAATTTTCTTCTAACCTATGATGAATTTTATGGGGTCATATAATCAAAATCCATTGTTACATTGAAACCAACGGAAATTCAAAATTAACGGCCGTTCGTAGCCACCGTCGTCTGCAGAATTGTGACTTGAACCGTGACCCTCTAAAAGTGAGCTACATGTATCATGTGACTAATTTACATGAATAAATAATGTCTAAATTCTGTTTTTACGGACATAACAAAAAGTGTATACCAAATTGTTGATGGACACACCCCGACACACAACACATACGAAGGATGCTGCCATAAGGTCTCTTCCTACGGACGACCTAAAAACCTAATTGAGTAATTGACCTTGTGTTGTTGTTTTGTTCAAAATGGCCGACAAAGGGGGATTTTGTGTTTTATACGATACCCCTTACTTGCTAGTCCTACTGTATTATATTAAAAAATTCCAATGCAACTTTTCTGAACACTTTTGCTAGCTGGGCAATTCCACGCGTTGCGGAATGACATTTACACACAAAAATCCACTTTCTTTTGGGTGTAAAACCCAGAGATTTGTAGTTACTCCCCATTTTACAACTTTATTTGATAATAGCGATTGATACTAAAAAAATAAACCTAGGGAAAAAATTAGACTGCGCTTTTAAGTATCCTAATTTGCATATGCAAATTTGCGTTGCGGAATGACGCAGACGATTGGTGGTTTTTTTACATGTTTACACAAAGTGAAAACTCTGTGAACTTTTTAGAGTGTATCATTAAATTGAAGTTACTTTTTAGAAGGTTTGAAGTGTTAGCTAACTGACAAAAGCATTTTCATAAAACTTAATCATCAGCTAGGATTTCTAGTAGGTCATCAAAAAATAAAAGTAGGTGTTGCGGAATGACGTTGCAGAATGACAGTGTGAATTTGTGTGCAAAACTCCATAGAGAAAAGAAAAAACATGTTTTTATGCTTTAATATGCATAAAAAATAAAAGAAAGAGTAATCAGTGGCATTTCATATGTTACAAATTCGTGAATACAAGTAACCCAACTATTTTCACATTGAAATCATCATTTACAGGTAGGCCCTAAAGTAGCCATGATTTTGTGATAAAGTTGCCGAATTCATCAGCTTGCACATCAAAGTTGCCTAATTCAGCAAATTATGAGTTTTCATCAATTTTGAAACTTTTTTAGAAGTTTAGAGTCCATATTTGAATGAATTATCATAAATAAGGATGATCTTATACCAAGTACAAAAAAATATCACAATTTGCTCAATAAATTGCCTAAATATAGGGATTAATACCTTTGTCATTCCGAACCGTCATTCCGCAACACGTCATTCCGCAACGCTTGTTAGGGCTATTAATCAACAGAATTTTCCAAAAAAATTTTGATCATTGTGAAGCATGTCAATTGTGTGCAGAGAAAAAATAGTTAAATGAAAATAGGGTACATTTTTTTTCTTGCTATCCTAAAAAATTGTACTTTTGCGTTGCGGAATGACATGAGATTATGCAATGCATACTAATTACCTGGATTAACGAGGCTAATCGGCCGTTGATCAAAATTAAATTTATATCAAAACTTTTCCCATCAGTACTACTATTGTGCCTGACATTTATTTAAACATCATACCTATGTGTCTAAAAGATATGGAATAAATAAAAACAAGCCTTTTCACTGATTTTGTAAGCTGCAAATATGCAAATTTATGCTAATTAGCTAGTTTATACATCAAAAAACATAGTATCGCTAAACAAACTAAAAATTCTTGAACTTTGGACTCTTGCCTACATTATAGGTATAGAATTAAACTTTGGATGCACATTTGAAATTTTGGCTATTTGGTTGACATTTGCTTGGAATTGCCCAGCTCTTAATTTCATAGCAATGCCATGACTTAATAGTGAACATTCAAGGACAATTTTGATTCTCCAAAAAGGTGAGTGGGACATAAAAACGGTAAAACGGAGGATTTCCAGGTGACTAAAATTGTTGTCTATATGGCCATGCGTTTTGAACTCGCCACCCAAAAATGGTAGTGTCGTTACGGATTTTCAAATGGTGATCTGTTTAATTCATCATATCTCAGCAAAACAAAATGCTATAGTCATGTTTCTGGTCTCATTTAAAAGCTAATTAATACCACTAACAAACCTGTAAATATGAACAACATAGCTTCTCAATTAACAAGTTATGGTTGATTGAAGTGCGAACAGTCGAGGTGGAGGAGGGGGGATGCGGAGGGGGGGGGGGGGGGGGGGGGGGGGGGGGGGGGGGGGGGGATGCGGTACACACAAACTCTATGGGAATCTACTACTACTTAAGTACTACAGGGGCTACAACCTTGGTTTTGGTCTTAATTTACAGCTAAACAATTCTACTAATTGTTTTTAATCATTTTGAACTCTTTATGATTGGTTTAGTCTATAAAATACGAACTTTTACTTACGAAACTACCCGTTTTCATATTGAACACTGTATTAAGTAATGCGGATGTCTTTAAAATCTAAAAATTGCTGTATTTTTTTAATTACTTGTCCTATCATAGTCAAAGTATACATTTTCTGAAAGGGAATTTGATGAGGAATCCAAATATGGACTTATTTTTTTCAGTTATGGTTAGGCCAAAAAAAAAAAATTGTTATATTGGCGTAACCCGCCCGACCCTAAAAATACGCCCGACCCTACACTTTTTTTTTTTTTTCAGTGAAAAAAACAACAACAAAAACCGACCGACCCTAAAAAATAAAAAAAATAAAAAAATAAATGTTTTTTCTAGAACGAAATACGACGGTGCTCCTCGAATAAACGGAAATTCCTTCCGAAAACGGAAGTATAAACATCGTGATCATCATGGCAGCGAGGGGTACTTCTAACAAACAATAGGGAATGTTTAAACTCGGTTAACATTGTTCAAAAACAGCTGCTAACAAAATTTTTAAAAAATTTTTTTAAAAAAAAATCCCTACCTATTTTTGTTCAGCCCGTTACGCCAATATAACATTTTTTTTTTTTTGGCCTTAGGGCTAAAATGTTTCAGTTCAAAATAGGTTGAATTGTAAAATAAAATTAACATAATTTGGAACACCCTGTATTCTGAGATTAACAAGCAACTGTGATTTTTCTTTCTCCATGGTCAGTAGGCTTCACCCATTCTCTAACCAAATACATATTGTTTACTTTCAGTTTATTACTGTAAGTTAGTAATAAGCAATGCATTAAGTAACCCACTTTTTATCCGGAATTTATTTTTTCCACCCTGTATAATTTCAAGGTCACCCTGTATAATGAGTTGAAATGTGTATATTTAGATTGCTTATGCCTTCAGCTTTCCAAAAATGTATACCTTTGCTAGTTTAAGGTTGATAGTTGTGGAGATATTCCGATTTGAAACTCAATTGGTGTAAACATTCATAATATTTGTAATGTAACGCTAAGGGTGGCGAGTTCATAACACATGGCCATATAGTAAAAATTTAAATGGTTCCTTTCAGGCTTCAATTCAAGTTCAACATTAAATTATGCATTGAGCAATAAGCCTTATCGCAAATAGGTAGAAATCAATTGATTATTGTTTTCTGATGCAATGTGGGAGAAAAAATGGGGCAAATTTTGTCCCTTTTCTCTCCCACAATGCATCAGAAAAGGATAATCAATTGATTTTTACGAAATCGCTTTGGTTTGAATTTCAGATGCTTTACCATGCGAGGTCTTGTGGCCCAATTGATAAGGCAGTTGCCAAGCAAGCAACAGATCCTGGGTTCGATTCCGGGCGAGATCGTTTTCCCATTATTGCCTCTTTTCTACCCTCGACGGCGAACCTGTTTAAAATATTTATAATTTGTTTAATACCCGTTGTATCGTATATGGGCGATTCCACGGTAACACGCGTTACATTTTAGGGCGCCATTCTTTATTCTCCCCTCTATAACTGTAAAAGCAGTCTGAATGAAGTTTACATCTTTTGTATTGTAATACCCAAGACTTAAGGCTATTAGGCTAAATCCTCATGCTAACACCAATATGAAATATCAGCTCATGTTAATGTAAGACCGCTCTGAATATCGGTAACACGCGTTACGAAAAAAGACGCACTAAAAAAAATCCCAACTTTGTTTTGCTTGTGTATTTAAACTAACCTACCTGCAATCAATTGGTTACTGTGAGCAAGTACCTACCCAAGGTTTATAATACTAGAATAATAACAAGAATTTAAGTTCTCACTTTTTTGTAAATTGCAAAATAGTCGGTAACACGTGTTACGGTAACACGCGTTACATTTTGTCCATCCATAATTTACTAGCTTTATATTATTTGTTTAATTTCTAAATTAAAATTAAGTTTGACTTTGACAATGGAACTAACATATATTATAAACCATAAATAGTGATAACTAACTCTAAAAAAATTAAGGTTTTAGCACGTTTTACTGAATATGAGTTCGGTAACACGCGTTACGACATTTTGATGGCTTATAGTGGAGTGGTGGTTATGAATTTATCAAATTGTTTACTATTTTTAAATAGGGCCTTACTAGTAGGATTAAAATTATAAGTGGCATCAATTAAAATCAAATCAATTAGGAAATATTTTCAAAAAAGTGTTGCTTCGGTAACACGTGTTACCGTTTTGGAAGTAAGAAAAGTTTAAAAAAATCATAGGTAACAACGGTCAGTGGTTGCAATATTTTTTTCCTGAATGTTTGCATAGGCTTTGCACAACATGATTGTAAAATTAAATCTTTTGGAGCATTTTTTAGTTTTTTTGCTCCGTCACATTTTCATGGAATCGCCCATATGCGTATTATTTTCTATGATTTTTACCTATTCGCGATAAACCTTGGCTTATTATATTATCATGATACAAGGCGGTAAAGGCAGCCCTCCTCAATATTGTTTGGTTAGGTGATTATAGGTGATTATCATCTACAGTAAGTTCTCCTCAGTATCCACTACCATTATATAATTGCAGAAGATGATTGGAGATTATCCTATTAAGTAAACACCTCCTTGAAATCGATTAGTATCCAATAATCGCTTCGTCAATTGACAACATGCATGATACGCTCACACAATTGAAGTTTACGTGAGGAGAGCTGTATAACCTCGTGTATAGAAAGCGCAGTACAACACACATATGTGCCGACACCTGACAAAATTACGACTACAAATTGGTTACGAGTTTTAGTGAGGAGAGCTGTTGAACCTTACGTTAACGCAGTCAGTACACAGGTGTGCTAATGTAAACTATTAAATTACAACTTGGAAATCTACGAATTTTGGTAGCAGTCCTCTTTTTATTATTTCAAGCCCAATCTGCCGCTACATAAGGTTGACTTCATAAACTTTTAATTCATGTGTTGTGTTTCAGTAGACGTACAGACATGAAAAATAGTAACAATAATAACAAGAGTATATAAACAAGCGCCTTCATCACCCTTTTTTTAGCTAAATTCTGATGATAAACATGTTATTAAAATGTTATAAAATGGCATAAACATAAAACAAAGAGGATGCCTTAACTTAATTTAGCGAATTAGCATTTTAGTCAACTTTTTGCGGCAATTCAATTTCACTAATTTGTATCATCTTCCTATAATAGGCACTTCATGCAATATTTAAAACAGTACTTAATGGTCAAATAAGGAATATTTGTAGACAGATAAGTTAAACATGAAAATGCTTTTTGAATTTTTCAAAAAGGCTTTTCGGTTCTCGATTGTTTTGTCACGATAATTTGCCAACATTTTTGAACATTTTAGCAAACAACTTTTTTATTATATAGTCTTTATTTTGACATGGCACCAGAAATTGTTGTATACAAACTATAGCCTGTTTGTTTTCTTCCTTTCTTATCAAATAAATTTCTTCTCAAATGGTGTTTGCATACTTAGTAATTAGTAATATTATATTTAGTAAACAAATTTTCTTCAAATTTATCTTGAAATTCTTAAAGAAAGTGTCCAACAAACACAACATTGTGCATTATATGTTAGTAAAATAATTATCGAGCCCAAATCGCGTAATTATATACATGTAGAACAAAACATCATGTACTATCTTAAAAACCGAATAAACACTGCCATCTCTAAACATGCCATTTTTAAAAATCGCGGTGATCGAAAGTCCCAGGATCAATGACGTCATGGTTATTGGTGCTCAAATTTACGCAAGTGCATTGTGTAACTACATGTATGACTTCATTGATGCCGGGACTTTCAATCGCCGCGAATTTTAAAAATTGCATGTCGAGATATGGCAGTGTTTATTCGGTTTTTAAGATATAAGTATGATGTTTTGTTCTATATTACTACGTGATTTGGACGCGATAATTCTTTTTCTTACATCTAATGCACAATGTTTTGCTTGCCGGACACCTTCTTTAATGAAAAAGTGCTAATTTGCATAATTATTTAATTTTCACTCATTTTCGTCTCAGAATTGTTAATCAAAATTGGGATTTTTCCCAATGAATACCATGAAAAAGTGACAATAACGTTGATAGGCCGTAATGTCTTCATTGAGTCACATACATTTAAATTTAAATAGCCAATCACGAACTTGAAACGCCTCACCAAAGTGAATTGACCCGGTGGGGGTGTGTCATCAACGGCGGCGAGTCGTTTGACAATCAATCATGTATTGTTACGTTATTGATGGGTGCACTTGATGAAATTAGATAATCTCCCATCATCTTCCTCAATTATGGTAATTGGTAGTCGATACTGAGGAGGGTAAGACTATAATCACCTATCCAAACAATACTGACATGACTGAGGAGGGCTGCCTTTACCGCCTTGTATCATGATGAGCCGATACCCAAATCATACTAGATTCTGTTTCGGTTTCGGTTAAGTCGGTATGCGCAGATAAACTGTACTTCACCAACGTCACAATTTGGTATCTATCGTCTTAGAGTAGACTTATCGAGACTACCAAGTCTAAATAAAGTAAAGTCTTATTATTAAGGTGCGTTCATACTCCCGTCGTTGCGCATCGACCGACGTCGATGGATAATAGTTGACATTGCTTCAACTCGCGCGCAGATGTCCATCGACGTCGGCCGATGCACAACGACGGGAGTATGAACGCACAGTCTTTTGCATACATGAATATGATGAGTCATGATACATACATGTACTAACTACCATCTGAAACAGTTTACCAACATTCGCCGCTTATCATATAAAATGTCATGATTTTCTTATAGTTTCGATATGATGATATCGAAACTCAGTGTCAAATTCGGAAGTTAAGGCTTTAAAATTTAAAGCCACCATTTTGTTGTATTGTATTGACATTATTGTAATGTAATGTAGTCTACGTCGGGATATCGTACACTACGGTACACTAGTCCCAATAGTCATAGTGACCTGTCCTAGGGTCACAAAACTCCCTATTGACTGTTCACGTCGCGAAATTCACATCGAGTGTCAGCACTGTCGATTTTTCACCTCAATATTTTCCCCAAAATAAAATGAGGATGCTTTATCAAAATTAATTAACTCAATGTATTACTAAGAGTTCTAGGAACAACATTGAACATGTGAGTGCATTTTGATTGATTTAAATTATATTTGATGTGAAAATCTTGAATTAAAAATGTGATTTTCGCAACGTCGTGTGTCTATACTATAGAGGGTGTTGTGGCTATAGTATAGTGAAGTATGAACGATAGTATAGCCACCATTTAGTCCCAATAGTGACCTGTCCTAGGTAGCTGGCTACCTAGGTGGCTATAGTTATAGTATAGACTGTATAGGTGATTACGGAGTGACGTCACATGCCGTTGACCACAAACTACGAGAATTCAAACAAATTCAGATTGCACCATCACCAAAACGGCCAAAATTTAACCCTTTTTGTACTCCCGTGAAATATTACCATCGAACAGAATATTTGACAAAGTGATTCCTCTACATACTCATGTTATCATATTTACACATAATGCAAGTTTTCACATGTTTTTGACAAGTCAAAGTCTGAAAATCGAGTGAAACATTTTACAAATTTCGGAAATTTTGCTCATGTAAACAACGGTCGCTTACACAGCTACACATGGTCACTAGCAACGTTCTTCTGTATGGTCGAGTAGAGCGTAGACTTGAATTTGATGCTTTGTAGTCAACGGCAAATTGAAGGTCCGTAACCACCTATATAGTGAAGCATGAACGATCGATACTATAGTATAGCCACCATTGGGTCTAGACCCAATGGTGGCTATACTACCGTTCATGCTTCACTATACTATAGCCACAACACCCTCTATAGACACACGACGTCGCGAAAATCACATTTTTAATTCAAGATTTTCACATCAAATATAATTTAAATCAATCAATATGCACTCATATATGTTGTTCCTAGAACTCTTAGTAAATAGTAATACATTGAGTTAATTACTTTTGATCAAGCATCCTCATTTTGGGGAAAATATTGAGGTGAAAAATCGGCAGTGCTGACACTCAATGTGCATTTCGCGACGTGAACAGTCAATAGGGAGTTTTGTGACCCTAGGTAGCCAGCTACCTATGTAGGACAGGTCACTATTGGGACTACATTGGGTCTAGCCACCATTGCCTGGGTCTAACGCCGGTACACATGGTACACGGGACGGTACCTGACTGAGTCTGAGAGAGAGTTGTTAAGCAAAATAAATATTACATACCTGGTATTATTTCCGCCACATGTAGAGAGTAGTGTAGGATGCTCGGGAAAAGTCAGCAAAGGCAAAACAGAAAACTAAAATAAAGTAACTGGACTGAATAACTGGTCAACGATCAACATGTCAAATATTTTGAAGTAGGTGTGCGATAACGATCGCTAATTCCCGAGATCTTTTAATGTACATTTAATTACAGAAGCTATAGAGATGCCAGGAACCAATACACCATAGGCTACATAATCAGTCGTTCAAAATAATCACTCATCAGCATCATAGCGTTGTATTCATAAATCAAATACACCACCACGGACCGTGTCGTACGCGAGGTGAAAGCAATTGATTTGGAAGTTGAAAACTGAACGATCCATGTATCCCAAAAGGGATCTGTATTCGTTGTCGGTAGAAACTCCTCTTATATAGAGGTAACATTACCACTTAGACAAGCACAATGGATGAAAATATATAACGATATAACGAATTCAAGGGCGTCCACAGACTGGGGGTGTGGGGTTGGAATCACTATCTGGAGGCTGCCCTATTCATCAAATCTGTCGGCACAAACGAGATTTGGTCTGTACATTTGCGATTTTGACCATATAATTTCTGTTAAAAAAAAATTCGGTGGGGACCGTTGCAGTAGCGTGGTCAAAGGTGGGGGCCTGTTTGTCCGCTGATTGGCAATTTTTTGTTGACTGTACTTTACTTTTTGACTGTGCGATTCTGTGACAGTGCGATTATTTGTGATTGTGCTAAATGTTGTGACCGTGCGATTTTTTTTTACTATGCGCTTATTTGTGACCGTGCGATTTTGTTTGACTGAACACTAACTTGTGACTGTGCGATTTTTTTTTGACCGTGCGAAATGTTTTGATCACACCCCCCGCCCCCACCAAATTGGGGCTACCTTTTACAATTTTGGGTGTGTGCCTCTACACCACCCCCCCCCCCCCCCCCCATTCAAAAGGGTCTGGGGACGCCCCTGATAACCATATAGCCCCGTATATAAAGAAGATTGGAGATCGATTAGTTGATGATGGATAAAAGTTATAGTCCGTCGTAAATGCCTTTTAGATCCACATATCCATTTTAGATCCAAAATTTGTCTTGTTGATGTTGATTCTTGAATTGGTGTTTGTAGATTTTGCATTGACAACTGAAGGAGGGAGCAGTGGCGTGTATTTGTGGGAAAAGGATATTTTCCCACGTAGACTTTAACTTTTGGCCGTGGACATCTGAGTTGTGAGGTCTTCATTTATACATTCATTCATATTTATTCAGTACTCAAATTACATAATAAAAAGCCTCCATATAAACAACTTATTTCCATTGGGGTCCTTTTCTTAACTTCCAGTCCGTTGAGGATTTAAAACTTAAATTAGAAAATATAAATTCAATCTGATCCATTTTTATATACCGGTAGGGGGGGGGGGGGGGGGGGGGCCTATATTATATGGTTGTCAATAATAATTACATAGGCCCCTATTATTATAAGTATAAATAATTCTTAATTTACTGCTTGTTTTCAACATACGAGGGGGTATCAACAAGTTCTTGACATCAAGAAGTGAAGGAGCCAGAAACTTCTTTTTTTTATATGACCCTTCAGACATCTTTAAAAAGTCACTGTGCGAAGTCACACATTTCTCCCACTTTTTATTACCTGTCCACAGACCGCCATTGTAGAGATCCTCAGATTGACCGCCATTGATTAATCCTCGGATTGCCTCAGATTGCGTTATTCACCAAAACAGCAATAAATAGTTTAAAGTGTTGACAGAAAGGGGTCAAAGGTCATTACAAACCAGCTTGGTGACAATAATCTTATGGGTAACATGGGGTGTACAAAAATTGACCTCTAATGACCCCTACATGACCTTTGACCCCTTTCTGTCAACAATTTAAACCATTCATTGCTGTTTTGGGAATAACGCAATCTGAGGCAATCTGAGGATCAATCAATGGCGGTCAATCTGAGAATCTCTACAATGGCGGTCTGTGGACAGGTAATAATAAGTAGGAGAAATGTGTGACTTTGCACAGTAACTTTTTAAAGATGTCTGAAGGGTCACATATTAAATTTCTGGCCCCTTCACTTCTTGGTGATGTCAAGAACTTTTTGATACCCCATCGGATAGGCCTACGCTCTTCTTAGGAATTGAGCACTTTTGATACGGGCAGTGTATTTTGATAATTTATGATATATATATTATATAAATATAGGCCTACGGCTATATCATAATTTCACACTTATACACTGTAGTTGTTGGGGAGTGGTGTGGCCCATATGACTTTTACATGTTATTGCAAAACGTCGATCGCTAATTAATAAAGCGACTGGATCGTCCAATGTGATCTTTAATTTAAGTACAAAATTATAGGATAACCTGAAAATTCCGAGACATTCAGCCCGTTTTGAAGTGTTGGCAGCTGGTGTATAATATCGCTCTCATGTATCATTTTAAACAATGAACAGTGTTTTGGAAGAACGAAACTCTCCCCAAAACATACAAAATGGACTGATAAGATCTCAGGCTTTTGGCACTGTGGTAATGGAGCAGGGATGCAAATTGCGGGAGCGGGGAGCACCGCTCACAGGAAGTAAGTTAAGCCAGTGCCTAAAAAACCGTAAGAAGGAAAAGGAGGAAGGAAAGAAGAAAGAGAAAAAAGGGGGAAGAGTAAAAAAGAGGAGAGAAAAGAGAAAGAGGAAGAGGGAAAAAAAGGGGGGGGGAAAGAAAAGAGAGGAAAAGCCTGACGAATAGCAGGCCTACATTATAAATGTACCAGTTGAACATGGGAATAGGACAATAGAATACAACTCATCAATTATCATCAGGATAGGCATTCCCCGGAGGCATTCAATGAAAAACAGTGAAAAGATGCGAGTCGAGTTGTGACGTGAAGGTGGAAATAACGGAGAATATCTGAGGAAAGTTATACAACATGTACAATGCATGAGGGTTCCGACTTTGAGCCATAGCCAATTCAATTTATCAATGCAGCACTAAAATTGAAGAAAGAGCTGTTGAGGATGACCTGGAAAACCGTGAGAAAATATTGGATCGATGATATGAGATACAAAGAACAAAAAGAATTATTATTAAAAGCACCAAACAAGTTGGAAAGTATAATAAAGTGTGACGAAATGGAATCATCAACATCAAGAGGAATAAGTAACACGAATGGAGATGACTGAAAGGATAGCAGCTGACCAACATCTCAGATTTGAGGATAATATATATTTTGCTAAATGGAAAAGAAAAAAAAGACAAAGCCAAATTGATAGTCACATTTACAAGAAACCCTTATAATGTAATAATGTTGAATGTTTAAAAAAAATGTACACCTCCCTGTGATGTAATCGAAAAACCTAAAACGGACTTGCTAATGATTTATGAAAATCAGGTTCAATGGCGTGTCTACATCAGGGGGCGGGTACATAAAGGCATTTTACTTCTTTTCTATATCCAATTTTAAGGAGCAATCGGTTTGATATAAAAATAGTAATTTTTTTCGAGCGCCATGCGCGCTTTATTTTAAGGATATCATTTCAAAGCTTGTTCAAAGCCAAATGTAACCTCATTGTGGTCAAATTCATGTAAGTACAGCGGCGGAGCCAGAGATTGAATTTACCGGGGGGCTGAAAAGAAGATGAAAAATCTTGAATTTTGTGTTTGTGGACTATCCAATGCGGTGCTCAGCACCGCCCTCCGAGCTCTGCTCGGACAGGGGGGAGTCTGAGGGGGGATGTGCCCCCTCCGAAGTAGAATTGTTTTCAATTTCGAACTCATTTGGTGCGATCTGGTGTATACTTTTGACCAACATTTTATTGAAAAGCCACCTCTTCATTTCCATTAAATATTTTGTTTTTTATCAATACACGAAAGAAGTTGAGCATAACTGATATATTTTCTTGATTTAAATAATTATACATGGTTTGATTAAATATTTTGTTTTTTATCAATACACGAAAGACGTTGAGCATAACTGATATATTTTCTTGATTTAAATATACATGGTTTAAAAGGTCGAACAGGGGGTGTCTGAGGGAGGATGTGCCCCCTTCAGAAGTAAAAAAAAAATCAATTTTAAAAATCATTTGGTGCGATCTGGTGTATACTTTTGACCAACATTTTATTGAAAAGCCACCTCTTCATTTCCAATAAATTTTTTTTTTTTTTTTCAATACACGAAAGAAGTTGAGCATAACTGATATATATTCTTGATTTAAATATACATGGTTTAAAAGCTCGAACAGGGGGGGGGGTCTGGGCTCAGAAGTAGAAACATTTTCAATTTTCGAACTCATTTGCTGCGATCTGGTGTATACTTTTGACCAATATTTTATGAAAAGCAATCCCTTTCCTCCGTTTCTTCTCTTTTTGTCCCCTTCTTTTTTTTCTTTCTTTACAAAAAGTGGGGCGGCCGCCTATATAGGCCTACGTGTATATCACGACATACAACGTTATTTTATTCACCAATCCGTCGATCAATTAAAGGCTCTTTCTCCCTTTCTCTCCCCCTTCCCCCTTTCCTCTCCCTCTCTCTTTTCCTTTTTTCTTTTTTTGGTCGATTTTTTACCGGGGGGCGCGCGCCCCCTCCGCCCCCTGGATCCGCGCCTGAGTAGGGAATAAATATCGCATGCTTTTTGCAAACAAATACTCTCGAAAAAGGCAAGTCATTCTGGTAATTGGAAAACTGCCCCGCTCCTCCCCCGGCCCCATCTCAACCCCCTTTACCGGAGAACCTGATAACGCCACTGAACAGGTTGAACGCGAAATGACAATGCAGTTTCCAATGATGTACCCTCGATGGGAGGTCATAATTTTGTTGTCATTTAAGCTGATTTATGTGACAACACAAATACATTTATGTAAACATTCTTGCTTTTGAAGTGATGCAGAAGCTATGTTACCTTGGTTCTGGTTTGTTTGAGGAAATCTTGATTCTTTATTAGAATCATGCTCCTGAGGAAGAAATATCCCAGATTACAACTTTAATAAATATGTTGCAATAAGTATACCTTTTCCTGATTACTTATGATTATGATTGGACAACAGGCTTCTTAGGGACCGTTCATAAATACTTTGGTGGGGGGGCTGGATAATTTTATTTTTGGTATATAAAAACTTTTTTGACCCCCCCCCCCCCCCTCTCGCCATGCCTTAAACCTTTTTGACCCCCCCCCTCCCCTCTCGCCATGCCCTAAACTTTGTTGACCCCCTGTATTACTTTACTGCCTGCACCTGAAACTTTCTTACCCCTTGCCCCCCCCCCCCCCCCCCCCCCCCCCACTAATAAGTGTTTTAAACTTTTTGGGGTTTTCCAAAACTTTTTTGACCCCCCCCCCCCCTTTGCAGAGTATCAACACTTTTTGGACCCACCCCCATAATTATCCACCCCACCCCACCAAAGTATTTTAATTATCCACCCCACCCCACCAAAGTATTTATGAACACTCCCTTAATAGAAAGAAAAGTTGTCGTCGGCAAGCCACTATAATCATTTAGTGTGTGGAATTAAGGTAAAATAATTTTTGTTTTATTGGTTTTGCTTTCAATTACAATCCTCACAATGATATATTAAACTATTTTTGCAAAAAAGAAAAGAAATGCTGCGTATCATTGTTTTTACTAATTAAAATCAGAGCCAAACTTGGCCTACCCCTTAACTTTAAGCATCTATCTAATGAAGATAGCAAACTGTCAACATTCAACATGGGCTTTTTAGGTCACACCAATTTCTTTTTTTGGCTGTACACGTATTTATTATGCCGAGCCACATTGAACCTTGTATTTTGTATCGTCATAAATTGGCGATCGTAAACTTCAACCGTTACTGATATCAAGTGATGTAAATATATATTTTTTAACTTTGGTAACTATTTAATAGTATTATGTGGAACATTATTTTGGTTTATTGGCATAGGCCTACTATTTTTAGTGCAAAAGAAAGAGATAGAACAAGAAAAACAAGTTACTAATTAAAGGTAGATGTTCCGATTTTCAACTTGAAGTTTTCTATTCTACATGAAAGGTCATCCTTAAAAAAGTTGTGTTCCAAAGTTTGAGTTGCATAGCTCTAATGGTTCTTATTTTAGACGCACAAGATGCTGTGAACTGTACCCATTGAGTAGTACACAAACTATATCGGTGGTTACCACCATTCGCGGTAATTCGACGTTATTTCATCGATTTCTCCGTAATTATACCGATTAAGGCCGTCAAATTTCAGTATGATGATGAGAAAAATACGAGCGCAGGGCCGTCAGCAACTTTTGCCCAAGGGGGGTGCGTTTTCACGATTTAGGTGTTTTTTTCGTAAAAGGTTGCCCTCAAAAAATTTCGCACGGACACAAAATTTCGCAGTCCAAAAAGCACTGTAGTCAATGTTTTATGAGTAGTTTTACTATCATTGAAATTTGAAACTAAGTAAAACGCAATTTTTACCTTAAAAAGAAAAAGAAAAAAAAGAAGAGATTTTCAAGGGGGGTGCGTCCGCACCCAACGCACCACCCCTTCTGACGGCCCTGGAGCGTTCATATGATATGAAAATCTCCGTATGTTTGAAATAATTCTGTGTTATACGAAAATGTGATCGGGTCATACCTTTAATGCCTCTTGGGAGAAGTAGTACTAGTATTCATTGATTCCTCAATGTGCTGTCTGATTCAATCAATATACATTGTAAGCACACTTGGATTGAGTATTAGTGCTAGTACCTACCACTAGTACCAGGCTACCTACTGACCACAAAGTGATCGCGAAGGGCCGGGCCGATTCTTGTTTTCTTATTTGACTTTTTTTTAATTTTTTAAAGTCTAAACAAAATTCCCAAGAGTAGTGTATCGTCGGTTCGTGCTTGATATATTTACGCTGGCTTCTTCGCTTGGGACCCTCTCAAGTTTCGGACTAGGCATGCTATAGGCGGCACGGCCGCCCTCCCCACCGGCCCTATCTCTAAAGAAATCGCGCTCCATAATATGATAATCATGACTCAATGAAATGCGGATTTCTTCAAAATAGCAAAATAATTAGACTTCATGTTGGTGTTTAAAATATTCCATTTGACATTGATTTAGGAAGTGACTATCAAGTGTAAGCCACGTTACGGTCATTTTATTGGGAAACCCATCCTAAAGTCACAAGTCAAATCAAATATACAGGGTGTCTCAAAAAACAAATTACAATGCACCGTTAGGCGATCATAATTTCCTAATTAAGTAGCTGTATTTTACAATTCAAACGGTAAAATTAGGCCAAATTAGTTGTCTACAATTAATTGTAAGAAAACAGCGTTTAATTGTGTTAAGTAGGCCCTAATTACGGAGATATCTGTGATTACGTAAGAGTAGTCACGGAACACTTCCATCCAAGTTTGCATATTTTGACAGATTTTCACTTGCGCGGCTAGCTGGCTTATACTAATGTTCAATTAGCCAGCACTGCTTAAATATGATAAAAAAGTTCAATTTGTGATCTAAGAATTCTGAATAATCGATCATAACACTCACATAACACCAGAAAACCAAAAACAATACAACACATTGTAAGGAGAGAGATATGACCATATATAGGCCTACTCTTTTAATGTAAACAAAACATTTTTTGTTTGTTTTCAATTGCGATACTAATAATTTGACCATCATCCGCAAAATTGGCGATAATTTTATAATACATGATTTCAGCCTTCAATTCAAGTTGAAAATGTGAAGACTATAAAGCTTGATAAGTTGTATGCGCGATGTTATTAAATCTTGAACTTGGTTTAATAACGACAATGTTCATATTTACTAAAATTACTATAATTTTTTTCCAATTGTTATAAAAAGATTGAACTTATCGTACTCATTTTAAATTTTACTGTGCTTAAGTATTAACATGTGATGAAAATAATCTAAACAACTTTTAATTTATATTTTGTGTTAAACTTTGGTCTCATCTGGCATATTATTTGGTGTAAAATAAAATCTAAAAACAAAAACATGTCATTTTGCAGAGAAGTATTGATTTCATGTATGTGCTGTCTGCTGAATCACTCAATATGAGCAAACTTGGATGGACGTGTCCCAGACTAATGTTACGTAATTGTAATTGCTTATTTCTCTGGAATTACTGAACCGAATCACATCCGGTTTTCTTTAAAGTATATAGCAAACTATTTTGCCTTTATTTTGTCGTTTGAGTTGTTCTATTCTGACACTAATTCAGAAAGTTACAATCCTCTAAAGGTGCGTTGTATTTATTTTGAGACACCCTGTATGCATTAATTGAAGTCACTCAAGTCAAGTAATAGTCTTTATAAATCAATAGGTAATTTAAAACATGCTGAAAAGCATATGAAAATGTGCTATACATGACATGCAATGTAATCATGCTGAAAATCATATGACAGGCAAGTAATGTAAACATGTGAAATGTGAAAAATGATGTGAACATGAATGTAAACATGTAAACATGAGAATGTAAACATGCTTGAAAAGCATATGAAATTGTGCTATACATGATGCAAGGAAAACATGCTGAAAAGCATATGAAAATGTGAAAAGCATATGTATTTGTAGGCATGAACAATGAAATGTGAAAAGTATGTATTTGACATGAAATGTGAAAATTACGAATGTAAACATGCCGAAAAGCATAGAAAAATGCTGGAAAGTAAATTGATATGCAATGTAAACATGCTGAAAAGCATACGAAAATGTGTTACACATGTATCGATATTATGAAATGTAAACATGATGAAACCATGTAAAATGTTAGTAACAAACAATAAAAGATAAATTAAAAAAAGGTAATTTAAAGTCAAGTCAAGTCAAGTCAAGTCAAGTCAAGTCATTGTATTTTTGAAAACATTCATAAATTTGAATACTTTTAGTCAAAATCATTAGGCCAAATGAAAATAAAAACTAGTTTTTCTTTACAACTTTTGAAAAAGGAGGATGAGGGCACTTTTTTAAAAATTTATTTTTTAGTAAACAATGCAAAATCACAATTCCAGCGTGGTATTGCATGATTGATTGCATAAAAGAGACTTGTTGTAAAATCTTTATAGAATTCCTGAAAATGATACGCGAGGGGACTAGAAACTGCTTTATGTTTTTACTTGACCTTAGATAAACTCCTTTGACCCATTCAAACACTAATCCCACCGTTTTAGGATCACATTTTGATCCAAAATAACCAGATTTTCCAATGATTTTTGTTTTCCGTTATCAATTTTGGAAATTACGTGTTAAATTTGCACCGATTTGAGAAAAATTGGGAAAAAGGGTAAACTTATAAAAAGGTATCCATGCACATTTTAATGTAAAAAGTTGGTCAATGGGATGCATAAGATGGGAGGGTGGGTGGGGGTGGGGGTTCGTATAGGCACCGGTCAAACAAGGTAAAAGATACAAGTGAATTAGGGGCCTATATTGGACAAAAATAGCATATTTCCATCAAACAAAAGTGTAATGTGTAAGTGTACCAGAAAAATCAAACCGGACATGTGCTGATGTGCATGGGCTAAAGTTATAATTCTTCTTGCGTTTTTAATGTTCAAGTGTAAAAGTAAAATTTCAAAAGAAGAATGTCAAGAATGTGTCATTTTTCTGGGCAAGAAAGTGTCAATAAAATACTATAGGGCCTACATGTACTAATAATAAATAGTAAGTTGTACCAGAGAGATGTTATTACTTTGTAAAAACCATCTGAATATTCATACGTTGATGGAAGGAAATTCATAGTTTTGAAACGGCCAATCTCACCTTTGCAATACAACAAAAACAATTTGCAATACTATTATAGGCCTATATTATATAGTATATCATAATAATACGAGACTTCTTGTAGGCCTATACTATTAAAAAAACATGATGAAATTGAGGCTCTGATGAAATTGCATTTTTCTCTTTTTCCATCACACGATTGTATGTCTTTTTATAGACCTGTTTGCAACTTTGCATGGGTATATATTCATATGGCCCGGCCGGCTGATTTCTTTAAATTTGAGATGCATAGTTAAATAGTTTATTCAACAGTTGGTTTATCCGTTAAGAAGGGATTTATTTGGGGTGCTACATTTTATTATTCAAGTCTTATTCAAAAGCTCACTTAAGTAAACATAGATGCGCAGAAGAATCAAGGGTGAAGTGAAACCACGAACTTGAGTCGACTGATATAGGCGTATGTCCCATGCAAGTCATACATATGTGTGTGTGTAGGGTTGAAATCGAATCGCACGATACGCATCTAAGGTCCGACCGTCACACGTGCCACCCACCCTGGCCCTAACAATTACAGCTCTCATCATAGCCAAAGTCGCGGTTTGAAAAATTCGAATGCACTTTGATTCGTTTCGAATGTCCATTCCTTTTATAATTCTATTAAACTCGTGATTCATCAATATGAGTACGGAGGCTGCTTGGTGGAAAGACAAACAGTGGTTTTTCATGATTGCAGACGTAATTGTGGAAAATTCTGTGGTAGTTTTCATACGGGATCAACGCCCCGCAAGTACCAGCTCCACGGAGTCCTCGCCTAAGCAGATAGATACTCGATGGGCTAAGTTTTTCAAAGAAAACGATGGATCGCATCGCCGCGAGGTATACAGTGCCGTGACCGATATAGAACGATATAACAGTAAAGACGATTCT